>BSBM01000068.1:20022500-20447832 GCA_027924585.1 Larix kaempferi
TTTTATATATGTGACTATAAGTATTTATATAAAAGAAAATTATAAGTTTAAAAAAGATGGAAAGATTGGCTTAGAGACAAGAGGATCCTACTTTGAACATCAGACACATTGTTACATAAACAAAAGAGAGCCACAATTTAAAATAAACTACTTTAGTTGTCCATTAAGAATTACTTAATTATAAAAGTAGCTTCCCTAGCCTTCTTTATTTGTTACTTTCACAAGTGCTAAACACCTTTGGTAGCCACTTGTTGATGCATTGCAACATTTACATTCTAAACATGTGTCCAAGCCTAGTGAGAACCTTAATGTTGAAGAAACAATTGACTCTATCATTAGAAAGCATCCACAGACTTGTAGTCAATATTACAAACATTGATTCAATTGAATCACATGTGTCGTGAAGCCAACAACATCATCATTCATTTGACTTGAGCATGAAATCTAAAAAAATCTAAAATTGGTCAACTTCTTTATAGCCAGATTGGATATGTGACTTCAATTGTTTTCAGTGAACTATTTTATGCTATGGGGATTGTTATAAATCTCATAATCAATCTTGCTAGTTTTCTCATAAATAATTTCTCATTCATAAGAGTTATGTTTAATTTGATGTATGAATGGTAGGAATAAATTCATTGTTGGTAAATCTCATTCAACAATCAAGGATTAAATTTGCATGTGTTCCCCAATGGCTAAGGGAATCGTTAATTGGTATGCTATGTTCAAGTAGAAATATGTGACAGTAATAATATGCTGATAACACACATATCCATAGATACACAAATGATTTCATAATAATGATTGTGGACTTCTTGTTCTATATAAAGACACATTCAACCAAAGAATGATTCAATAGTCTTGTTACATCTAGAATTCACGACATCAAAATACACACAAATTTGTAAACATTGTATTTATGCAACATTTACAATCTCGTTTTGACAATAGTGGACTAGTGGCTTGGATATTTTGGATTAGGTTCCACTTTTATGGCTTTGGGCACATTCTCGTAGGTGGTTGTCAAGGATCTCTGCAACTATTTCAATCGATATTAGAATTTTTTTGCATCCATACCCATTAAAATATTCCTCGTAGATAATGTTTTGTTTAAAAATGCCTTTAAATAAATTTTATTTGTCAAAGAATTTTCCCTTCAACAATAAATTGTTATTCAATCATTTTTTCTTCTTATTTTCTTTATCTTTTAACCTAAAAGGCAGGGACTAAGCTGCACGCAGCGCTGTCAACTTGAACGATAGGGTCTGTAACCATAAATAGATGCATGTAATGGCAAGTCAGCGCTGTCAACTTGAACTTTCAACTAATGTACGTAAAGGGCAGGTAGAATAAACTCAATACCAACTTGATATCCCTGTTTATGAGAACTTGTTTCATAGAGGACAAATCCTCCAATCTGATAACAGTCTTTAAAAAGGGGTCTCTATGAAAGCAATGATATTTGGTAATGAAGTAATAGAAAAGGACATGGCAGTGAGCCATGAACTATAGTCTATCACCGAGAGAGCATGTCAAACTCATCAAAGCAAGCTAGTATTTGCATGTATCTTTGCCAAAATTTTATTGCTAAAGGTCACAATCTTCATAATTACAGTTGATACTGTAACATACACCTTAAAACGAGTTTGTCACAAAATGGTACCTGGAGTCCACTTAGCTTTTGACATTCCAAAGAAAGCTCCCAAAAGTGACAGCGTCTAAAACCATACTTGTCAAGCCTAAAAAACTTATCTTAATTATTGATTGTTTGTAGCTTCCATAGACGCACCTGCAACTTGAACTTTAGGCCTTCCAAATAGGGCTTCATAATGCTTCTCAATTATACAGACTCGTTCCTCAGACCTTATGGTCACATACCTCTGCAAGATCTCTGGATCAAAGGACATCACATATGTTCAATTTAAAAAACTTCACTCCCCTTCTACCATAAATTGTTGGGTTGAAATATGATTTGACTATGTTCCTATACCAGGCATTGCTGCATAAGCAACATGTGGAGATGAGCATTGTGTCTAGAATTCACCTTTGGTTTTAGAGTCACCACCTAGTGGATGTTCTACATCGGAGTCTTCATTCAATCCAAAAGGAAGAGTTTTCATTCTCTTATCAAGTTGGAAACATCGATCTACTCTTCTCTAAAAGTATCCAAACATAACTGATGCTGCATATACTTGCCCTACTCACAGCTTAATAATATGGGCAATAGAACTTGAGTCTAACAAGCGATTGCCAAGAACAAGGAGTAGATGATTCTTTATCATCTTAAAGGCCTCAGAAGAATGTACTGCCTCAAGCTTGTCGTCTTGTTTGGGCCATGTATCAGTTTGACTAGTCACAAGATTAGGCATTGAAGTACATGGTATCAAGGAAATCCTGGAAGCTATGAATTTTTACCTATAAGGGCATAGATCATTTCTTCCAACGAAAATTGTCCTAAACTCATGAAAAGCAGACCATAGCAAGTGAATTTCTTCTATAGAAAGAACATTAAAATAAAACTTTCTATTGAAGAAGACAACTACTTTTGAATATAATAATTTAACATTTGATCCATTCAAACAACGTACAGTACGAGCCTTGTTACAGTTGATGAAGGTGGCTCCTATTTGATAGCTGCATCATGATCAACAACAAGCTAGTTGACTGAGATGCTTAAATTGTTGTTGGTGGATCGAGAAACCAAATAAAACGAACCTTAGCTATCCAATAGTTATATCATGCTTAGGGATACCCTCTTCTGCTTGCTTGTATCTCTGTCCTCTTATGGATTGAAAACATGCACAACAGAGCACCGTACATCACAATCCCAAGGTAGATGGCAGGTTGATGTGCAAGGGATAGATGTCGAGTGAAAACCTAACTCCAAATTTCGAGGTATTTTCCTAACTAAGTAAGGAAATGTGTCGCAAGACACAGGAAAAGATAGATTACATGTCCAAGATTCCCTATTCATCAGTAGTTGGCAGCTTGATGTATGCCATGGTGTGCACAAGACCAGATATTGCACATGCAGTGGGAGTTGTGAGCAGATATATGAACAATCCAGGTAAAGAACATTGGAAGGAAGTACAGTGTATTCTCGGGTACTTGAGAGGTACTACCACTTAGGCATTATGTTTTGGAGGTTCAGACACTGTCCTATAGGGATATGTTGATGCAGATATGGCAGGTGACAAGGATAGCAGGAGGAGCACCACAAGGTATGTGTTTATTGTAGGTGGAACAACAGTAAGTTGGATTTCGAAACTGCAAAAGTTTGTTGCACTTTCAATAACGGAAGCAAAGTATGTTGCTGTTACAGAGGCTAGTAAAGAGATGATTTGGTTGCAGAGGTTTATGGAGGAATTGGGTAAGAAGCAGAAGGATAGCAGGTTGTATAGTGACAGCTAGAGTGCCATTCATCTTGCAAAGAACTCAGCATTCCATTCCAGGACTAAACATATACAAATCAAGTACCATTTCATACGCTCTGTTCTTGAAGATGAACTGTTGAAGCTGGAAAAGATACATACTAGCCAGAATCTTGCAGACATGTTCACAAAGATAGTGACCAGAGAGAAACTGAGTTCCTTCTCGATTTCAGTCGGCCTTCTAGCGTGAAGGTGAAGATGAGAAATTTTTGAAGTCCAAGGTCCAGCAAGTGCAGCAGCAGTGGAGTTGTTGTGATCAGTCTCCAAGTGGGAGATTGTTGGTTGTGGAGCTTGATCTCCCAGATTCAGAGATATTATTATCTAGCCGTTTTTGTACCCCATCTTTATATGATATGAAAAATTACTATACACTCATCCCAACGGGGGTGTGTGGGGGTAATTACCCTCGATTGGGGGGTCTGGGGGTCAGCGGGCCCCCGATGGGGGTTCAGGGGCGAAGCCCCCGAAGGAAATTTTTGGGGTTGTTTTACGGGTCCATGGTTTTTGGTAACCTGTGGTATTTTCCCATGGTATTCCCCTTTATAAGAAATGCATTGTAATATGGCTAGGGTTAATGTATTAGGTATTATGCATTATAAAGATCTCTAAGATCAAAACAAGAGACCGTAAGACAGTGAAGAGGAAGTGCAGCGGATGTGCTGCAGGTTGTATCCCTTCATTTGTTGGATGGTATAATAATAAAGACTAGCAATTTCAGTGTGGACGTAGCCCATGTTGGGTGAACCACGATATATTGGTGTCTCTCTTGTAATATGTTTGTGTGATTGTATTTGCATCTTGTTTATTGTTTATTGCTCTGCGATCCTCTTTTTCTAACGCAGAAAACTCTTGAATCTATAGGTAGTGAGATCGATAATCCTTCTGATACTCATAGAACTAGATCTAACTTTGCTCTTATGACGAAATTTTTGGCCACAGATGATCCTACTTCTTATGCTCAAGTTAAGGGTAAACCTCATTGGGAACAAGCTATGCATGTTGAGTATGAATCTCTTATGAAGAACAAGACTTGGTCTCTTGTTCCTCTTCCTTCAGGAAAGAATTTAGTTGGTTGTAAATGGGTTTATAAAACTAAGTTTACCGCAGAAGGACAAATTGAAAAATATAAAGCTAGATTAGTTGGTAAAGGTTTTAATCAACTTGAAGGTATTCATTATAATGAAACTTTTGCTCCTATTGCTAAAATGAATACAATAAGTACCATCTTATCTCTTGTTGTATCTTATAAATGGGAAATACACAAAATGGATGTTAAAAGTAGTTTTTTAAATGGCAATCTTATTGAAGATATTTATATGCAACAACCTCCTGGTTTTATTAATGATGAATCATCAAGTTTAGTATGAAAATTACACAAGTATTTATATGGTGTCAAACAAGCACCTAGGGCTTGGTATGATAAAATTGATACTTATTTCTTGACTAATGGTTTTAAGCGTTGTATATCTGATTCAAATTTACATGTTAAGAATTTTGGTGATAATATCCTCATTATTGTGTTATATGTGGATGATCTTATCATCACTGGAAGCCAACTTGTTTTAATTCAAAGTATGAAAAGTGAACTTCAAAAGCAGTTTGAAATGAATGATCTCGTATATTGCACTATTTCTCAGGTCTTCAAATCTGGCATATGGCAGATGGTATTCTTCTCTCTCAGTCGAAGTATGCTACAAAACTATTGGCTCGTTTCCATATGAGTGATTGTAACCCTGCTCCTACACCATTTCAGTCCGGTGTAAAGTTAATTGTTGAGTGTACCACTCCTCTTCTTGATGCTACTCTTTATTGTCAGCTCGTAGGCAGTTTGATTTATTTAACTCATAGCAGACCAGATCACTCTTTTTCCATCAGTATGGTTTCTCGGTTCATGAAGCAACCTCATGAAATTCATTGGCAGGAAGCCAAGAGATTTCTGAGATATTTACAGGGGACATTGTACTATGGTGTCTTTTATTCGAGCAGTGCTACAGTTTCACTTTCTGGATATACAGATTCTGACTAGGAAGGTGACAGTTATGATCGACGTTCAACTGTTGGTTATATATTTCAAGTTGGTTCAAGTCCGATTTCTTGGTCCAGCAAGAAGGGGAAGACTCTTTCTTTATCTTCGTTTGAAGCAGAGTATAGAGCAGCCAAAGAAGAAGCTAAAGAAGCAGTTTGGTTATGGCATATTCTCACTGAGCATGGTCTAGCTCTGAAATATTCTACTATGTTGAAATGTGACAATCATGGTGCAATTAATCTTTCTTATAATTTGGTATATCACTCCAAGACAAAGCATATTGACCTTGATGATCATTACATTCGAGGTCTCGTCGCAGATGGTATTCTTTCTCTTGAGTATTGTCCTACCAAGCAATAGGCATCTGATATCTTCACCAAATCCTTAACAGCAGCGAAGTATGGGAATCTTTGTTCCTTACTTGGGATGAGGGAAGTTGCCATCAAGGGGGAGCAGTAATGAATCCTTCATTCCTTAGTGTTAGTAAGGGCTTTTCTCCCAATGATTATTAAGGGGGAGTGTTGGAATATATTATATTCCTTGGAAGGTAATAATGTGTTTGTATTATGTCGGAAGTTATCCACAATCTTATGTAATAATGTGTTTGTATAATACGTTTTATCCCATATTCATTATGGTAAAGTTTACTCTTGATATCCATCATTATATAAATAGATGTTATTATGGAGAATTATATTATCCCACATGCAATATGTGAGAGTAATTCCTCCACATCTCTTGGTATATAATAGGGTGAAGGGAGTCACATCACATATAGGGGTATACAATCAGAGGAAGTAACAACACATTTTATTGTGATCACAAGCTCTCTGCTATATTGTATTGGGGTTATTTGTAGTTTCTCTCTTGTAAGATTGAAGGAGATTTTTGAAGATAATAGAAGACAACCTTCCCGTGGAAGTAGCCCAATTGGGTGAACCACGTATAGTGTATTATTTTTCATGTTCTCTTTTTATTCTTATGTATGTTGATATGTTATTGATTGGTTAGATAGGTAAGCTAGTTTATCTAGATCTATAACTCTGACAAATTCTTCTTGGAATATTCTTATTAATGGAAGGATTCTCAACATGGACATTATCTTTATCTTCTTGAGTACCTTGGAACACATGATCACTTGTAGGGGGATTATCCTTTGAATTTTGTACGATATTACCAATATTTTTCATATTTCCTTCCATATTGTTATCCATATGTACCATCATCCTTTCCTCTAAATTAAGTAAATCAATAATTTTCACAAACCCTTTAATCATATCTTCTAACTTGGACACTTGAAAATGTAGGTCTTCACTTTCATCGTAGGTCAGGGATGAATCCTCAATTGGTTTGATTGGAGTGTGATTTTTTCCACTGCATTTTGGTTGCATTTTGAACATTATAAATAGATATCATACTTTGGGTTCACCTCAAATAGATCCTTCTACTAAAATTTATTCAAATTTAAAATAACGTACCTCTTTCAAACCCTCATTTGAAGATTGATTTTCTATTCGAACTTCCAAATGAAGTAACCCTAAAATTTTAGCCCCTATGAGTTTAAAATATCTTCCTGTGGTATCCTGATATGTCCTCTTTCTAATTCCATAGTTTTTGTTGAATTTGGATTTTCCAAAAAGAAGTTGTGACAATTTTCCCAACACTTGTTATTTTTGGCCTTTTTCAGAAGAGAGAGAGTGTACGGCCTGCTACATGTCCAATTTTTTTATATTTTGATTCTAAAATTGCTACCCAAGATAGTGTGGTTTTTCTTCTTTATGATGCAATAGATCTCACTCAATTTGGATCTTTCATTCCCTATATATAACCGGTTTTCCCATAAAACATGTTTTAGACTATTTTTTGGACTAGTCAGAAACCCTAACTTGCATTGAGTATACCTCCGAACTTGTAATGAGTCAGGATCTGAAACTTGTACCACAGATTCCTTATTATGTAATCTAAGTCCCTTGTGATTTGGGTTGTCTAAGACATCCTAAAAAAAAAATTATAGCGAAAATTCCAAGTTGACTCATTTTGGGAGCGTCTCAGCTTTGATACCAAATGTTATGCAACCAAGTCACAAAAAAGAGCATGAAAAGAACATAAATAGACCAGAAAGAGTAATCCACACCTTAATAATGAATAAAAGAGATGAATAGAAATATTCTTTGAGGAGGAAACCTCCTTATACAATGTACTAAGTACACATGACAAGACAAGACACGATGATTCAAATGAAAAGGTATCCTTCCTATATATAGGAGACAAAAGGGTACACTTATAACTAATGGACCCAATCTGACATAAATAATATAATAATACTAATGACAATTACCACTAATAGACCCGATCCAACAACAATAATATGTAATGAACCACAATATAGGGGTAATTTGCCAACATTTAGGGCTTAACAATAAATGGTTTAGCTGATGTTTTTTTTATCAAGATGTTTCCTAGTGATGCATTGGGTTTGATCTAGCAATTGCTTAAAATATATCATTTCTTAGTTGTGAGAATCCATGACATTGGTCAAATTAAAAGGAATCTATGAATTGGATGGGGGATCAAAAGTTCATAATTTATTGCATAATATCTATCAGAGAAGGTGAGTGAGACATGCATCTATGTTTTTGGCATGCACATTGAATAAGTTCTCAACATGCAAGTGGAGATGTGGATAAATATCGGTGAACCAATTAAAACAAACAAACAGAGTAACCAACGACAGATGCCATCTTTTAATTGGCTAGGAAGGTTAATATTTTGTCCATAGCTGGCTAGAAGCCTCATTTAGAGCCTAGGGCCCACACTTCCTCCCTGGATCATATTTAGGGACTTAAATTTGGATAACAATGAAGTTATACAAGCAAGTGTATCCCATTTGGATTGGACATTAAGTTATATAAGTAGGGCCATTTCACCATCAAAAACTTACTTGTCAAACCCCACACATGCACATAATAAATTTGAATTATACAATGAATTACTTAAAATTAACTATTTATGTATAATGGTTCTAAATCGTGCATTGAGTGATGGGCCAAGATTAATCAACCATCAATAAGAACTTGCACATTTTCCTCTTTAATATTTTTTATTGTAAACAATAACACACATTTCTCTTAATATTATTTAAAATATAAACAATAATTCACATATATTATGTATCTTAATACATGTGGTAGATTTGAGTTCCATAAGGATGTGCTCACATTTAGTAATACTTATCTCACCCATCTATCACTTGTTACTCGTGATCTTTCATTGTGCATGTTTTCTTTAGACTTAGGTTTAGAGTAACCAAGTTGGTGGTATAGAATTCATGATATAGAATGCATAAGCCATAGTAAATTCAAAGAATTTTTAAAATTTAAAATTATGTTTTGTTTTGCAAAATATAAATTATTTTTTAAAATAAATATTATTATTTTTTTAATATTTTCTTATGGCATTGTTCATTAACCAAAAAAAAATATACTATTAAGGTTTTTCCTATAACTTATATGATGCACTTCTATATAGTGATTTCTACACATTTTTAAAAAATCCATTTATATTATGTTGAGACTTTTAAATATTTCACCAACATTAAACACATCTTAATTTTTTTCTTGCACCAATATTTTGTGTCCTTTACATATTACCAATTTTTATATAATGATTCTAACTAAGATACTAAAATACCACACCAACATAAATATATACTTTGTATATTCCAAGCAAATTATAATACCAACCTTAATGTGTATTATATCTTAAATTTGTTAAAGAAATAGATTAGGACCAAACTTGTTTTTCATGCACTCTCACATCTCGACAATTTATATAATAATGTGTCAAAAACACTAGAATTGTTTGCCATGGGATTACTTTATACAGTCATACAATCAACGTATACAATACCTTATGTGCCATGTACTACTTTATATTGGTACATGTTATTCACCAACAAAATCTGCCCTAAAGACTTTAGGTAAATTTAGAAGAATCCTAAATTAAAATATAAATATAATATAATGGTTTAAAATAAATTTAAAAAAATCCCTAAAATAAAATATAAATATAATATAATATTTTAAAGTAAAGTAAAAAGAATCCTTAAAATAATATAAAGTTTTGAGCCATAAAGTCTTCACTTAA
Source organism: Larix kaempferi (assembly GCA_027924585.1). Taxonomy (NCBI): domain Eukaryota; kingdom Viridiplantae; phylum Streptophyta; class Pinopsida; order Pinales; family Pinaceae; genus Larix; species Larix kaempferi. Next base: position 20,032,104 of record BSBM01000068.1, read on the forward strand.
ATAGCTATGTTCTCGGAAGTTAGGCCTCCCAGCATGCGAGGTCATGGGATCCATCCTCATAGACCCTCTTGGGGTTAGGCACGCAGCGGCCGCAGGGCGGAAACCCCTTCGGGGCGGGTCCGTCGAAAATTATTTCGTGGATGTAGCGGTCGACTAAGCCAATTAAAGTGAAACACATGGAAAAAAAAAAGTCTTCACTTAAATTAAAAAGAATCGCTAAATTAAAATATAAATATAATATAATATTTTAATGTAAATTAAAAAAATTCCTAAAATAATATAAATATAATATAATGAATATGGACAAACAAAGTCATCCTTTTAATAATAATATGCTTCTAAGAAATATGGTAGAATGCCTCAATACATAGAAGATGAGATCAAACTTCGTCTATGAAAGAGACTCTGAGACTAATAATCCTTAATGAATTTAAAAAAGGCGTGTCACTGAAATGAGAATATATATTATTAATAAAAACAGTTTTTTTAAGAATCAAGTTGTTAAATAAATATATAAAATCCTTAATGAATTTAAAAAAAGCGTGTCACTGAAATGAGAATATATATTATTAATAAAAACAATTTTTATAAGAATCAAGTTGTTAATAAATATATAAAATGTGTCACTAAAATAAGAATATATTATTATTATAAAACAATGAATCATGATGAGTGTTTAAAGATCCATGTACGAAAATTTCGGGATTTGATAGGAAAATTTCCATTTGAAAAGGTATGTCCTTGAAATGAGATCAAATTAAACATTTAAAATATTATATTTAAAAAACTGGACAGATTTTAAAAATAATATCGTGTGCTTCATGTATAACTTCTTAGATGTAAATAAAATGATATAAGTTATTTTATATATTTTTTATATTAAAAAATAAAATATTTTTATATAAAAATATTTAAATAACAAATTTAAGTTAAATATATTTAATTTTATGATGAAAATCAAGGAAAATTTTAAAGATCCAAATTTTTTTCCAAAGTGTAGAAATTTTGACGAATCTTATTAATTCTTGCAACCATAAAATGTTTGGTGTTTTAAAAAAGAAAAAAAAAATTTCGAAGGAACTTATATAGTCTTGGGAATTTTTTGACTCTTTTTAGAGTAAAAAAACAAAATTCCCATGGAATTTGGGTGAACCATCTTTGAAAAAAAGGGCAAATTGACAAATCCTTTTTGGGAAAAAATGTCAAAAAATAACACATGGGCTAAATTTCACCCCTAATTTTCCTTGAAAATCACTATAAATGTATTAATAATAATTACTCCATAGTATTTATATAAAAAAATCACTTTAAAAACTAATATGCACCAAGATCAAATTTTTTAAGTTTAAGGGATAAATTTTTTTTTTGGCACTCCTTTATTATTAAGGGTTAAATTTTTAAGAGTTAGATTACTCCTTTTTTAAAGGTTAAATTACTCCTTTATTATTGTTTTGTTAAATTTGTTGGGGCACACTTAAACATTTTCTAATCGTTAAGGCTTACATAGAAAAATCCCAAAGACTTTTTTTTTTTGGAAAACAAGCACAATATGGCTTTCTTTGGCTTCTTTTCATGCCTTTTTTAAAATATTATTAATAATTTGGAGATTTCACCCACGCTTCAACTGGATTGAATAGGGGGACATGGAGGATAAACTACTCAACTTGTAGAACCTTCTCTTAGAACAACTGTTGAAAGAAAGACGAGTCCTCTAGATTGAAAGGCTTCCTGGGTAGTGTATGGATAAAACCATATGAAAAGCATGGTAGGTATGGTATGTATTTAAATCCAAAAGACTCCCTTTATTGAAGAGAAGGTGCCCACCGTCTGATCCTTTTTACTGGAATATTTGAGATATAACGAGGGAAAGCATATTCACTTAATGAATGAATTTACCTTATCCACCCCTGACAACTTAGTTAAACTATATAAGGCTTCCTGCTTGCATTGACATCGCTTATCATACCCTTCTCACTCATATGCAGAGTATAAAGTTCACATTAGTAAAGTAAAGCTTGCTGCCTATATACCCTAAGATATAGAATTGGTGTATTCTTATATATTGGTTTTTATTTTACAATTCGTTGGTTAGATTTAAGATCAATATCCAGTCTCTTTAGTAGTGTTGTTGCACTCTTCTTTTCTTCCAAGCTTCATACCAACATGTCAATATCTCGTATTATTTCCTTTCTAGAACACAATACACTCACTTCTATGGTGATGGGATTTTTAAAGACTGTTGGAGGAGCCTAGTCGACCAGCTGACTAGGTCCTCTCAATCGACTAGGGAAAAGTCGGTTGAATCGGTCAAGTCGGTTAGGCTAACCAACCAAATAGATAGGAACTTGCAACTGAATAACTACTTGTATGAACTATATATTAGGCTGGTAAGTCGAGAGAAGAAAATCTCTACCTTTTGTACATGATTGGCATGCTTTGATAATAAAGACACTTGTCCTTCTGGTCCCAGTTACTCATCTATCTTTGCTCTCATTATCTATGTATGATCTTGTATCTAATGTATCTTTATGTATGATGTGGATGATGTACTACTGGTAAATCCTTGCAATCCCATAGATTACAACAATGATATCGTCGCCAGTAGTATTGATCCAGGACATGAAATGATCATATATATATATATATATGTAAATGGTGACTGAGGGAGAAATTAGAGAGTGGTAGAACCAAAAAATTGCAAACTACATACATAACTATTCCAGAAGGAACACATTAACACTTGCACAGGCCAAAGAAAATTTCTTCACCGAATCCCATGAACTATTTATAGAATTCCTCCCCCCATGAAATAAATAAATCCGTCAAGAACGTTCATGAGCAGGCTAGATACCCAAACTAAAATATTGTTAATGCACAAGCTCAATAATGGAGGAAGAATGAACCTATACAAGTGGCTTGAGAAGATATGCGAAGAATTCTGCGAAGAGAAAGTCATGGAAGAAAGAACTTTAATTGGCGAAGTCTAAATAATATTCTATAATGAATTTCAAGATGGATTTTTCTTTAAAATACTGACTTTTCTATAGAAGTTCTTAATTGACAAAGGATCCAGTGACATAGTCGATACATGTCCTCTTCTAGGCCTAACTACTACAACAAAATGGGAGAAACCTCTGGTGATAACCCACTATTGCGCCTCGTTTGTACAGGAATTGCAGCATTTAACATACATGTAACCATTATACATGCAAGACTCCAGATTCCTATAAAGGACATGAAGCCTTAACAAGGACAAGCCTCATTAGTGTTCCAAGAAGATATGAAACATATCCAATACATTCTCATTGATGATATGAGATTTGTAGGGCCTAAATTGTTTGTAGAGATTAATGTCGCTTGCGTGAGTGTTTTCCAGAACAAAAGAATTACTCATTTGACAACCGCCTATTTGGAACAGACCCCAACTTTGGACCCTTTCTGTCTTATTGACCTTGCACAACAATGGTCATATAACCAAGGACGCAAAACTAAAAAGTGGAAGAAGAGAACTGTACCTGCAATCGTCCATGTTTGGTCGTGCTTTACTTCAATTCCCACCAAAGATTTCAATGCCTTTCTTGAATTTTTCTAGAGTGATATGCTTTTATATAAACCCTTTTGTTCTTCCACGAATGACATAGGCCTTACACAACATGACATTCTGTCAAACTAGGGACGCATACGAAATATCTACTATTCATGGCATGCTGATCACATCCCTGCACCCACACCCAATGAGACAACATCTGGAGATGAGGATACCAATCATAACATACATCTTGACATGGAGATGAATGAATGACAAGTTTTGTCAAGATTATAGAAATATCCACATTAATGAGCTTGACATGCTTGGCCTCCGATATTTTGACACCAACCATACATGGAATCGTCTAGAAGTATCAACATATACGTTTGATACTACACCAAACTACATTGACTACAATCGAAGGAGTGGGGAAGTAATACAAGATAACACTCCCATCCTACTTCCATAAATACATTATCTCACTATCAACAACTTGCATTTGGCATAGTCCCACAACATTCACAAATACAAGAAACTAAAGCACCATTATCTAGACTTGCTTTCAACACATAAATTTATAGTATCTACATACACACAACTTTCTCTTGTTTTTGCAACATATCAAAATTCTCTTCGACCTTTCATTTACAGGCTTTGGGGATATGCGAGTTTAAATTTAAATTCAAGCTTTACATGTGCCTAAATCTTTGTGCCGGCCTTCAAAATTTATATTATACATTAAAGCCCAAGAAGCGGGTTTGTCCACATTTATATTATACATTAAAGTCCAAAATGCTCTGAATATCATTTTGTGAGTAGAGAGAATGCGCCTGGTAAGTTACGCTGAACTCAAAAAATAAAATAACGATATAATTCGGGCTTTTCATGTGCGGCTCCACCAAAGATTTATATAATACATAAAAGTCTTTACCAAAACCAAATAAATCCATGTGCCGGTCCACCAGAAATAGGCTGAATATGACATCACAACCAAGTAAAGTAAAGTGTTTCATGTGGTCTGCCTTGGGTGATGAACTGAAGACCTGGGATAATCTGGTAAAAGGGGATGGGTGGAGCCTAGTATTTGTTATCTCTGCTCAAACAGTTCTGAATCTGCTTTACACATCTTTGTAAATTGTAATTTCACCAGACTTTTATGGACAAAAATCATAGAACATTACAACTTTAAATCTTAGTGGGGCTGTGGAATTTATATAATACATAAAAGTCCTTACCAAAACCAAATAAATCCATGTGCCGGTCCACCAGAAATAGGCTGAATATGTTTCAATGAAAGTCTGTACTAAACGTCCCACTCTACAAGAACGATATAATTTAAAATGTAGGTACGTTGAATCCTTCAAAATGTCCAACTGTAAAATAACGAGTCTGAGCAGCCGGCTGGAGGTGGGTTGTGAACTGTTTGAGTGCTTGGTTGATTGTGTCGATTATTTATATTTATTTATATGCGGATCTACCGAAATCTTTGTGCCGGTTTTCCACATTTATATTAAAGTCCAAAATAATTCGGGCTTCCCATATACAACCAAAATTATGGTCAAACTTTTCAATCAGGGTCTGTATTGAATGTCCCACTCTACAGCAACGATATTATTTACAATCTGTCAACTACTTCCACATTTGTCGCAGTTCTCCACGTTTTGTTTTATGTTACACGAATAACAACTTATTATTAACCAAAAGATGGTGGGGATACACCTCCATGTTCCGCATGTTCCAACTTTTATTGTTAACTAAGTTTTATTTAATTCTCTCCAAAGTGATTATTGTGTCATTATTAGCAATTTTTTTATTATAATGAGAAACTTGTCAGTCAACGTTTTGGGAGAGAGACACATCCATGTTTCCCACCTTCTCTCCACTTAGTAGTTATATCGAAACTGAATTATGATTATCCTATGCTTTAAGTTTTTTATTATTTACAGTAGCCGAGCCAATAGCCTTTCTTCCCTAACAACGTGCTTCTATCATCCTTTGATGAATAGCTTAAATTTTCAAAGTTCATCCTTTTAATGACATGAAAAGATGGCTTTGTAAATTCATGTTGATCAAGGTTATTTTAACTTTCTAAAGTTAAAATCGATGTGACGAATGTTGTTTTAACTTTTTAAAGTTAAAATGGATACGAGGAGATACACTTATATGTAAATTTAGTTATGGATATTTTGAATTATGGTGAAGCAAGAGTTTGCTTTGAAGCAAGGTGAGCGATTAAATACTAGCAGATCCATTTAACTTGTGGTTGGTGAATATTGAATTTGGAACAACTTCCATAGAATCAATCTAGACAGTACACTTGTCTCATCCTTGTGCAATCTAGGAAAAAACATAGGTGCTAGTCCACCCCAAATTCTAAAATAAAAACACCTATCGGTGTAATAAGTCCCCGACTTCGACTGGAAAATAAGAGACGTTGTTGATAATACAAAAAAAGGAATAGAGTTTTAGAAGAATATGCATTTACAGTTTTTTAAGTGGATGGACATTTCTTTAATTAAATTGTTGATTGTTAATATTGTTATTTTGATCTAGAGGTAAATATTTTTCCATCATTGTTCATATTTATTTTTAGAAATTTTACTATATTTTTTCTCACACTAATTTTTTCATATTTAGTCTATATTCATAGTTTTTTCAACATTTTTCTAGTAATTTCATTTATAATATTATTCTTAAATGAAACACAATGTATGTACGTCAAACTCAAATAATAAGAATCATTATGTGCTAATATAAATTTTTCATTTTATCAACATCTCTTTACACTTAATGGTGGAATTTTGGGCACTTAAAGGTAAGGTAATGACTCGTTCTCTTATTATCATCATTTGCTCCTTTCTCACAACTAATATCATATAGGAGGGAATGATATAGTATACTTGTAACTATCTTAAGACACCTCAAGGTATGGGTATTTGACTATGATAATCCTTGTTATTATTTTCACATACATGCATAGACAAAGGAGGAAGGGAAAGGTCGGGAAAGCAAATATAATAACCCCACAACAAATCAACAATAATGTTATTAGGAGGACATTATATCTTTGGATGCCCTATTGTTATAAGGATTGTGGGGAAACTAGTCTTCATGATCCATGTGGTATAGGAGGAAAGGATATTTTATAGTTGTAAAATCTATTCCAAAATGCCACAAGATATTGAAATATCACTATTATTATTCACACGTTAACATGCACACATACTCCGCAAAGGAGGGTGGAGAACACCGAGCAAGCAAGCATAATCACCCCACAACCAATCAACCATGATATTAGTAGACATGATAATACCTCTACATACACTTCCATTTACATAAGAATCATGCATAACAAAAATCACCATTTTTAAAAGTATATGATTGATTTAACAAATTGCTCACATCCCTAATCCAAAGGTATACATAGATTTCTTTGTCCCTAAAAAAATCACGATCCTTTCAAACTTGTCTACATATAACATGCCACATCAAACCAAGTGAACCTATAAACTATCCATCAATATAAATACAAATACTTGTTGGAAAAGGAAAATGAGACGACATAAATATAATTCAATGCACAACCTAACATCCCAAGAAACGAATAAATGGTCCACCCATGCCCATGCACCACGTGAAATATTTTCAAATGCCAAATATCCCCCTGAAAACATCGTACTTCTCCCCCTTGTGCTTCCTCTTGGAACCCCCCCCTCCCTTTCCCCCTTGTTAGGGAAAATTTTAGGGGCGAAATTTAGCCCATGGGCTAATTTTTAACCTTTTTTCCCAAAAAATATTTGTCAATTTCCATTTTTTCTAAATTGATTAGCCCAAATTCCACGGGATAACTTTTTTTACATTAAATATTGCGAAAATTGCCTGGAAATTGTAAAATCTTGGAAATTTGAATATTTTTAGAAAAATATTGCCCAACATTTTATGGTTGTAAATTTAAGAATTAGTAAGATTCGCTAAGGTTTCTACACTTTAGGAAATTATGGATCCTTAAAATCTTCCCTGGGGCCCTGTAAAAGGATTTGTCAATCTTAATTTTGACGAACCATAAAAAAGAAACCTAAGACCAACTGGTCTATAGGGATCCTCCTAGGATGAATAGGGAAACATCATACACTTGTACACATAGTATATAGGAAGGAAAAGAAATAATGTGGAAAAAATTGATGATCTTATCCAAGGCCTAAAATAACAATTAGAGAAGGGTACTCTAAATTCAGTATGGAAGGTGATTCCCAGGTTATTACTAAATTGACCACTTAGCTCCAAAATGGAATGCTCAACAAACTTCTATCTAGTAATTGAAACCTTGAAAGTAGAATCCAATAGCTTGCCATGTTTTTACCCAGATCGAGGCTCTAATTTCCAGTCACATGAGACATTGTTGGGCCTAGTATTTTGGAGATATCATTTTTGAAGAAACACGTTAGTGTGGATGAAGACAAAGTGGAACCAACTCAGTGCAAGGGTCAACTCCGACGAATGCCCAAGAAATAAGGAAAACGGTCATGTTGATCGTGTCAAAGGTCGCAAGTTGAGTTAGTTAGCTAGAATTGGTCCACATTGTAATAATGAGTCAGTTAGGAAGTTAGTGGGTTAGTGGGAGCGAAGAAATCTTAGTGGACCCTATATATATATGTATTGAGAAGAAAATTTAGGGGGTTTAATGGCGAATGTTCGAAGTATAGTTTTGTGCCATGTAATAGAGATATTCAGTGCATATGTTGAAGACAATTTTGGAGAAGCCAAGTCATTGATCGGTAGGCTATGTGCGCAGGTCCATTGTATGACATGAGAAATTTTGTAAGTTCTACCTGAAGTGCTTATTTGGCTGTGACTGTACTAAAATACAAGTGCTTTCGTGGTTTTTCCTAGATGGGTTTCCACGTTAAACATGGTGTCTTACGTGTGTTAATGTTTTGTGATGTGATATGTGTTTTTCCTCCATTGAACAATTAATTGAATAAATGATGGAAGTAATTGCATGAAGAATGGATGTGATATATTAATCAGATACAAGTTCTGAATTCTATCGTAGTTATGAGTCTGTTGAAGCTCAGGTTTATCGATGCTATGTAGGTGAAACACGGTAGTGAATGTATTGTTTGGTGAAGACTTAACTAAGTCATGATATCTATCAATGTGCTAATCTGTCCATGTTATGTAATAGGTTTTAATAATGAATATATTGTGCTATGAGTATTCCCCTTCTATGTTGCATGAAGTTTGGTTCCTGTAGTCCCCATAGATACTTCGGGTGAGACTTCATCAGCTCTGCAGGTGTTGCCAAAAGGGATTTAATCCCTTTAGGGCCGGTGTCTATGGATCGTGGATCTTGTTGGTGGATTTTAAGTGTTGAACCCTGGTCGAAGTAAAAGTGCGCCAACAAATGGTTCTGTTGCAGGGACCAGGAATTTTGAGGTGAAGGGGAATGTTGTGGCATCCAACTAAGCCGAAGATACATGATTTGGTAGACCTGCAATAGGAAGAATTTGCAAAGAAGCATAACATAAACCCTCGACTGAATAATGAAGATTAGTTAGATAAGTATGTTTTTAATGATATTCATGAAGTATTCTTTGGTGATTTCCCAGTGATATTGCATGAATAGTTAACAAGATTGGCGATTTCCCCACTTGTACATCGAGATTGGCTTATTCCTTAGGTTGGGCCAAAGCTAATTTACTGCCTCATAAACGATAGGAATTTAGACTAGGTGAAGTCGACATAAGACCACAACCTAGAGCCTCCACCAAGGAGGGTCCAAATGACTTGCAAGATCAAAGGAAATATCGCTGAGAGTTAGATGAAGTGATTTCCTCTAATACGATGAAGACACGTCAAGGCCCCATAGGGAAGAGGTGAGAGCCATATTTATAGCCCCAAATGAGGGGGAAGACTCCAAAATCAGTTCACTGTGCATAGAGTCCTCCATAAGAGGGATGGATGAGTCATAAAATAAGGGAAAAAGAGATTGGTTAGAGTTGGGAAATTCCCCTTCATAATTAGCTAAATGACAAACTTCCTATGAAGGAAGCCTAGATAAAGGAACCAAGGAGAGGTTATTTATGGTTAAAGGATACTCAATGCCCTGAGTGGACATAAGGAACCCAGGGACAACAACATAATGAGATAGAGAAAGCCGACCTCCCATACCATCCATATCACACCCATTTCCAAAGGAATTCACTAAAGAAAAGGAACTAAGGATGATAAGATCTACCCTTGAGTATTTTAACAAACTAGAGAAATTAATTCCATTAAAACTAATATCCAAATGCAAATCCATAAGAGTATAGACTGTTCACGATGCTTAATATGTGAATATGCATAAGGAGAAATGACATCATCAATCTAGTGCAAAGGATATTGTTGGTCTTACCATGTACCATAGCCATTTGTGTCTCAGAGAGGTGCATGACCTATAAGTTTGTAGATGATCCAACTCTAGGTTCCAACACCATGGACCCTTTCTCCATCTAATGGAGAGAGGAAGTAAGCCCATTACTAGTTGGCAGTGCCATAATTTTCTCAAGAGAAACATTGCTCCTCAAATAGTCATGATCATGTAATGAGTTGACATTACTCCCAAGAGAAGCTAAAGAGGGTAAAACCCCCATCACAATAGATATATCTCCAGAAACCTTGAGATATTTTCCATGGCCCTCCCACTCGAGAATAAAACTAGAAGAATATCCATTCACCATACTATCTCCCCTCCAACAACATATTTGATTCCCTCCTGACAGCTAGTTCCAATGGTAGAAGAGACTATACCCCTCATAGAGCCATCCATAATTGCATCCACCAACCCACCACCATGCATGCCAGATCCAAACCGAATTGGAAAAATGCTACGATCAGATTCAAACGCAACATCAATTTTCCCCTCCACAAATGTACCTATGCTCAACAAACAACCTTGGTCTAATATAGTAGGTAGGTTCCCCTCCAAATCTCACATTGAGAATGGATCTACCATCTTGGCATTAGGGCCACCAGAAACCTCCATAACTAGCATATGACCATTGACATTACAAGACACCAATGTTGATTCCACCACCTTCAATCTATCCATAGAAGAGGCCATTTCAACGTATGAAGAAACATAATGTACATTGACAACATTGTTCACTGTAGTGATTTCCTCTTCATTCATAAGAAAGACAAATCGTCGAAAAGGTAGAGCGTGTGCCTTAACCAAATGCCCATGTTGGTGGCATCTAATACAACATAAAGGAACGCCCGTGTAATCTAGCTTTTGAACATACGAGTATGTGCCCTTGGTATTGGATATTTCTTCATTAAGACCCTCATGAATGTCCAAATTAACCAATATTCGTGCTAAGTTCATAACACTAGAAGACAGAAAGCTCATATTCGCCTGAATGAAGGAGGGCCTAGTTCCTTACCTATCAACACGGAAATTTGTTCAGAACACAACCCCAGAGGAATTCCAAGCAAGAGAAGCCATATTGGTCTGATGTAACTTTTCTACCTGGCCGCCTTAAAGAAGGGAGTCCACTTCTTCAGGTACATGACTGTCAAACCCCAAGACCATACACCAGCTAGTATACAATCAACATCCTTCCTATCCCTAATGATTGTACTGACCCAACCTTTGGCAATGACAAAAAGCTTCGAGGTGTATCCTATGGCCGCTGACTAGTGAGACTCAACCCGTGACTTCAACATTTTTATACTCATCTCCCTTCCGCCAAAACATCCAACCAATGCAATTTCAAAGAGAGCTACAACTTCACCTGAAGCTACGTCATCGCCCAACACTAAGTTAGCCTTCATCAACTTCTTTCTAACACAAGACTTGGATTCTTTGTCACCTTTCTTGGATATACCCCTGTGGGAATTCTATGGACCAACTTCAATGGATTGATCCTAAATAGCCCCTAGACCATCACCCTCTGTACCTACTACTATAGGACCTTCTTGGAGATCTGTAGAGCTTGAAGTAGAGTCTACACTTAGAGTAATCTCAAATCATAAAATCCTCATTTACTAACCATGTCAAATTCCTCATTCTCCTCTAAGCATTAAGCATTTCAAAAAGGAGCATTCTGAAATAGGGAAACACTCACACAGTGAGAATGTGAGAAAAAGTGCATTTTTCAATTCTTCCCTTAATCAACTTCGAATAGAATTTATCATGATTCAATTATTTGGAGAAACGTTATTGAAGGTGAAAGATTTGATAAAGTTTATTGACATAGTGAGAACCTCAGAAAAAGTACATCTTTTAGTTCTTCCCATAATCAACTTTGAATTGAATTTATCATGATTCAATTATTTGAGAAACATTATTGAAGGTGCAAGATTTGATAAAGTTTATGAAAATGTTGGAAGTACTGGTAACTATGACATTAATTTTTATGTTTAAAGCAAAACTAATTCATTTAGTTTTTAAGTTTGAATTAATTTTGTTTCTCCACAACATGGATGCAATAATTAATTTAGTTATTTAATATTAGTTTTTCATAATGTTATGATATTCCTTCACTGGGTCTAACATAAACAAGAGCCACAAGATGGAAATGTTTGTGACATCTAGCAGCAGGAAACATAGATAGGGTCTGTAACCAGAAATAGATGCATGCAATGGCAAGTCAGTGTTGTCGACTTGAACTTTCAACTAATGTATGTAAAGGGCAGGTAGAATAAACTCAATACCAACTTGACATCCATGTTTACGAGAACTTGTTGCATAGAGGACAAATCCTCCAATCTAATCACAGTCTTTACAAAGGGGTTTCTATGAAAGCAATGATATTTGGTAATGAAGCAATAGAAAATGACATGGCAGTGAGCCATGAACTATAGTCTATCACCGAGAGAGCATGTCAAAGTCATAAAAGCAAGCTAGTATTTGCATGTATCTCTAGCAAAATTTTATTTCTAAAGGTCACAATCTTCATAATTACAGTTGATACTGTAACATACACCTTGAAACTAGTTTGTCACAAAATGGTACCTGGAGTCCACTTAGCTTTCGACGTTCCAAAGAAAGCTGCGAAAAGTGACAGCGTCTAAAACTAGACTTGTCAATCCTAAAAAGCTTATCTTAATTATTGATTGTTTGTAGCTTCCACAGACCCACCTACAACTTGAACTTTAGGCCTTCCAAATAAGGCTTCATAATGCTTCTCAATTATATTGACTCGTTCCTCAGACCTCATGGTCACATACCTATGCAAGGTCTCTGGACCAAAGGACATCACATGTGTTCAATTTACAAAACTTCACTCCCCTTCTACCATAAATTGTTGGGTTGAAATATGATTTGACAATGTTCCTATACCATACATTGTTGCATAAGAAACATTTGGAGATGAGTACTGTTTCTAGAATTCGCCCTTGGTTTTAGAGTCACCACCTAGTGGCTGCTCTACATCGGAGTCTTTATTCAATCCAGAAGGAATATTTTTCATTCTCTTCTCAAGTTGGAAACGTTGATCTACTCTTCTAAAAAAGTATTCAAACATAACTGATGTTGCATATACTTGCCATCCTCACAACTTAATAATCCGGGAAATAGAACTTGAGTCTAACAAGCGATTGCCAAGAACAAGGAATAGATGATTCTTTATCATCTTAAAGGCCTCAGACGAATGTACCACCTCAAGCTTGTGGTCTTGTTTGGGCCATGTATCAATTTAACTAGTCACAAAATTAGGCATTGAAGTATATGGTATCAAGGAAATCCCGACCGCTATGAATTTTTTAACTATAAGGGCATAGATCATTTCTTCCAACGCAAATTGTCCTAAACTCATGAAAAGTAGATCATAGCAAGTGAATTTCTTCTATAAAAAGAACAATAAAATAAAACTTTCTATTGAAGAAGACAACTACTTTTGAATATAATAATTTAACACTTGATCCATTCAAACAACGTACAGTATGAGCCTTGTTCCAGTCGATGAAGGTGGCTCCTATTTGATAGCTGCATCGTGATCAACAACAAGCTAGTTGACCGAGATGCTTAAATTGTTGTTGGTGGATTGAGAAACCAAATAAAATGAACCTTAGCTATCCAATAGTTATATCATGCTTAGGGATACCCTCTTATGCCTGCTTGTATCTCTGTCCTCCCATGGATCGAAAACACGCACAACAAAACACCGTACATCGCAATCCCAAGGTAGATGACACACTGATGTACAAAGAGATAGATGTCGAGTAAAAACCCGAATCCAAATTTCGAAGTGTTTTTTCTATAGTTGAACTTTGCAAATTGGAAAATTAGATGATACTCCCGTATTAATATGCCCCAGATGATAACAAGATGTCACAGACATAATAATAATAAAAATAGCTTTTGAATATTTATTAATTAAATTTATTTCAAATTTAATTTACAATTTTTTATTTATATTATAATAGAAATTTATAATGAATAAACAATTAAAATTTTGATATAGTTTGAAAATTTATGACATTTTGAATATGCGATTATTGGTGATTCAATTTTTCACACTAAATTTATGTAAATAATATTACCCATAATTTAAAAGTGAAATAAATATTTTTACATATCAGTGTTAAAAAATTATTTTGAAACACGGATTTTGAAGTCTTTATGTAGAAATATTTGTTTAGACACCACCGATATGGTTGACATTTTATAAAATGTGGGTCGGTTACAGCTGTTAGGGGTGAGTGTTTATCAGTGTTACAAGTGGAGAACATGCTATCCATTATTGAGATGGGTTGGTCGGTGAATACAGTAAACTCTATCTCTGCTTTACAGCTGTCTATTTGTCGGGTTCAACCTTTTTCTCAGCGCGGGGCATCTTCATGCACTTGTGGACCCACACGAGATAAAATACAATATGCCGTGTGGACCCGACATGCAAAGTGATAACATTGACGCGGATCTTGCCCGGACATTACACCTGCTGTGCAAAGTAAAGATTGTTGCGTATCTTTACTCTACCGACTGTATTCTCCGCTCCTCTGAAACTCCTGAACTCACCTTTTCCCTCTGCATCGATCATCCAGATCTTCCCAGCACCCACTGTATCTTTTTGTTTCTGTTTGTATAACAATTGGCAATGGCATACCCAACGCCTTCATGCTCCTCGTTCCCCCAATATTCCGTTGGCGCTTCCTCCTCCTCCACAGCTGCTGATCTTCTCTACGATGTGTTTATCAGCCATCGTGGAGAAGTGAAGAAGACCTTAGCGAGCCATCTTTACCGTGGCCTTCTTTCACGTGGATTAAGACCCTTTTTAGACCAACAAGAATTGCAGGAAGGACTCCATTTTCCTTCTCAACTAAAAGCTGCCATTCGAAGCGCCTGGGTACACGTTGCCATCTTTTCTCCAAATTATGCAGAATCACAATGGTGTTTGGATGAACTACTCCTCATGCAGGAGTCTGGGGCTCCGATTATTCCGATTAAAATGGAGCCTATGCTCAGGCCTTGAATCAACCTCGAATGAAGTCACGATATAACTCCGCCACTATTCAAAATTGGAGAGATGCTCTTTCAAGAGTTGCAGACGTAAGTGGCTTTGATCTCGACGGCCTGTCTAATGGGTGAGACCTCTAATTCTGCCTCTATATATGTATATGATCCTTTGCCTGTGGTCTGAATTATTTATTTTTTATATTAATTGTTTGTGAATAATTATATATTTCTTTTATATTTTTTTTCTGAATATATAGTGACGAGGGACACCTGGTAGAGAAGATCGTTGAACGTGTGATGAAAATGAGTAAAAAACCAGGGTTGTATGTGGCCAAGCATCCCACTGGTTTAAATGAAAAAGTGACAGATTTTGAAACTACAATATTAAAGCAGCAGCAGGGAAGTGGAAATGTTCAGGTGGTCGGCATAGTCGGCTGGGGTGGAGCAGGGAAGACAACATTGTCCCTCGAGCTTTTCAATAGAAAGCGTTCAAATTACAATAAATCTTATTTTCTAAAAGATGTAAGAGAAAAGGCTAATAAAAACTCATTACATTCTTTACAGAGTGAACTGCTGAAGGGCTTGACACAGTCAGATCTGCATATAAACAACATTAATGAAGGTATAGAGATGTTAAAAAGGCATCTCACATCTTCTCATGTCTTTTTTATTTTAGATGACATAGATCATGAGGATCAGCTAGAGGCGTTTTTACCAGTTAAAGATGTCTTAAGTTCGAATAGCTTGATTTTGATTACATCTCGGGACAGAGGTCTCCTCGCAAGGTCAGGAGTGGAACAGTTATCCATTTATAAGTTAACAGGTCTTCCTAGACAACACTCGCTCATATGCGTTCCACCAGCCCTATCCACTGAATGGATTTGAAAATCTAGTAGATAAGTTTCTACAGGTATGTGATGGGCTGCCTTTATCTTTAAAAGTATTGGGGGCATCTCTCTATGGAAACAATGACAAATCTGTATGGGGTGACATACTTCTAAAAGTTCCAACTGATATCCAAAAGATATTAAAAATTAGTTATGATGCACTGAGCAAAGAGGAACAACATATCTTTTTAGATATTGCATGTTTTTTCATAGGAAAAAAGAAGAATGGTGCCATAACATTATGGGACGGATCAGGATGGAATGGATCATCAGGGTTTAAAAATTTAGAAGGAAAATGCCTTGTAGAAGTGGACGCTGGAAATGTTATACATATGCATGATCATCTTCGGGATATGGGAAGAGACATTGCGGAGGAGAAATTGCCGCGCCGTCTTTGGCGTCCCACAGAGAATATTGATAATTGGCTGCACCAGCAATCATCTGTAAGTGCTCAACCAGTCACACCTTTAAAAATATTAAAATATTTTCCATGAACCTCCTTACCATTTTTCAATATTCCATTTTTTGCTATAGAAATTTGAGTAAATTTTTTTTATTCTCCATCGTTTTTCGAAAATGAACAGGTAATAACCGAATATTCCATTTTTTGCTATAGAAATTTGAGTAAATTTTTTTGTTCTCCATGGTTTTTCGAAAATAAACAGGTAATAACAGAAGCGCGTGGAATTAGTATCCGTCACAGGGATAGCTGTGATAAAAGTGTAATTATAAACTCATCAATGTTGTCATGGTACCAAACGAAGATTGAAAAGGTGTTAGGGAATCGCATGATGAACATTCTATATACATTGTATCGTTTTCTTGGTATCGGGCGCCTCATGAAACTTATGTATAGATGTTGTCGTTTTCTTGGTATCCGGAACCGCGTCATGGAACTTCTGTATACATGTTATCGGTTTTTTGGTGTTGGTGCGATGAAGTTGCAACTTCTTAGTGGTGAAGGATATCTCCCGGAGCGCTTTTTTAGGAGGGTGCACTCACCAAATCTCATTTGGCTTTCTTGGAGCCACTGTCCCTACTCTTCCCTGCCTTCCTGGATTCCAATGAGGAATTTAAGGGTTTTGAGGGTGCAGGGGGGAGTATTCGAAACATTGTGGCAAGACAAATCGCAGGTAATTTTAAACTTCTTGGGTTAAAGTTTGTGTGGTGCAGTGTGGTAATATTGCACCACAGGGTCTCCAACGATTTCTAATGGTTTTCTTTATGAGAATCATTTATATGTATCTTTCTTATAGTCTAAATCCTTATATTTCAGGTACCAAATTCTTTTGGTAACTTCACGAACCTTTACCACTTGGACCTGTCTGGGTGCAACAAATTGGAGAGGCTGCCAGACTCTTTCGGTAGCTTGACGAACCTTCGCCACGTGGACCTGTCTAACTGCCAAAACTTGTTTCGGTTGCCAGATTCCTTGGGTGGCTTGACGAACCTCCACCACATGGACCTGAGTGAGTGCGCGAAGTTGGAGAGGCTGCCAGATTCCTTGGGTGGCTTGACGAACCTCCACCACATGGACCTGTCTTTCTGCTCGAACTTGGAGAGGCTGCCAGATTCCTTGGGTGGCTTGACGAACCTCCACCACATGGACCTGACAAGGTGCAGGAAGTTGGAGAGGCTGCCAGATTCCTTGGGTGGCTTGACGAACCTCCACCACATGGACCTGTCTTGGTGCTGGAAGTTGGAGAGGCTGCCAGATTCCTTGGGTGGCTTGACGAACCTCCACCACATGGACCTGTCTTGCTGCGGGAAGTTGGAGAGGCTGCCAGATTCCTTGGGTGGCTTGACGAACCTCCACCACATGGACCTGTCTTGCTGCGGGAAGTTGGAGAGGCTGCCAGATTCCTTGGGTGGCTTAACGAACCTCCACCACATGGTCCTGTCTCAGTGCTGGGAGTTGGAGAGGCTGCCAGATTCCTTGGGTGGCTTGACGAACCTCCACCACATGGGCCTGAGTCGGTGCTGGGAGTTTGGAGAGGCTGCCAGAAACCTTGGGTGGCTTGACGAACCTCCACCACATGGACCTGTCTTGGTGCGGGAAGTTGGAGAGGCTGCCAGATTCCTTGGGTGGCTTGACGAACCTCCACCACATGGACCTATCTTGGTGCGGGAAGTTGGAGAGGCTGCCAGATTCCTTGGGTGGCTTGACGAACCTCCACCACATGGAACTGTCTTGCTGCGGGAAGTTGGAGAGGCTGCCAGATTCCTTGGGTGGCTTGACGAACCTCCACCACATGGACCTGAGAGGGTGCCAGAAATTGGAGAGGCTACCAGATTCTTTTGGGAATCTCAGTAACCTTAAATATCTTGATTTGTCCGGTTGCTCTAATTTGACCATCTCAAGCGATACACTTGGAAATATAAGAACACTTGAGCATATAGATTTTTCCCATTGTGAAAAAATTGAAAAAATTGAAGTATGGCTCTCGAAACTGGCACATCAAAGGTCCCTGAAAATACTAAAGTTGGCAGGCGCAAATTTGAAAGAATTACCAAGTGAAATTGGAGTTCTGAGCAATTTGGAAGTTTTGTGGATAGGAAGCCCTTCGCTAGACTCGCTGCCTCTTTCGCTGGGTGGCTTAAGGGACTTGAAGGAATTGAGGCTCCAGGATTGCAGGGAATTGCAATGTTTACCGGCTTCAGTTGAACGGTTGATTCAGTTGACAAAGTTGGAAGTCGCTGGTTGTTCGGCAATGAAACTACCTTTTACAGGACAAAGAGAAATAGTAGGAACATTAAAGTCCGCCTATTCTAATGACAAGTACATGCCTTTCCTTCAATACTTGTTACTGGAGAACACAGAAGTATCAGAGGTATCATTTGATGAAGGTGTATGCCCCAACCTTCAACATTTCGTCTTAAAGGAGTGTAGTAATCTTGTGAAGGTTGGAACATTACCAAACATTTACAGTGAGGAAAATGACTTCTCCCCAACCATCTCAGCATTTAATAGCCAGAATGGTCTCTATGGAACCCCAATTCGACTTTCCATCTTCCCCATTGGTATACAATACAAAAACGCCCTTATCCTAGCTAAGGATCAAGGAGGACACCCAAAAACATGGCTGGAAAACGCCCAGGTAGACCCTAACTCGTGAGGGAGAGCAATCCTTCATGGATAATGTCTTGGGGAGCAATTCATGGCTCTTTTCTTGCCCAAGAAGCAAAACGCGATTTCCCATGCAGGGTGGCTTGCCCATACCCGAATTTGGACAGCCATACCTCCCATTCCCCAAGGCATTAACTACCTCAACCAACTCTTGGGAGAAATCAATGATTGGGTACAAAAGTCAACATGGGTAGTTGAGGGTTTGATTGGTTCTCTCATTGACACTTGGCTTGACCTGATTGGCTCCAAGGGTTTGAATATTTCCCTCCCAATTCCTTGTAAAATCATGCTCCCATCTCTTGTTGCATTGCATAGCTAGTTGTGGGTATTTTATTAAAATGCATATTTACATGATGTTTGAGTTTCCAATGTGCATTGCTAGCACACAAAGCATATGCATCAATAAATCGATGGCGGGGCCTTGGCCTTGAGCTCCTCACCATGATTTTATAACAATATTACATCATTTACATTTTAATGCAATAGGGTCTAAGTGGGGACGTGACAATTCGCATGAGGGCCACACTAGGCATGAATAACCACTAGTTTTTACATTCATTTGTTTTTTCAGTCGACAATTTTTTAGCCCACTATACTCTAGTCTCGGTTAAGGGATTAGGGTTGTAATCTAATTTGGATTTATTGATTATGTTTTCTAGATGTTGCAGAATATCTAAATATTTCATTATGGATAGTTAAGTTAATACAATGAAGAAGATAGAGGTGCGGCTTTTAGTTAGGCTAGTTTCTTAGTTAAATGTTTCCAGGGTAAATTTATCTATGCATTGTGTGTGCCATTCTTATTGTTTTTATTTTTATTAGGAATTAGTATGCATTTATTCATTTTCATAGGATTAAAACTTACAGTAGGTAATAATTTCCCTTCATTTTCATGGACTAACATGGAATGCCCATAGAGTTTCATATTTTCCACATTTATTATTGAGTAAATGCACATCTATGGAGGTTGAATAAGTCTATAGCCATTGTTGTCACCTAAATTTCACACAGCTGTGAAATTGTAGCATTCATTATAGAAATACATCATTGACATACAACGTGCAACTCACTAAGCTTCTTCTTCATCAAAATCAACATGCGAAATAAAACAATGAATTAAAAAGTCAAACTTTGGTCCACCCACCCAAGTTTGCAAAATGAATCCCACACAATGTTGTACGAAAAAACATTCAAAAGTTGTGCGGATGTAGTGACATGTGAACCATTAACTTCAGGGGTTCATTCAAAGCTTTGCAACCATATTTTGTCTCCAAAGAATTTGAATTGACCTCCATTACTTGCTTTGGCATTCAATAGCCCCCACACTCGTACCTTGAGGTCACTTCATGAAAGGAAGCATTCACATGATAAACCAGTTGTTTGAAGGAATCCATTTGGCCTATAAATGGAATCCCATGTGAGCATGCATTTCATAAGGATAAATTAAGAGAGAATTTATGCTGCAAGAATTAGTTTGAGAGACATCTCATTCATCCTCATTCTCATCACTCATTGGCATTTCAAGATCACTTGGTTTCTTCCTCAAGAAGAAAGTCTTTTCCTTCACCATTCCAAGTTAGTTAGCAAGCAAATTGAGGGATATCAAAGGACTCTCTTGAAAGGAATGTTGGATACTATTTTCATGCAACATTTATAATAGGTCAACTTAAAGTTCCATGTTCCATGTTGGATACTATTTTCATGCAACATTCTCATGGAACTTAAAAAATTTGTGTGAAGATTCATGCAACATTAAGTTCCATGTTGGATACTATTTTAAAGAAGTATTAGAAGTAAGTTACATTCTCATGGAACCTAAAAAATTTGTGTGAAGATTCCACTCATTCAAGCCATTAAACAAGTTCCCATCTACAATAAGTTCGTTAAGGATACTTGAATCAACAACCCTGGAAGGAAGAAAAAAATCCTCCCACCATAATATCATAGGACAACTTGTAGATTTGATGCTAGAAAGAATATTCAACCCTAAATATTTAGATCTGGGCATCCTAGTAGTGGATGTCCATATCCATAAAACCATCATACAAAAAACTATTGTAGAATTGGGAACAACAATCAATGTCATGACCAAGGATACAACGTTGAAATTAAATATGAATTCATTTTTGAGGCACACACCAACTATCTTTTAGTTAGAAAATAGTTCATTTGTGTGTCCAAAATGAGTCTTAGAAGACTTTATTGTGTCAATAGATTCATGGGAATAACCTACAGACTTCATAGTCTTACAAATCAAAGACAAGCTTAGTGGGTATACTCTCATTTTAGGTAAACCTTGGATGGAAACATTTGATGCCTACATTGGTTGTAGGGTAGGAGATATGAACATCACAAATGGTGTTTATTAAAGTAAATTAACCATTTATCCACTTTCCAAGCCACTCATTGACACATAAAATCCTCTATGGCTAGAAGAAGATGATAATTTTGATCATACCATCAATCCAATCCTTATTATATATACAAATATTGCACTTAGATATCCTGATGAAGATACATGATACGAACCGTTACACCAAAACCCCGAGGTGTTAGTGAAGGCCTCCCACTAGGATCTTAACATCCCACCACGCTTCGCAGTCCAGAATCTGGGCTGGATGTGCACCCGTACGATGGTGTCCCCTTTGAGCCGTACGAGCCCCGGACGAACACTGCAATGCCGACGTTGCCACCCGCTCTGTGACTTGAACCTAGGTGGAGGCTCTGATACCAAATTATATGAACCATTACACCAAAACCCCGAGGTGTTAGTGAAGGCCGCCCACTAGGATCTTAACAATATAATAATATCTAATTTCCTCCATAATATTTACCCTATCCCTAAAGTGATTGAAAAGATATTCATTCAAGAAGAATGGAAAATGATTGTAGTCCTGAAGGATCCAAAATATCCTTGGAAAAGAGTGTTTTCAATAGAAGAGAAGAAGTCATTTGCTATGATACTTGAGGTTCCCTTAGGAAATACTTTAAAGATCAATACAAATCTAGATCCTGAATTGAAGAACAACTATTAATAGACCTCGCCAAACATAGTGTAACATTCGCTTGGGACTATATAGACATGAAAGGTGTACACCTAGACATTTGCAAGCACCATATTTATATCAAAGAAGATGATTTACCTATTAGGGAACCTCAAAGGAGGATGAATCCAACTCTAAAATATATTGTCAAGGAAGAATTAAAAAACTCTTGGGTGTTGGTTTCATCTATTCCATTTATGATATTGAGTTGGTGTCCCCTTTAGTCATAGCTCCAAAACAGGGAGGAAAATGGAGAATTTGTGTTGAATATAGAGAGCTCAACAAAGAAACTAAAAAGGACCACTTTCCATTACCCTTCATTGACCATGTGTTGGATGCATTATTTGGAAAAATAATTCTTCTCTTTTCTAGATGGTTTTAGGGGGTACAATCAAATCCAAATCCTCCGAGAGGACTAGGTTAAGACAAATTTTACTTGTCATTGGGGTACTTTTGCTTATAGAGTTCTCCCATTAAACTTATGCATTTCTCTTGCAAATTTCTAAAGACCCGTCCTAAGCATCTTCATAGAATTTGTACATGAAAGTATAGGAATCTACATGGATGAATTTACACCTTATGGGGAAACTAGGGATTTTAGGGGCGAAATTCATCCCACGGGCTAATTTTTGAGGTTTTTTTCCAAAAAACTATTTGCCATTTTTCATTTTTTTCCAATATGATTTGGCCAAATTCAATAGGATTAATATTTTTTACTCTAAAAACACCAAAATTGTCCAAAAATGATATAAAACCCTTAGAAATTTGAATATTTTTAAAAAATATAGTCAAACATTTTATGGTTGGAAATTTGATAATTAGTAAGATTCACAATGGTTTCTAAACTTCAAGAAAATTATGTATCCTTAACATTTTCTTTGGGGAACCTTTCAACAAGCCTTAGATAACTTAGAGAGCGCAATATTAAAACATTGGTATCATTGCAGCACTTGAGGGCAGTAGATTGTGTGAAGTTGAAGAGCATACGGGATTTGGCCCAGCTAACAAAGCTTTGGTCACTAGATGTTATTGGGTGCATAGTTAGAAGAGTTGGAAGGAGTTGAACATTGTAAGCGGTTAAACTATATTAATGCCTCGTGGTGTCCCAAATTGCAATGGGGTGAGGGAGTACTGGAGAGGCTCCGCGAGAGCATTACAATAGAGTTGTAGGAACTAAATAAATATAGATCTGCAGGGTTGTATTATGAACGAGGGGTCATATTAGAAATGATATATGATATGAGATAGTGATTATGATTTTTTATTCTAAATTAAATTTATTTGTATGATTATGATATTGATTGAATGTAAAGAGATGTGTAGTTTTGTATTTTATTATACCTACCAAGGCAGGTATACAGCAATCAGTTTGCATTTTACTATTAATTAATTTACAAATTTTCAGTATAAATTTTTATATAGTTGTCTATTGTTTTATGAATTTTAATTATTAAATTGATTTTAAAATAAATAAAAAATTATATTTTAAATTTT
The DNA here is from genome assembly GCA_027924585.1 of Larix kaempferi. Lineage (NCBI taxonomy): Eukaryota > Viridiplantae > Streptophyta > Pinopsida > Pinales > Pinaceae > Larix > Larix kaempferi. The sequence continues at coordinate 20,055,628 of BSBM01000068.1, forward strand.
ATAAATTACATAATTCTTATTTTTTATTGGCTAGCAGGCTTGATTTGACTAATAAGCCCTGCATGGGATGTGACTTTTCTAAAATTAAAAATAAAATTAAAATTTGATTGCACAAGAATCTTGACATGACAATTTTTATTTGGTTTTCGTCCTATTTTTTTAAATTAAAAATTAAATCTAAAATCTAAAATTCCTAAATATTGCCAAGTGGATGCTACATTGGATACCAAACATACTATTTGATTTATTGGGTTTCGAGCTAGACCTTTCATCATCCATGGAAGCATGCAGAGGGATATACAAATTTATTAATTGATTTATTTGTATTGATCTAAGGTTTGATGATTTCTTTGATTCAACGAAACTCTACGAAAAATGATAACCATGATGCGAAGGATTCCCATTATCAAGGTTATCAGTACTTTCAGCTTCCACGTATGAGCTTTCTCATGCTTAATCTGAAACTGCATAAATGGATTTTGGATATGGATGATTTCTTTTGACACTTGGTTTCTATCCTAGCCTGGTAATGAAACACGATATTCATAAATACGAGAGCATTGGCATCCAAATTGGGTCAATAGAAGGGTTTGCTAGATGCATAATAGAAGTATCTACTTTTGGTTGGAATTTGTTATTTTTTTTTAAATTTTAATTTTGAAGAGATCAAATGAGGTTTTTAATATATAAATTTTACAATTATCTCATGATTTTTTAATAATTTCTTTAATTTTTTTACCCAATTCTATTAAAAACAAGAGCCCGAGAAAAATTGAAACCGTCTAACATCTAAACTACTACAATGATAATAACACTGATGGCAGTTACACTAAAGTGGGTGGGCATATTCATAGCACGAATATTTATTTTCACATAGTATTTTTTATATTTAATTTTAGCAATGCCATCTAGTAATATTTTTTATATTTAATTTTTCACCTTTTGACTTCTAATGTTTTATTATGTATTGTTTTTATTTTTATTTTTTTAAATAATTATAATATTTTTATTGGTGTGCAGGTTAATAACCTCAGGGATTTGGTGTAATGGAGTTGACTGATCTGATAGTATATTTTCTGGAGTACAAAGTTAAAGTGCACATTTTGGAGTACAATGTGCACTTTATTTTTAAGAGATAGTTTGCATTAAACATTAAGAAATAAGATGAGATAAATATTTAATATTTAATATGTAATCAGAGTTAATTTCTACGATCATTTGAATATCAATTAACACATATAAAGTTATCATTTCATTTATTATGATCTTAACCTTAGTACTATTTCATTGGAAAAATAAACCCTTATATGTATTTAAATTTAATTTATGATTTATATATTATATTAATTTATTATATATATATATATATTAAAATATAAATTATATTGAATTTTTTTAGTATTAATTTTTTTCGCAATATCTTAATTTTTATTTATATAAATTAAAATATCAAATTTGATTTTATATAATATAAATCAAATATAAAAACTTATAAAACTTCATTATATTAAATAATAATATTATTATATTTCATTCAACTATGATGACTTTAATGATTTAAAACACTCATATTTTAAAAAATCAAAATCAAATTAATGGAATTTACAAAAACAAAATATTTATCTAGGTATTTATCACAATTTTTCTAAATATTTTTAATTATTTATTTGAATAAAGTGTAAAATGAAAACTACTTAACTAAAATATTCAATAGAAGTGTATAGCAAGATATTCACTCAAACACTGAAACACCAAATCAATATGTTCAACAAAATACCATACCTATTTTTAGTTTTGTTAATGGTTTGTGAATGAATACAAAATGAAACATCAATTATATTAAAAAAAAAATTAATGAAATATGGATCAATAATCATATTTAATTCACTATTTCTTTTACATAAATATTACTATTTATACTACTTGATTTATTATTCTATTTCATTTTTTTAAAGGTATAGAGTAGTAGATGTTACTTCTCTCTTATTTTTAGTATAATTTTTATAATTATTTTAACTTTTTAATTTTGAATTATGAATAACGTATCTTATAACATTTTTAAAAGGCAAGTATAAGCACCTTTGGTACTAATTTCACTTGTTTTATTTTATTTTACATTATTTTTTTTATAATTGAATTAATTATTTTATTGAAGTTAAAAAGAGTTTTATATTTTATAGAATTTCAAAGTTAAAATATTAAATTAATATAATTTAAATGAAAAAAAATATAATGTTTATTATTATTATTATTTTTAATAAAAAAAATTATTCAAGTTAAAAAGAGTTTTATATTTTATATAATTTTAAAGTTAAAATATTAAATTAATATAATTTAAATGAAAAAAATATAATGTTTATTATTATTATTTTTAATAATTATTCATAAATGTAAATATGCATAAGAAAGATGGTTTTATATTTTATATAATTTCAAAGTTAAAATATTAAATTAATATAATTTAAATGAAAAAAATATAATATTTATTATTATTATTTTTAATAATTATACATAAATGTAAATATGTATAACAAAGATTATAGTTATTAAAATAATAAAATTTTGTTTTATTTATCTAAATTAAGCCATATTTATTTTATAACTTTAATATTTAAACCCTGTTTTTATTCTATGGTGTGAATATTTTTATTTTGACGACATTTATTGAAATAATAAAATTAAAAAAATTATTTATTTTACATTTACTTTTAAGCCTCCTTTATTTTATAATTTTAATATTTAAACCAATTTTTTATTATAAGATTTAATCGTTCTATGATTTGAATATTTTTATTTTGATGACATCTATTGAAATAATAAAATTTTAAAAATTATTTATTTTACTTTCAGTTTTAAGCTTGCTTTATTTTATAACTTTAATATTTAAACCATTTTTTTATTATACAATTTAATTATTCTATAATTTGAATATTTTTATTTTGATGACATTTATTGGAAAAACAAAATTAAAAAAATTATTTATTTTATTCACTTTTAAGCTTGCTTTATTTTATAACTTTCATATTTAAACATTTTTAATTATACGATTTGAATATTTTATAATTTTTTTATTATATGATTTGATTATTTATTTGGTTGATGAGCAATTTGACTTTATTATGTACCTATCAATCAAAAATTTTAATTATTTTTTATAAAATGCATAACACTAAAATAAAAAGAAATTATTTTTAATTATTATTTTTAACTTAATGCATAACACTAAAATAAAAAGAAATTAAAAAAAAATGTCTTATATCCACATAAAAAGAAATTAAAAAAAATGTCTTATATCCACATAATGAACCTAAGATGTAATCTTGAAAATCCAATATGGCACAACACAACAATAAGTTGAAGAGTATGCTTTGCTTTTTTTTCAAAGTGAAAAAAAAACAAGTTAACTATGGAGTTGCTACATGTCTTGTACTTTTTTTGTTCTAGTTCAATATCTTAATTTTTTTTTTGTTCAACCATGGAACACTAATCAATACAACAAGAATGGAACCCCCTCCTTTCTTAGTGGCCCAATATTTAACATGTTTTAATAATTGTTTAGGGATGGGGTAAGGTTTTTCATACCTTCATTTGCTAATTAGGGTTAGAGTTTTGGACCCTTTATATTCCTCTTGAAAGTCCACATATAATTTGCTCATGTGAGTAATGGGAGTTGATGTGGCATCCATTCAATACCATGATGATCAACAACATAGGTCAACTTGCAAGATGCATAAATTCTTCATATGAAATCTAATTGAGGTGATGTTTATGTTAATAGAATGCTCTCAACATGTAGCATAATGTTCAAAGGTTAAAGAACATGTTTACAAAGATCTGGCCTAAAACCCAACCATTTAATTCCTTGAACAACCTCTAGAAGTTTTAGGGACCCAACCAATATAAGACATGTCCTTGAAATGGATCTTCCAACCAATATCTCCAATTTCTCCACTCATAAAGTACCAAAACAAACGAAAAATTATGTAGTAATCCATTTTGGATCATATCTACCTATTTTAGGAGGCCTTTGATCCCCAAAATATATTATTGAAAGATGTGAGGGAATTTTTCCTTTATCTTCTCCATAGAGTAAAATTTGCTTTGTCTAGCAATGATTTTTTCAACCGAACTTGTCAGAGTTCATGCTACCCTTATCTATTTTTTTATTTCTTATGTGGAACTATATACTTTACTAACTTTGTTTGAGCTTCTTGCGCTAAGTCCTATATAGTAGGTGTTGAATATATCTTATATTATTTGCATTAGGGCTACCAAGCATGAATAACCACTAGTATTTACATCCTTTTATGCTTTTTCAATGAATGATTATTTAACACATTGTAATATAATCTTGGTTAAGGGATTAGGGTTGTAATATAAGTCGGGTTAATTGATTAGATTTTCTAGATGTCATGGAATATCTAAATATTTCATTATGGATAGTTAAATTAATACAATGAATACGATAGAGGTACACAGCTTTATGTAAGGCTAGTTTTCTTGGTTAAGGGTTTCCGAGGTATATCTCTATGTATTGTATGTGTCATTCTTTGAACAAGCTCTAGAAGTTTTAGGACCCCAACCAAAATAAGAAATGTACTTGAAATGAACCTTCCAGGCAATATCTCTAATTTCTCCACTCATAAAGTACCAAAATAGATGACAAATTGTATAGTGATCCATTTTGGATCATACCTCCCCATTTTGGGAGATTTTTGGTCCACGAAATGTTTTACTAAAGGTTGTGAGATAATTTTTCCTCTATCTTCTCCCTAGAGTCCCATTTGCTTTGTTTACAGTTATTTTTTCAACTGAACTTGTCAAAGTTCATGTTACCCCTATCTAATTGTTCTTAACTTCTTTTGTGAAATTGTATCCTCTACTAACTTAGTCCGAGCTTCTTGTGCTAAGTCCTCAATGGTAGGTGTTGAAGATGTCTTATATTCTTTGCATTAGGGTTGCACCATGCATGAATTACCACTAGTTTTTACATCCTTTTGTGTTTTTTTAGCCAACTATTTTTCAGATCATTATAATCTAATCTCAATTAAGGTATTAGGGTTCTAATATAATTTGGGTTAATTGATTAGGTTTTATAGATCCCGTAGAATGTGTAAATATTTCATTATGGATGGTCAAGTTAATACAATGAAGAATATCTAGGTGCATATTTAAGTTAGGTTAGTTTTCTTGGTTAAGGGTTTCTAGGGTAAATTTGTATGTACTGCATCTGCCATTCTTTGAACAATATCAAGAAGTTTTAGGACCCCACCCAAAATAGGACATGTCCTTGAAATAGACCTTCCAACCATTATCTCCAATTTTTCTACTCATAAAGTACCAAACTAAATGGCAAATTATATAGTGATCCATTTTGGATCATACCTCCCCATTTTGGGAGGCTTTTGGTCCCCAAAATGTTTTACTGAAGTATTTGAGGAAATTTTCCCTCTATCTTCTCCCTATAGTACCATTTTTTGTCTAGCAATTATTTTTTCACTTCAATATGTGAGATTTCATGTTGCCCCTAATTAATTGTTTTTTACTTCTTTTGTGAAACTATATCCTCTATTATCTGTGTCCGAGATTTTTGTGATAAGTACACTATGACTAATAGGTGTAGAATATGTCTTATATTATTCGCATGAGGGCCACACTCGGCATGAATAAACACTAGTTTTACATTCATGTGTTTTTCATCTGATTGTTTTTCAGCCCATTGTACTCTAATCTCAGTTAAGGGATTAGGGTTGTAATCTAATTCGAGTTTATTGATTATGTTTTCTAGATGTTGCAGAACATGTAAATATTTCATTATGGACAATTAAGTTAATACAATGAAGAAGATAGAGGTGTGGCATTCAATTAGGCTAGTTTCTTAGTTAAGTGTTTCTAGGGTAAATATCTATGCATTGTGTGTGCCATTCTTATTGTTTTTATTTTTATTAAGAGTCAATATGCATTTCTTCATTTTCATAGAATTAAAACTTATAGTAGGTAATACTTTCCTTTCATTTGCATGGACTAACATGGAAGGCCCGTAGAGTTTCATATTTTCCACATTTATTATTGAGTAAATGCACATCTATGGAGGTTGAATAAGTCTATAGCCATTGTTGTCACCTAAATTTCACACAGTTGTGACATTGTAGCATTCATTACAAAAATACATCATCAACATACAACGTGAAAATCACTAAGCTTATTCTTCATCAAAATCAACATGTGAAATAAAACAATGAATTAAAAATTCAAACTTTGGTCCACCCACGCAAGTTTGCAAAATGAAACCCACACAATGTTGTGCGAAAAAACCTTCAAAAGCTGTGCGGATGTAACGACATGTGAACCATTAACTCCCGGGGTGCATTCAAAGATTTGCAACCATATTTTGGCTCCAAAGAACTTGAATTGACCTCCATTACTTGCTTCGGCATTCAATAGCCCCCACACTCATACCTTGAGGTCACTTCATGAAAGGGAGCATTCACATGATAAAGCAGTTGTTTGAAGGCATCCATTTGGCCTATAAAAGGAAGCCCATGTGAGCATGCATTTCATAAGGAAAAATTAAGAGAAAATTTATGCTACAAGAATTAGTTTGAAAGACATCTCATTCATCCTTATTCTCACCACTCATTGGCATTTCAAGATCACTTGGTTTCTTCCTCAAGAAGCAAGTCTTTTCCTTCACCATTGCAATTTAGTTAGAAAGCAAATTGAGGGAGATCAAAGGACCCTCCCGAAAGGAATGTTGGATACTATTTTCATGCAACATTCTCCTAGGTGATACCATTGTATTCAAGCTTTTCCATTGGGCATAAACATTTGGTTGAATCTCATCTCCTTATTGTGTTTTCATGTCATTTATGTTTAAGTTTAATTTTCCAAGTAGCATTTATATGTGTTTTTATCAGTTTCATGGCTTCAATATTGTTGTATTGGTATTATTAACCCTCATTTAATATATTTCCTTGGTTACAACTTGAAAGGGAAGGAAGAATTACACACCATCAAGCCATTCTTCTCACAACACAATTGGCTACTCCACTTTGTGTTTGTCTTATTTTTCACATTTATAGGTTGTCTTTTTGCTTATTAACTGATTTGGGGCTCTTGTAGGATCATTCTCTTGTTTTTTATCCCCCTAACCAGTGATTTTGTAGGTTCAAGGACCATTTTTTCTTCATTTCTTAGGTCGTGTGATTCCCGTCATCTGTCCCACATGTATCAATGTGGATTTTTCTTCGAAAGTTATGTTATTGTGTTGCTTGTCCTTATTTTCACCTAAATCACTTTTTTGTGTGGGCATTCAGACCTTGGTATTGCATTGTCACTCAAGTTGCAATTTATCTTTGTTGTGCGACCTATTAAGTCTTGGGATACACTATAGCATGACTAAGAGTCCCATTACCCATGCAATGGAGGGAAATTTGTGTTTTCTTTTGATTTATTGATTCACAATTGTAGTCCACATGGATGTCCACACTCCAAAGTAGGGAGCAAAGTCATTTTTGCAACTCTCTTTTTCTAGGGATTGGGCTTTAAGGTTACCGACAACCTCCTAGATTACACTAGAGTAGATTACACAACTTCTTCATTGCTTTTAAGTTATACTAAATTGTTAGTCTAGGAATTTGAGTAAATTTGCAATAGTTTAAACTCTTGTTGTTTGCATATTTCTTCTTAAATAAATTTAGAATAATCTGCACTTCACACAAACAAGGGACCTAAATTATCTTGGAATATTAGTATGTTATTTTCATTGTTTGTCACCTACCCAAATTTTGAGACTATTTATTTTATTTGCAAAAACATTATGTTAAATTATAATTACAAAGTTTTGTAATTATGACCAAATCTGGTCAAGGATGATTGTAATGACATATTACTATTATTTAATAAATTAAAACAGGAGACAAACATCCAAGGGATTTGTTAAATGAGTGTTCACTGACCCACTAGGAGGAATGGAAGCTGTTAGAAGGCATGGGACAGTTGTCAGCATTTGCACTCCACCACAAGCTATTGGTTATGGAACAACTACCCCTAAAATTGTGGCATTATTCCCCAGGTGGGTGGAACAGAGTTGTTAGCTCATTAATGACCAGGTTAACCACTAAAAAAGTCTAGGCAGCCTAGATAAGGCAATTCGAATTGAGTAGGAAGCTCCACATTATTTTCTGCAGAAATAATTCCTCAAGTGTATCAGGTGATCACGGAGAGATTCGAATAGGGAGGTTAAGTGGAATGTGCATTGTGAGTCTACTTAAGTTATTCTGAGAAGGAAACCAGAGGTGCTAGTGCAGGTCTCTTTGAATGCTAAGTCTATATGACTGTATGATCTACATTGTTGCTGCAAGTTGATGACCTAAGCTTCTACAGATTCTTCTTCCTAGTGGTTCAGTGAACAAGCTCGGGGGTCCTAAGATAAGTAATTTGGCTTCCTTTAGGAGTAGGTTGGGTGGAATAGGCTCCTTGGGTTGTTTGTTTCTCCTACAATCATCAGGTTCTACTGTTCCATCTTGTTTATTTTCAGTTGAATGAACGAAGTCGTTTCATTAAACCTCTAACCCTTTTTCCTGGTTTGATAATGGAGATTGTTTAGCTGAACTATATATTCAGTTGAGTTAGGATAAGTTAAAATAGTTATGTTTGAATAATTAAATTATTTTCCTGTATTTTTCCACACATCAGAGATGTCGTACTCTAGTACAGGAGGTGGAGAATTAATTAGGATAATTAAATGATGTAGGATAGAATATGGTATTTCATAATATAGGCATTTTTATATTTTTCTTTTACCTACTGTAAGAAAATAGATATTCCATTTCTGTATAATAATCTAGGGTTCACACTTTAGATCATCTACTTCATTTCAAAGCACACATGCATTTTGTTTTATTTCTCATTTCATCCAAAATTGTAAAGGACTATAACCTCATTCCATTTCTTTCATCAAACATTCATGACTTAAACTTAGCATTTTCCCCGTTATTTAAAACAATCTACTATATTCAAAAATTTGCAGAAAAGGATTAATCTAGGTTTTATTTCCAAAAACCTTTCATCAAGTTTTATAAGCAGAAACACTTATCATTATGCAGAAGAAGTTACAAGACTATTTTTCAACTGTACAAGTTTGCAAACACCTGCAAGTTCATTTTTTTTTTGAAACCCTAAGGCCATTTTTTTTAACAAACTTACAATCAAACACTTGAAAACGTAAGCCTATTCTAGTTATATCAAATTTCCGAAAACAAATGTATTACTATTGTTCAACAATCACATATACGATAGCTATCTATACAAGACAAATTCAGACAATAGTATTATTATTTTATCAATCGTAATATTCATTTAAGTTAGGGTTCGATACAAAACTGAGTCTTATCACCATTCCAACTTCAACCTAAACAATACAAATATAGGGTTTCTCGTTTGTGAATTAAGTTAGCCCACGACTCTCGGCCTGAATCAACACTATATTTTCTAGTCAAAGTATCAACTTATATAAGTTTAGAAATGGTTCAGAAAAACTAATTTAAGTTATGTTTCATTGCAAACTCAGTTCCATATTACCATTCAAACAAAAGTATAAGCATTATAGCACAAAACCTTTTATTTCACAGAAATGAGTCAGCCCTTAGCTCTCGACTTTCACCAAAACACTGTCTTAATTACTCAAACATCGACTTAGTAATCTTATATATCGCACAGAAACTATATGAAGTTTCTTAATAATGTATTTCCATTAAAACTGACCGAGGGTTCATCCCTTTGAAATTTACATCATAAACAAGTTTACACTTCAACAAAGGTCACAGCGAAACACTGCATTTGCAGGAAAGCAAAATGAGCCAAGGATTCCATCCTCTATGCACACGACGTGAGACTCTCGAATATCATCTCATCAGTTAAAAAAAAATTCCTCTGCCAGGAACTTTTCTCGGACCTCGTCAAAACATCAAAGTTTCGGCCAACATGCCAGGAGAACCTACAGGGAAAAGAACCACCGAGGCTTATCGGATGGTATAGCAGCGATTTTTCCCTTAAGCTTCAGACAAGGCATACTTACGGGCATAAGAAGTTACCTGAAAAAACAATGAAGGAGGTGGTTAAAACTTTCACATCATATTATCGATGAATTAATAGCAGAAAAACTTAAGCACTTGAAACTGAGATATTACCTCGATAAGGATGTGCATTGGATCAAAGTTCTGAACTGATATGTCCTTTGAGCACCATTCAAAACAACCAAATAATATAGTAATTCCTCACTTTTTAAACTCTCGGCTCTCAAACCTATTTAAAAACCTGAACAGCATCAAGTTACAGTCGCAGGTCACACCATCGAATCCGAGGAAGGAGTCCTCAGTCGAGCAACCACCAAACCCTAAATTTTTGCAGATGGCCGGCCTCTCCACCAAGAACAGTAACACCAAATGAATGCCCAAAAAAACTTCAACGAAGACGTAGTGGTAATATTAGGGTTTAAGTCCCAAAACCGAGACACAACAAGATCGACGGGAGAGATCTAACCAGTAGAGCACCACTTTTTACGAAGCACCACTGCATTTAGACTCCATTAATGACCTTACCATCGTAAAGTCCATCTCGGAGGCGATTCACCAGGTTAACCATTCATAGCTCGGATTGCTAACAGTATTTTCCACCAAGTCTCCACGTGAAGAAGGTTACATTGACAGCCAGTAGTACATTCCACCATGGGAGTTAGCGGGGATCATTAATGCTCATATTGGACACGTTAATTCTGCCAACGCACAATTGCTACGAATTAATACCTGTCACTATCCTTTATCAATACGTTGATTTGGTTTGCAAAGTGTAACATCATATATTATCAATGTTTATAGTTGATAATACATAGGGTTGTGGTTAGGGTTATAGAAATATGGTGTTTCATTTCCCAAGCATTGATCATAAAACGCATACCTTTATATATATTGCATATATTTCTCAAAATGACATAGGTCGCATTCAATACTTAGTGTATAGTTAGAATTCATATTATGGACATCGTATTATATGTTCACATTCCACAGCATATCACAACATATAATTATTAAATTAGAAAGGTCTAATTCCTATAGTATTGCAATAGTATCATTTTAAATTATGATGGTAGTATTATAGTAAACCTTACTATATTAATATGATTCTTCATGAATTATAAATTGAGAAATGCATAATCTACTATAGTTATGATTTCAAGCTAATCCATGTATTTAGATAACATTTGGATCATGTTTCTATAATGTAGAGCAGCATATAAGTTGAATTATTCACGTAATAAGTGTACAAGATAATATCACTCTTTTCAAAATGGAGAAATGATGACAGGATCCTAATAACACTTGTAAATTAGCACATAGTTGAGAATTCATAAGTATAAGTATCTCTTCTTTGATGATTCACTAAAGAGTATAGTATAGATATTTTTAGTTATGACTTCTGGGACTTTAAATACAACATTTAGATTTATAATTAACACAAGCAAAACTAATGTCGTAATTGTGTTAAGAAGTATGAAGTGACATCATCATATTTTATTATTATTTAAAATAATTAGCATTTAATTTATTTCCGCATTAGTAAGTACAATATTTAATGCTACTTTAAAAAAAATTAATTTTTGTGAATTTTTCGGGATGTTACATTGTTCCCATAAAGTGACCTTGGCAAACCAGAAAGGATTACAAGAGTGAAATACCTCCCTTTGTGATGGGCCTCATTTTGGTAGGTTGATTGGCCCATCTTTATGCCATCTAAAGGATTAATAGGAAGATATAAATACTTATATGTGCATCATATAAATAAAAAATTTGGTAATTAACCTTTAGAATATTTTCATGTTTGATTAATGCATGTATATTTGATATTTAGTTAGTGTTGTCCCTCATTTGCTTTTACTTTCCCTAATTCTCACTAATTGGTATAACATGAGCACGCTTGAGCTGAAAGGTTGTGCAGACAAGTGGAGCATGTTGAATTATGGAGACTGTCATTGGTGTTGGTCATCAATGCTACATCCCAGGTACACAATGATATCTCCCAAGCACAACCAAGCCCAAGATTAGTTATAGGTGGCAGGTGACTATCCAAGTTTAGGAATTTAGTTTCAGTTAATTGGCCAATATTAGGGGCGAAGCACAACAACTCTTTTTGATTTTTTGTATAAATTAATATGAGTGGGAACAACCTAATGGTATACAATGGTGTTGAAAAATTGATCCACATAGAGTTTGAGCTATCTACTCGTGTTCACTGTTTGGTTAATTGTTACATTCTCGATATGTATTTTTTTTTAATGAACAAAAGCGTTGATATTTTTTAAGTTAGAGGTTATCCTTTAGGTTCTTGAACCATTCTTAGGGCGGGCCTCCTAGATACAATACAAGGAACTTTGTAGTAGTTTATGTGATTCATCATAATAAATATTTAATTGTGATTTCTTTATTTATCTATGCATTTATATTAACTTTAGTTTCTTGTGTGTTTCTTGTAGTTAGAATATTTCACCGGTTACATGTGATTTACTTATGATAGTAACTAGAATTTACTTTTTAGTATTTAAGTGTTAATTTCTAGCATACTTTAATTTGATTACATAAGAATGTTTTTTATTTGGATTATGCTTGGAAATATATTACGGAAACATTTAGTTGAAAAGCATTCTTTCTTGCTACTTCTAAGAGCCTCTTACAATATGATCAGACAACCTTAATTCTCTTTCTTCCAAGCCTGAGAATAAGGTTAAACATCACTAGCAAAGGGGAAGTAATATTTAGTGAATAAGGATTGAATCTAAAATATTTTGATCTATCAGATTGCATGTGCTAGAATTGGAACTTAGTTCCCTATAAGTTAAGTTGCATATATGTTGCACAACACCTCTAAAGTTTGTGAGTTCCTCATGTTGAAAATTTAATGTCCAAAGTTAGGGATTCCAACATTCATTGTTGATAATATTTGGCTCACCACTTTTTTCCACTCTTTCTGAGGAGGTGCTAAAAATATAAGGGAAAATTTTAAAAAGAATAGTTTACATGACTTGACAGAGGGATAAATTCAGTATATTTTTACCAAAATCCCCTGTTGTGACTGAAGAATGTCCAAAAGAAACATATTTTCAAAATTTTGAGTTTGTTGAAGAACCCGAAATGGATTCTGGTATTTTTTCAACCCTCTTGTACATCTGGAAGTTGATTAAGAGGAATATCTAGTCAATAGTCCCATAGAATAAGAAGAGTGACCATAGATATTTGAGTTTCCTATCATAAGATCCAATGAAAAAACTAGGATGAATAATATCAATCCTGCTACTCTCCTTAATTTCCATGGTTAAACCACAAAATATCTAGATACTTTTCTCTTTGAGTTTGAAGTAGTTTGCAAGACTTACGACTATTCCTTAGATGCTCAGAAGCTTAATATTTTCCCTTCTACTTTAAAGGACTTAGTTTTAATATGGATTATGAGTTTAGAGGTAAATAATATATTTTCGTGGGAATAGATGAAACAAAATCTCATAGAAAAATATAGGGACTACCAGAAAGCTAAGGATGCCAGAGATGAAATATTTAGGATGGTTCATGGAGAGAATGAATCCCTAGAGGAGTATGAAGAAAGATTCCAACTAAGCTATAAGACAACCCATAACTACACATTAGATGAAGAATCCATTAAGCTTGTGATCCTTAGAGGGATAAGAGAAGAATTAATGGAAATTATAAATCCCTTAGCCAATGGAGATATATTTCAACTAGATTATGATGACATAAAGTGAATTTTCAAAAACTATTCTAGGTTTGTTAGTAAGGAAGGTAGGGGTAGCAGGAGTATTATTTCTTAGTCATCTAAACCCATATCCTCAAGCCTTACCAATTATGAGATAGGAACTCTATTATATGACATGAAAACTAATATCTTGCACTCTCTTTCCATGTAAATGGATTCAATCGAAATCGAGAAGAAAAAGGAAGAGGCTAAACATGCAATAGTTATTTTCTGCCCTAAATGTAGAAAGAAGCATGAGAGAAACCAATGTCCATTAAACATAGTGGATGCTTGTGGGATATATGCAGAAAATCATGCAACTAATAGTTTCCCATTTCCGCCTTCCTTCAAAACTATGCTTTAAGGGTTAAGGCCAGGAGATAATATGGATCCACTTTGCTTCGTTAACCAAAGAAGGCTTGGTCACAAGACCTTTTCAATCCTATAACCAACATTCCAAGGGAAATTCCCATCATCATCCAACTGGAGACCGCAACAACAAGAAGATGCTTGATGCCATCACCCATTCCTATCCAAATCCCTACCCAATAGGAATCAAAATAACCTTAGATGTCTGCTCAACTAGCTCCAAACCCTAATAACACTAGGTAGGTTCAACCTATCTACAACAATGAGGTGACCAATCTTTAGACATATTCCCTAAATATAGTGAACTTTAATAAGTTAAATCTATGTTATGGAAATGTATTACAAAACCCTCAATCTCATGCCATCACTGAGCACTTGCAAAATAGACAAGGACATCAAGATATTCTTGTTAATCAATTGAAAGGAAATTAGGTTGCATAACATAATCCAAAATACCAATTTTCTCAAACTCCTCCATTTCCTTAAAGGCCTAAGTACAAAAAGTTTGGCAATTTAGAATATGTTTTTTTGGAGGAACTTAAAAAATGTGTGTGTGAAGATTCCACTCATTCAAGCCATTAAGCGAGTTCCCATCTACAATAAGTTCATTAAGGATACATGTATCAAGAACGCTGGAAGGAAGAAAAAAAATCCTCCCACCATAATATCATAGGACAACTTGTAGATTTGATGCTTGAGAGAATCTTCAACCCTAAATGTTTAGATATAGGCAGCCTAGTAGTGAATGTCCATATCAATAAAACCATCATACAAAAAACTATTGTAGAATTAGGAACAACAATCAATGTCATGACCAAGGATACAACGTTGAAATTAAATATGAATTAATTTTTGAGGCACACACCAACTATCATTCAGTTAGAAAATAGTTCATTTGTGTGTCCAAAATGAGTCTTAGAAGACTTTATTGTGTCAATAGATTTATGGGAATACCCTGCAGACTTCATAGTCTTACAAATCAAAGACAAGCTTAGTGGGTATACTCTGATTTTACATAAACCTTGGCTGGAAACATTTGATGCCTACATTTGTTGTAGGGTAGGAGATATGAACATCACAAATGGTGTTTATTAAAGGAAATTAACCATTTATCCACTTGCCAAGCCACTCATTGACACATAAAATCCTCTATGGCTAGAAGAAGATGATCATTTTGATCATACCATCCATCCAATCCTTATTATAGATACTAATCTTGCACTTAGATATCCTGATGAAGATACAATCATATCTAATTTCCTAGATAATATTTACCCTATCCCTAAAGTGATTGAAAATATCTTCATTCAATAAAAACCCTAAAGTGATTGAAAAGATCTTCATTCAAGAAGAATGGAAAATAACTGTAGTCCTAAAGGATCCAAAATCTCCTTGGAAAAGAGTGTTTTCAATAGAAGAGAATAAGTCCGTTGCTAAGATACTTGAGGTTTCCTTAGGAAATACTTTAAAGATCAATAAAAATGTAGATCCTGAATAAGAACAACTATTAAGAGTCCTCGCCAAACATAGTGCAACATTCGCTTGGGACTATACAGATATGAAAGTTGTACACTTAGACATTTGCAAGCACCGTATTTATATCAAATAAGATGATTTACCTATTAGGAAACCTCAAAGGAGGATGAATCCAACTATAAAATATATTGCCAAGGAGGAATTATAAAAACTCTTGGATGTTGGTTTCATCTATTCCATTTATGATATTGAGTTGGTGTTCCCTTTAGTCATAGCTCCAAAGCACAGAGGAAAATGTTGAATTTGTGTTGACTATAGAGATCTCAACAAAGAAACTAAAAAGGACCACTTTCCATTACCTTTCATTGACCAAGTGTTGGATGCCTTATTTGGAAGAAAAAAAAAATCTATTTTCTAGATGGTTTTAGGGGGTACAATCAAATCCAAATCCACCGAGAGGACTAGGGTAAGACAAATTTTACTTGTCCTTGGGGTACTTTTTCTTATAGAGTTCTCCCATTCAACTTATGCATTGCTCTTGCAACTTTCTAAAGACCTATCCTAAGCATCTTCATAGAATTTGTACATGAAAGTATAGAAATCTACATGGATGATTTACACCCAATGGGGAAACTAGGGAAAATTTTAAGGGCAAAATTCATCCCATGCGCCATTTTTCAAGGTTTTTTTCCAAAAAACTATTTTCCATTTTTCATTTTTTTTCCAATATGATCTGCCCAAATTCAATAGGATTAAAAAAAATTACTCTAAAAAACAGCAAAATTGTCCAAAAATCATATAAAACCCTTATAAATTTGAATATTTTTAAAAAAATATAGTCAAACATTTTATGGTTGGAAATTTGATAATTAATAATATTTGCCATGGCTTCTAAACCTCAATAAAATTATGTATCCTTAAATTTTTCCTCGGGGGAACCTTTCAACAAGCTTTAGATAACTTAGAGAGCGTGCTAATAAAATGCATTGAAAGTATCTTATGTTTGAGTAATGAAAAATGTGAAATGATCATGAATGAGGGAATACTCTGTTGATGTATATGTAACTTCGGAATGTATTTCACCTGTGTATTATATATATATTTATTGTACCCTTATAAGAGATGTGTTATTCCTCTATAAGGAAGTGTCGTCATGTGGATTGACAAGTCTCGCAAGTGTGTGTACTTGCCGATGGGTTATTAGACCACCTTATGGGGTCGGCCCTATTTAATATATAATATAATGTGGGTGTATCCAAGTAGACAAGTCGGCCCCAGTAGGTCACTGGGCAAAAAGGTGAGTATAAATAGAGATAGGAGATCTCTATTTTACTCACTCGGAAAAGTAACTATCTCTCTCTCTGAAAAGTAGCGCACTAGTGAGGAGGAGGAGGATCATCTGCTAGGAGACTATCTCAGTGTTATTTGGTTGTATTTTGGTTGAGCCATTGCTCTCTCTATCTCTGAGGAAGTTGTGGGGTTTTTCACCTTAGGGTTTTCCCCACGGAAACTCTGTGTCTCTTGTCTCTATGCTTTTGATTCTTGTGATGCTTGTGATGCTTGTCATATTATGATTGTCATGCATTGATATACTGTAGATGTTATTCTCTCAGCAAAGATCCTATAGTATTGTGATTTAATACTGAAAATTTAACATGGTATCAGAGCCTAACTGAGAAGAAGACATTTTGCAGTGACGGAAGCTTGTATTCCTTGTTTATTGGGTTTCTCTCCACAGATTTTTGAAATTCAGTATAGTAGATTGGATCTACTCATCAAGGCGCATCTATCTGTCCAATCAGATTTCAGTTCCGAGCATTTTCATATTTGGCCCTAAAAATTAGGGTTTCCACAAAAATAGGAATTTCTGGAAACTGAAGGTACAGCTGGAAGCTCCTTGCAAAAATCGAAGGTTTGAGCTTTGGATCGAGATTTTTGGCTGGGTAGATCTCCGGGAAACTCAAACCCTAATTCAGGGCTCTCCCTAGTGAACCCGGGAGGACAAAAAGGCAATTTTGAAGGGCAAGACTTTGCTGATCTCAAATTCTAAATGTACTAGGCTGATCGGCTCTCCAAGGCGCATCTTTCTATCCTTTCGGAATTTTGAAATTCACATTTTGAATTTTTAGGGTTTCTCCGACAAACCCTAATCCGGGACCAGATCCAGTTTTCAGCACTTCAAGTGGTAAGTCCTAAATCTTTTCTATTTCCATTTGAAGTACTCTTAAAGATGTCTCTTCACACCAAGCTTGAGGATAAGCTTGAAGGGGCTGATAACTTCCGAGCCTGGAAGTATAGGATTGGGCTAATCCTGGAAGAGAATGAGTTGGACTCATATGTGAAAGAAGACATCCCTATCCCAGAGGATGAAGAGGCCAAGGCATTGCACAAGAAGAACTTGGTCAAGGCAAAGAGAATCATTGCTGATTCTATCAAAGACCATCTCATACCCCATGTGTCTTCTCTCAAGACACCCAAAGAGATGTTTGAATCTTTGACCAAGCTATTTGAAGGAAAGAACATAAATCGGAAGATGACCCTGCGGAACCAATTGAAAGCAGTGAAGTTTCAGAATGGAGAAACCATTCAATCTTACTTTTCAAGGGTCTCTCAGATCAAGGAACAATTAGAAGCAGTAGATGAAATGGTGGAGAATGGTGAGGTGGTGATGACTACTCTAAATGGCCTACCCAGGTCATGGGATTCCTTTATTCAAGGAATTTGTGCAAGGAAGAAGTTGATCTCTTTCAGTAGACTTCGGGAAGAATTCTCTCAAGAAGAAGCTAGACTTATAGCTCGTGAGGAAAAGATGGGAGGAGAAGATCAAGCTCTTACAGCTCACACCAAAAGAAGCAAAACCAAGAAGGACTCCTCTCGCCTCAATAGATCCCATCAAAAGAAGAACAGGAAAGACCTAAGATGCTTCACATGCAATGAGAAGGGTCACTTTGCTTCAGATTGTCCTAAGAACAAAAGGGATAATAACAACAACTCTAGTAAGAAGAAGAAGGGCAGCAAAAGAAGGTTTCATGCTCATGCTGCTGAAGATGATGAACCCCCAAATAAGAAGGCTAAGGCAGAAAGTAGTAGTGATGATGATTCATCAAGTGAAGAAGAGTATGTTCTGATCTCTGCACTCACTGGTACCATCTCCCATGGTTGTAATGATTGGTTGATTGATAGTGGGGCTTCCAAACACATGACAGGTTTCAAGGAATCTTTTGTGAACCTTTCTGAACATGAATCACCCCATAAGGTGAAACTTGGGGATGATTATCAATACCCAATCAAAGGAAGTGGTGAAGCCTCTTACAACCTAGATTCTGGAAACTCTCTGAAGATGAAGGAAGTCCTCTATGTACCTGGACTCAAGAAGAACTTACTCTCCATCTCTGCTTTAGATGCAAAAGGTATGAGGGTTGCATTTGTTGATGGCCAAGTACTAATGTGGCCAAAGGGAAAGACTATTGATGATGCAGTAGTGATTGGAGAGCAAGAGGGAGGCTTGTATAAATTAAAGGGTCAACCTGAACATGCCATGGTACATGAATCCATGGAGCCAAGTGAACTTTGGCATAGGAGACTTGCTCACATGCACTATAGAGCACTTCCAAGTGCAAGCAAGGCTGTAGAGTGTCTTCCTGAAATCAAGACCAAACATGAAGGTGTTTGCAAAGGATGTGCAAAAGGTAAGAACATTAAGAAGGCTTTCCCAAGCAGTGAAAGCAAGGAAAAAGACATCCTGGAAATCATCCACTCAGATGTATGTGGCCCCATGTCATCCAGTTCCCTAAGTGGGTATGTTTACTATGTATCATTTATTGATGAATTCTCCAGGAAGACTTGGATATACTTCTTGAAGGGCAAAGATGAGGTGCTTGATAAATTCAAGGAATTCAAAACCTTGATGGAGAATCAAACTGACAAGAAAATTAAGACATTCAGATCTGACAATGGTGGATAATTCACCTCAAATGACTTCAAGAAGCTTTGCAGTGATTCAGGGATTAAGAGGGAGTTGACTGCTCCTTATAATCCTCAACAGAATGGAGTTGCAGAAAGGAAGAACAGAACTGTCATGGAAGCAACAAGGGCAATGTTGCATGACCAGGATCTTCCTATGCATCTATGGGCAGAAGCAGCTAGAACAGCTGTATATGTGCAGAATAGAACACCCCACAAGATATTGGACAACAAGACACCAGAAGAAGTCTTTTCTGGTAAGAAACCTGAAGTCAGCCATCTCAGAATATTTGGTTGTCCAGTATACACTCATGTCCCAAAGGAGAAGAGGACTAAACTAGATCCTTCAGGGAAGAAGGGCATCTTTGTGGGTTATAGTGAAAGCTCGAAGGCTTACAGAATATATTTTCCAGGGTTCAAGAAGATTGATGTCAGCAGGGATGTAACATTTGATGAAAATTCAGCATTCATCAAATCAAGAAAGGCACCTATCGAAGTTTATGAAGAACCTAAGGAAACAAGATTTCAGGACACTACCATGACTGATGCAGTTCCAGAAACTGCTCGTGAGTTTGAAGATCCACAAGAACCTGTAGATCCACCCCGTGAGGATAACTCTCACAAGAGGAAACCTGTATGGGCTAGAGAGCTCATTCATGATGCAGAAAGATTTGGCATTCCAGAAGAAGACCACAGAGCAAAGAAGAGAACCAGATCACACACCAGTTATGTTGCTTTACTCTGTGACATTATGAAAAAAGAACCTTCCAGTTATGAGGAGGCAGCAGAAAAGAAAGAATGGAAGGATGCTATGGTTGAGGAATACCAATCAATAATGAAGAATGATGTTTGGGATGTTGTCCCAAGACCTAAAGAGAAGTCTGTTGTGACTTCTAAGTGGATCTACAAAATCAAGCATGCTGCAGATGGCAGTGTGGAAAAATATAAAGCAAGATTCGTAGCTCGTGGTTTCTCTCAGAAGGAAGGAATAGACTATGAAGAAACCTTTGCACCTGTAGCCAGATATACTTCCATCAGAACAGTACTTGCCCTGGCTGCAGCAATGAAATGGAAGATACACCAGATGGATGTCAAGACTGCTTTCCTGAACGGTGTAGTAGAAGAGGAAGTATATGTGGAACAGCCACTTGGCTTTGAAATACATGACAGGGAATCTTATGTATGCAGATTAAAGAAAGCCTTGTATGGCTTGAAGCAAGCTCCCAGAACCTGGTATGGTAGGATGGACAGTTTCCTATCTAGTTTGGGCTTTACCAAGAGTAAAGCGGATTCCAACCTTTACTACAAGGTTGAGGAAGGGAATCCTATGATTCTACTACTGTATGTGGATGACCTATTTGTGACAGGAAATGACAGAATGATTGCAGATACCAAGAGGAAGCTTGCAGCTGAATTCGATATGAAAGACTTAGGAATGATGCACTATTTCCTAGGTATGGAGGTGTGGCAGAGTGCAAGTGGGATCTTCCTTGGTCAAGGGAAGTACATAATAGATATCCTGAAGAGATTTGGGATGATGGATTGCAAGGCCATGGCCACACCTATGGCATCGAATCTGAAGCTTCTTTGTGATGCTTCATCTGAGCCAGTTGATGTTTCTATGTATCGTCAGATGATTGGGTCCTTGATGTACCTGAAAAACACGAGACCAGACATTTGCTTTGCTGTGAACACATTGAGCCAGTTCCTGACGGATCCGAGGAGTGTTCACCTGGTTGCTGTAAAGCATGTTCTGAGGTACCTGAAGGGTACAGTGGATTATGGGCTCAGATATGAGGCGAATCAAAAGTTTAACCTGCAGGGTTATGTTGATTC
Organism: Larix kaempferi; assembly: GCA_027924585.1. Lineage (NCBI taxonomy): Eukaryota > Viridiplantae > Streptophyta > Pinopsida > Pinales > Pinaceae > Larix > Larix kaempferi. Next base: position 20,077,072 of record BSBM01000068.1, read on the forward strand.
AGATTGGGCTGGCAGTGCTGCAGATAGGAAGAGCACATCTGGGTGTTGCTTCAGTATGGGATCAGGTGTGATCTCTTGGTTTAGCAGGAAGCAGTCCTGCGTAGCACTGAGTACAGCTGAGGCAGAGTATGTTGCAGCCTGTTCAGCTAGTTGTGAGGCAGTATGGCTACGGAAGCTACTGTCTGAGTTATTTGATCTCCCGTTGGAGGCTACTGGTATCTTCTGTGATAACCAGAGTTGTGTGAAGCTGTCCGAGAACCCAGTGTTTCATGACAGGTCGAAACACATAGAGATCAAATACCACTATATCAGGGATATGGTGCAGAGAGGAGCTGTGAAGCTCCTGTATGTTGCGACGGACGAGCAGATTGCAGATGTGCTGACGAAGCCACTAGCCAGGGTGAAGTTCGAGTACTTCAGAGAGAGGCTTGGCGTTCTTCAGATCGAGGACACTTCGAGGAAGAAGTGATGGACACATTTGCTGAAGCCATTCCAAGCATGTTGGAAGGAGGATCCTTCACATGGCTGTGGATGTAAGCGCTGGATGATGAGCATCAGGATGATGTTCTAGTTTCTGCTGGATATGATCAGTTGGATCATTTTTATGTATATATGTACGCATCATGTTGGATGCTGGATATGATCAGTTGGATCATTTTATGTTTGCATGTACGCATCATGTTGGATGCTGGATATGATCAGTTGGATCATTTTATGTATGCATGTATGCATCATGTTGGATGCTGGATATGATCAGTTGGATCATGTGTATGTATTTTCTATATGCATCATGTTGGATGCTTGAACCATGTATCTGTATATGTATCAGGTGGATACATTGTATGATCAGGTGGATCATGTATGGTGATATGTATCATGTATTTTGTATTTGTATCAGGTGGATACATTGATGATCAGGAGGATCATGTATGATGATATGTATCAGGTAGATACTTGGTATGCAGCAGAATGTTGCAGTGATGATCAGGACGATCATAGATGACGAGCTTCAGGATGTTGCTCCAGATGACATGCAGCAGGATGTTGCAGTGATGATTAGGATGATCATAGATGACGAGCTTCAGGATGTTGCTCCAGATGACATGCAGCAGGATGTTGCAGTGATGATCAGGATGATCATAGATGACGAGCTTCAGGATGTTGCTCCAGATGACATGCAGCAGGATGTTGCAGTGATGATCAGGATGATCATAGATGACGAGCTTCAGGATGATGCTCCAGATGACATGCAGCAGGACGTTCTAGTGATGATGATCAGGATGATCATGGATACATCAGGATGATGTATGGTGAGTATCAGGTTGATACTCAGTGGCCGTGGATCAGGTTGTGCAGATGAGCATGTAATTCGTTGCCCTGGGAGATTTGCAGATGGTCTTGCGAGGTTTTGCCTATGGCATGTAATTCGTTGCCCTGGGACATCTGGCAAATGCTCTTTCGAGGTTTTGCTCTGGGAGGACATGTAATTCGTTGCCCTGGGAGATCTGCAGATAGTCTTTCGAGGTTTTGCCTATGGCATGTAATAGCGCCCTGGGATATCTGGCAGATGCTCTTGCGAGGTTTTGTCCTATGGCATGTAATTCGTTTCCCTGGGAGATCCGATAGGTTGGGCTGTGTGCCCGTAATAAGTCCTGGGATGCTCTTGCGAGGTTTTTCCATGACCACATGTAATTCGTTGCCCTGGGAGATCCTATAGGTAGAGCTGTGTGCTCGTAACAGCCTGGGATGCTCTTGCGAGGTTTTGTGGTGAGGTCACATGTAATTCGTTTCCCTGGGAGATCCTATAGGTAGAGCTGTGTGCTCGTAACAGCCTGGGATTCTCTTGCGAGGTTTTGTGACGCACGTAAAAGTCCTGAGGATTCCACAGTATGGACAGTGATGACGAAGACCTGCAGGTGGTGGGCCTACATCCAGTATGAAAAAGGACTGGCTCTGTAGAACTTCCTATGACGAGTAGAGACAGAGATTGGATGAGATAGCTGCAGCAGTGACGATGATGATGACGATGCATCGATGACGATGATCCAGAGAAGAAGACTTGTCTAGTAGATCTGTGTCGAGAAATACCTTCCTAGTTAAGAGGGAGTGTTGATGTGTATGTAACTTCGGAATGTATTTCACCTGTGTATTATATATATATTTATTGTACCCTTATAAGAGATGTGTTATTCCTCTATAAGGAAGTGTCGTCATGTGGATTGACAAGTGTCGCAAGTGTGTGTACTTGCCGATGGGTTATTAGACCACCTTATGGGGTCGGCCCTATTTAATATATAATATAATGTGGGTGTATCCAAGTAGACAAGTCGGCCCCAGTAGGTCACTGGGCAAAAAGGTGAGTATAAATAGAGATAGGAGATCTCTATTTTAATCACTCGGAAAAGTAACTATCTCTCTCTCTGAAAAGTAGCGCACTAGTGAGGAGGAGGAGGATCATCTGCTAGGAGACTATCTCAGTGTTATTTGGTTGTATTTTGGTTGAGCCATTGCTCTCTCTATCTCTGAGGAAGTTGTGGGGTTTTTCACCTTAGGGTTTTCCCCACGGAAACTCTGTGTCTCTTGTCTCTATGCTTTTGATTCTTGTGATGCTTGTGATGCTTGTCATATTATGATTGTCATGCATTGATATACTGTAGATGTTATTCTCTAAGCAAAGATCCTATAGTATTGTGATTTAATACTGAAAATTTAACATACTCTTAGACCATCATGTCTATTCCCAAGGAATTAGAGTTGATCAATCCAAAATTGAAGTCATCAAAAACTTGCTCCCGCATCCAAATAAAAAAGGATGTCAACAGTTTTCTAGGGCATGCATGCTATTATAGAAGATTTATAAAATCCTTTAGCTAGACAATTGCACCTATGTTTGCTATTTTCTAACCAAGCATGCATATTTTGTGTGGACAAAGGAATGTATGAGAGCATTTGAATGCATAAAATAAAAAATCATGACATATGTTTTGTAAGGGTCCAAGTGGGGCATTCCATTCCACATACATTGAGATGCCTCTAAAAAATCTATTGGAGCAATCTTTTGACATCAAGAGAACAAATATCCATTTTCTATCTACTACATCAACAAGAATTTATCTGGAGCTAGGGTTAATTACTCTGTGATGGAAAAAGAATTCCTTGTTGTGGTGTACTCCATCAACAAATTTCGGCACTACATCATGGGTTATCCAGTGTATATACATACTAATCACTCAACCATAAGGTATTAGATAAAAAAACCCAATTTTGATGGTAGAATTATTTAATGGTTGTTACTTATACAAGAATTCAACTTAACCATTATTGATAAACCAAGTAGGATTAATGTTGTTGCATATTTTATATCTTGACTAACCCATAGTACAAATTGATAAATTGTTGACGTTCATCTCTTTTCTATCTTAGTCCAAACGACATGGTTTGCTAATATGGAAAACTATCTAGCCACATAAAAGTTTCAACAACATGTTAGCTATCAAGAGCATTATAAAATCATCAACAAGAGCACAACTTATACTTGGATCTAGGGTCTCTATTCAAACAAAGTTTGAATCAAATATTTATAAGGTGTGTGAGAGAATATGAAGTGCATGACATCTTGCATGCATGCCATAATGAACTCTATCGGGGAAATTATGTATAAAAAATAACAACTCATAGGATCATATAGATAGGTTACAACTGGCCTACCCTCCACAAAGATGTTGAGCAATATATTTCAACATGTGATGAATGCCAAACAATGGGGATGCCTACAAAAATAGATGAAATGCCTGTGCTACCTCAAGTCTCATCTCAACCATTTTATCAATGGTGCCTGGGGTTAATATGATTTAGTCAATCTGCATATCATCCCCTACAAAAAAATGGTTAAGAAGAAGTGACTAACATAGAATTTAAAAATCTACTCATTAAGATAGTCCAACTTCATAGAAAATACTGGGAAAACAGATTGACTAAAGCAGTATGGGAATATAATACAAGTTGGAAGACTATTGCAAGGTTCACCTCTTATGAATTAGTCTATGGAAAGAAAATTATGTTGCCTATGGAATTTGAAGTAAAGACATTAAGAACAATTACAGACCTGAACCTAGACTTATCTTCATCATAGAAAGAAAGAATACAACATTTGAATTCTCTATATGAATTCAAATAAAAGGCATTGTTTCATATTGAAGTAGTTCAACAACAAAGAAAATTATGGCATGACAAGTTCATCAAGAGTAAAAACATCAAGGACGAGATTTGTCACTTCTATATGATTCAAGGTTTGTGGAATTTAAAGGGAATTTGAGAACAAGATGGCTTGGCCTCTATCATTTTGATATGGTGCAGTCAAGATAAAGACCATAGATGATGTTCAAACACCTTTGTTAGTCAATTCTCATAGGTTAAAGGTATATAAAAATCCCATGTCAAAAGAAGAGTTCTCAAAAAACTATACAAGAAACATTTGAGTCTAATTGAGGGAAGCAATGCCCTCATTTCTATCTAACAATATCTGTTTTTATTGTTAATAAAAAAAAGGAATTTGTCAGAAAAGTGAGATGGGTTCAAATTGTATTAAATGAGGCCACTTTGATCAACAAAATGGGAATCCCAGGAGTAAATAGTTGGAATAAGGATGATAAAGAGAGCGAACCAAGTAAAGAAATATTTCTTCAAAACCCACAAAAAGTATGAAGAAGATGAATGGGGGTAAAAAGAGACACTATGTCGAGTCCCTAGGATGAAGTCGCATCCTATATGCTTAAGTACAAGACTTGTGGAGGAAGTATAAGCATTATTTATGCTTATCATTTTAGGTTTCTAAACCTATTAAGGAATATTACTCATTGGAATCCATAACAAAGCATTAGCATTCCTTACTTTTTGTTACATTCTTTGGGAGAAATGAGTCTCAAAGTATAGGAATGTAGGGGTGATGCTTCGAGTTGCCACTGCTTCATCAAGATGATTGTGTGTAAAGATCTAGAAGCTCATTTCCCCCAACTATCATGGGGATGATTTATCCATATGATTGAAATGTATATCTAGGGACTGGGAGGAGCACTTGAAACCAAGACTCTTATCACTCTAGGAACAAATAAGAAAGTAGTTCAAGAACGATATTCTACTAAGACAAAAGTATAGAAGAAGAACAAGCTGAAAAATGAGGATAAAGAAGTGGTAGGTGAACTTCTCCAAAAATGAAAAAAAAAACCTCCATTGCAATGGTTTATGAGTTTAGAATATTATCAAGAAGGTCGAGGACAAGGTCCTAGTCCTCCAAGAAACCACAGAGCATACCTATAGTAATAAATCCAACTCATGCAGATGAAGAAGGAACAAACATAGACCTGTTAACGATTTGACCTGCTCGGAAATGAAGGAGGAGCAGCCCAAACAAGATCCTTAAAACAAATTCTCGTTTGTTTGGAATAACTACTTCTCACAAGAATAAGGACCTTGTTGCCACAAAGTGAGTGTTTCTCCTTGAAAGGAGACTTGGAATCACATTTATCTAAGTTCCTAAGTGAAATCTTACTCTAAAAACAATGAAAATTAATCTTTGATGCATTTTTCAATAGCTATGACAAACAGTTTTAGTAGTCAAACTGGTGCAAGGTAATGATACCCACTTATGACGCGTTAGTTGCAATGGCATGCTGGAAAAACATAAATCTTATCATTAAAATGAATTATTAGAGGTACCTACAAAAAATTTTAGAATTAGGTGTAAAAATATGAAACGTAGAAAATCGGATCACCTTCCGGAATATATAACTTTTATTTTTGAAAAAGTGGTATAACCACCCCAAAATGTCATTATTTTAAGATTGGTATGTTATTTTTTCTCTAAAACATAATGCATATGTTCGCATTGGTCCACTGGTTTATTATGTAAATTGTCAAATTATGAGGATAAAATATGTATAGGCGTAGGCAACATACGGATCTTGTGTAGGGATATTTTTCCAAATTTTTAAAAGTTAATTTTATATTTTTTTTAAATTACGAAATTCAGTGAAGCCTTAAAACAACATGGTCGAGTGTTGGTACACCATATCATTGTCTAAACATAATCAATCAACTTTTGTTTTTAGCTTGTAGGTATTCTTGTACTCTTGTGCGGGTTCTTTTTCATTTTCGAAATATGTAAGCCAATCAAAAGTTATAGCCCAAATAAATGAACTATGTTTTTTAAAAATTTGACATGAGTGCAGTTAAAAATGAATTAAAATAGAAAACAATAACAGATCTATTCAAAAAACATATAGTTAGAATCTGCACACAAAGCTCGACAAGTGTGTGCAATTTCATCAGTAGTGCATAAGTGGAGCATATGCAGAACTAAGCGTGAAAAACATGAAGTTACAGAAATTGGTGTATTCTTCCATATCTCAAACCGAGCCTCAAGTTCTGGAAATCCGAATGCAATACCAAACCTGAAAGGGCGCCAAAAAAAATAAATCCAAACATGCGTGCACACAAATGTGCGCATGTGTAGAGGCGCGCACGAATTGTTGTGCGCGCACGTGTTTTTGTGCGCTTGCGTTCATTTTTACACCTTCATTTTTTTCTATCTCTCCCTAACCCCCTCCCCTCCCTCTCTATAACCCCACCCCCCTCTCTTCCACTCTACCCAATCCCTCCTCCCTCCCTCACCCCTCTTTTCTCTCCTTCACCACAAGGGTTAGGAGATATATTATTACACAAAATCACTAACTCGCATTATCCTCATGTACATATAGTTATTCATCCTTATAACCATAAATCCATGACCCCTATATCTAAATCCCCAAACCATTTACCATTAGTCCCTATCCATTGCAATCCCTATTCCCTAGTACAACTAACCATTATAAATATTGGCCCACTATAATCCTAAACTAGTATAGCCCCTAAAACTCCTAAATACTAACACATAATGATATATATCTCTTAACCCCTATAATCCTAACCACCTAATCCTAACATATAAAGTGTCTAGTCAAATAAAAATTAACCCCTAACCCTTATAACCTCTAATTCTCGTCAACCCTAAACTCTATCATCAAACACCCAACCCTTAAAACCTATAACCCATAGCCAGTTTAGAGAGATAGTCATAGAGAGAAAGAGAGAGAGAGAGAGAGAGAGAGAGAGAGAGAGAGAGAGAGAAATATTAGAGGCTATGGGTTTAGTGAGATAGAGATAAGGGGTTAGGGATTGAGAGAGAGAGAGAGAGAGATTGGAGGTTGGTCGCTTAGAGAGAGAGAGAGTTGGGGATGGGGGTTAGGGGATTAAAGAAAGGGAGTGAGAGGGAAATAAATTGGTGGTTATGGGTTTTGGGAGAAACGTTAAGAGATTGGGGGTTAAGTGTTTAAAGAGAGAAAATGGGGGTTAGGCATTCAGAGAGAGAAAGAGAGACTAGAGGTTAGAGGTTTAGAGAGAGAGAGAGATAATTAGAGGTATTGGGGGTTATAGGTTTAGAGAGAGAGAGAGAGAGAGAGAGAGAGAGAGAGAGAGAGGTATTGGGGGTTACAAGTTTAGAGAGAGAGAGAGAATGGAGGTTATGGGTTTAGAGAAAAAGAGGGAGATAAAGGGAGAGATTGGTGGTTAGGGGCTTAGAGAGATCGAGAGATTGGAGCTTTGTGCTTTAGAGGGAGGGAGAGAGAAATTGGTGGTTAGGTGTTTAGAGAGTGAGAGAGAGAGGGAGAGAGCGATATAGAGAGACTAGATGTAACGCCCCATATTTCGACTAGATAGACTTATCCGTGAGACATATTGCACTTTATTTCTTTTTATCTATTGAACTCAGCTAAGAGTGAGTAAAATATACTTATGACACGATCGACCCGATTATATGTTGCTACCATGTTTATTTCGTTACTATGTTATGGTGTCACTATGACTATGATGTTACTATGTTCATGCATTTAATAGGTTATGATTATCATGAGATTCATTGATTTTATGATGACAATATATGTTTAGCGTTTTCATTGATTGAATGTGAAATATATGATGTTGTACGTGGATTCCATCCTATGATGAAATTGATTGAATTGTTATATGTCATGCATACCTGTGACGAGCTAAAATTGAGATGTGAAATAAAATGATGTTGAGGATATGGATCAATTGGTGATCGAGTGGGAATGTTTGTTATAAAATGTGCATTTTGTGAAATACTAACCTACAGGACACAAGGGCTATGGGATAGCCGGATACTTGATCTGATATATGGGATAAGAACTTGTCCATGTAGTAAAACTTAGCAACCGAAATTGATGATACGATGACACGGTCCGATAATCTCGATAGTAGCAAAGTATGATTTGATAAGGGTATAGACCCAGTATGTTGAGAGGGATGGATGTATTGCCCACCCTATGTTTCTATGATACCCGAGGTCATGGGAGGGTTGTGCTGAGACACGCTCCCCAAGTTGTTGTGATGACGATGGTCGGATGCCTGCTAGGAGAGGCTAGGTCCGCTAGTTAGCCGACGCTACCGCTCTCAGGTTCTGTGTGGTCAGGTCAGTATAGCTGGCACCCACTTTTGTACTAGTAGAGGAAGGATAGGGAGGATGCGGGCGTAGGTTAGGATGGGAGGATATGTTAGTTAGTACTGTTGAGGGTTGGGTATTCCTTGATCTTGAGTTAGTGTTAGTAGGTACCCTTCCTTGTACTTGATTGATTGAACTGATGTAATCATAAAAATAATGAAATGAAATCTTAAAGGTTAACTGATAAAATAACCGATGATGTTTTAGTAATGTTATGATAAATGTATACTTGTTCAGTTTGCATAAAGTATTATTAGTATTAGTTAGCTGTTATGCATAGGAAATATGACGTATGTTTATAGTACATGTCCGTCTTGTGCATACGCTGGCCACGCATGCACATTTTGTACATGCGCGATAATATTGGTTTACAACATACTTATCAGGATTTAACAATGTTATAAGTTATCATAGATAACTCAATTAAGTATTTAGTGAATGACTTAATTAGTAAAAGATTATCAAGTTCTAATGTGTAAAATAAGTTAATTAGTCTTTGTATGTAAACATTGTAATGAACAATTAAAATAAGTGTCGTTAATTGTAAGTATCCTCAAGTGAAGGTGTTTTCAATATGAGGTATAGTAGGTAAACATTAATACTAGAAGAGTGTACTATATAATTGTTGATCATGATTAAGTAAACCATTAAGTATATTTCATTATTAATACACGGAGGTACTATGTTGACACTTATCGATTAAACAAATAAATATTTTTAATTACTATTCACAATTAATTTAATTACTATTATTATTAATTATTATTGTTATTATTATTATTATTTAATTAATAATAATAATGGTAATAATCCTTTTTATAAAGCATAGTGGATTGAATAATTTATTAAATAGATTATTCATTTAAGTAATTGACGGAATCATTCCAAGTAAATTAAAAGATTTGTTTAAATAAATTATTGAGTAATTGGATTTGTTTTCATGTTAATTGAAAAAAAAGAACAATAAATTAATGAATAAAATAAAGGAGATACGAGGGATATGATTACTATACGATATGATTAACAATAAACTAATGAATAAAGTCGATTTAACAATAAACTATACGATATGATTACTAGAATTTATTACAAGTTAGAACATTTAGTTTTGAATCGAGATGTGGGTACAAACATTTAAGACTTATGCCATTTCCCATCTTGAAAGGCCACACAATATATATATTATTTTATTCAAAACACTTAACTAAGCGGTGGAATGATTTTAATAATATTTAAAATTGTCTCGGGAGTTTAATTTAAATATATATAATCATCACTTTATCTTCAAAATGGTGTTGCATTAATGATTGATATTTCCAAAACCATGTAGGCTAGGGCGGTGGAGTGACAAGGAAGTTATGGAGGAGGAAAATTTCTATTTAAGGGAAGATTTAACAAAGTAGTCAGGAGGTTATTGTGGGAGAACTGTGAGGATTTGTATGGAGAAGTGAAATATTCCGAGGATGGGGACAACTCGAGGAATGGAGGAGGGAGAAAACTCCAATGAGGAGGGGGAAAACTCACTGAACAGTATGGTTATTAAACTAAGGACAAGGCTGCTATGGAGATTATCGACTGTGGGCTCGGGGGCTAGGAAGTCTGTCGATTTCCTAGGGCCAACATGATTAGAGCTGGTCGGTAGGGTGGTTCATTCGATCGGTTGCTAAGCTCAAAAGACAAAAATCGGGAAGGAAATCTACAACAAGCTACAGGACAATCTACAAACTTCGGGCAACAGGTATTTTCCTTGTTACATTAATCATATTTTAAACTTCTGCTAAAACATATATATATATATATGCTGAATCAATATATATTGAACGTGCATGTAAATGGAAATTGATATTGTTTTACCTCTTGAATGTTGATACAAATAACTAGAAAGAGGAAACACATCTATAATGATTGGAAAAATAGTAAATGATTAAATAATGTTTCATTTATTTATCTAGAAACAAGCCCGTACAAAGAATTAGTTTAAAAGCTTTCCAAGTGCTCTGTGGAAACCAGAGCATTACAGAGATCGAGAGATTGGTGGTTAGGGGCTTAGAGAGATCGAGAGATTGGAGCTTTGTGGTTTAGAGGGAGGGAGAGAGAAATTGGTGGTTAGGTGTTTAGAGAGTGAGAGAGAGAGGGAGAGAGCGATATAGAGAGACTAGAGGTCAGGATTTTGGAGAGGGAGAAAGTGAGAGATTGGTGGTTTGAGGTCTAGAGAGAGAGAGATTGAATGATAGAGGTTTAGAGAGAGAGAGAGATTGAAAGTTAGGGGTTTACATAGAGAGATAGAAAGAGAAAGATTAGTGGTTAGGAGTTTAGATAAATAGAGATTGGAGAGTAGGTGTTTAGAGAGAGAGAGATTGGTGGTTAGGGGTTTAGAGAGAGATATTGGGGCTTAGTGTTTTAGAGAGAGGGAGAGAGAGAGAGAGAGAGAGATTGATTTCAGTTTAGGGGTTTATAGAGAGAGATTGGTGGTTTATATATATATATATATATATAGAGAGAGAGAGAGAGAGAGAGAGAGAGAGAGAGAGAGAGAGATTGGGTGTTAGGGGTATAGAGAGAGATATTTTGGGTTAATGATTTAGAGAGAGATAGAGGGAGAGAGAATGATGGTTATGGTTTTAGGAAGAAAGAGAGAGATATTGGGGTTAAGGGTTTAGAGAGAGAGAGAGTGGGTTAGGGGTTTAGAGAGAGAGAGAGAATAGATGTTAGGGGTTTAGAGAAAGAGATAGAAAGAGTGAGATTGGGGGATTTGGGTTTAGAGAGAGAGAGAGAGAGAGAGAGAGAGAGAGAGATTTATGGAGTACTTTGTCCTTACTAAGGAAACATGTCCTTTCTTCTCAACTGAACTTCGCTCCATACCCTCTTTCCGGGATTTGCGGAGTCACCTTTCTCTCAAAAATGGTCAATGTCAGGCCTCACCTAACTGTACTTGCCTTCTTAACTTCCTCTTCTTGGGCCACGCCCAACAAGGAATTTGTGAGATTTTGAACCAATGGAGTAGTAATATCTAGTTACTCATTTAACTGAGCAAAAATAGCCAATTGGGCAATTAACCGATCAAAAACTGCTCAACCTAAAAGCTCACAAATCTCTAAAAAAATTGGTTAACTCGTTGTGAGGGATAATTTGTCCTTTAAAAAGAGAGTTTGACCATGAAGTGTGCCCTTACCCTAAAATTAGGGGTAGAACTCTAGTAGGGATGTTATTGTTTCCTAGAAATGCAAAAGAGATGCAAAATGAGTGTGCAATGTACACCAATAGAGTTTGACCTAGACATGTAGAGTTCAAAAATAAACCAAAAGGAGGAGAGAGGCCTCATTGAAGTTATGAGACTACACATATGAGACCAAGGAAGGGGCTTTTAGAGTAGCTTGCCTCCATAGAAGAATAGGATTTCCAAGTGGTGAGGTTCATCTACAACCTAGTTAGATGTGTCACTTCTTAATGCTAACTCCATTAGTATTTTTTAAATGCTAAATATTTTCCAAGATATAAAAAAATATTCGCTACTCATTAATGGATCGAATATCTTGCATTTTAAAGATTAATAATTAACTCTTTGCAAATTGTGATGAACTTATTTTCTTTAAAGGTTGGAATTGTGTGTGCTTTTTTTAATGGTTTTTCATATGTAAAGTATAAACCAATAATCATAATTATAATTTTATAAGTATATATGAAGTGTTTTTTTTTAACAGAAATAGGGTATATGTATATATATTTGAAAAAAAAGGCTGTGCACAGCCATTCATTACAAAAAGAGGAGTAATTTTTCAGAAAGAGGGTGCTAAGAATAGAAAATCGTAATGCCTATCTTGGCTTTGAAGTTCTGATTTTGGTGCTTCCTATACTTTTCCATAGAAGAAGTGGGATAAACCCTTACAAATTGCGAATTTAACAATGTGCAGAAAAACATTCAAAACTGTAGCAAAAAGAAGGAACCTGCAGAGAAGAGAAGAAATCCATAATTATGTTGCTGCACAGAGGCAACATCAGTCATTTCTTGATTCACGGTGGGAGCTTCTTGAAAATGGCTGCATTGAGTCTTCCTTGTTATGCTTGAAACATCTTTCTTGATAATATCGACCTTTCCCATTAACTCAAATAGATTTCTCTCTAAGTCATCGATTCTGGAATCTTGAAAGGGGAGTTTCTGAGAGTTATACCCGACTTTGGAGGTGATTTTGCTATTCTGCTTGATACTGGTGCAAATTGCTTCATAAGCTCTGCGGAGATGAACTTTGACGTCTTTGGTGGTAAGATTCAGGGCCGCAAGAGCAACCTTCACGTCATACATGGAACTGCAGAGAGGAGCGGGATGGGGGAGAGTTCATAGGAGCAAACGCTAGAGGGGTCAAGGCCACACACCAGGGGATCAAAAATGGAGAGGTTGTCGAATGCATATGGGAGAAGAAAAGTGGGGAGAGAACGAGCCATCGCGAAGGTAAAAACTCAAGGGAGGGAGGGAGGAGTTAAGGTCGGCCCACTTGAGCTGACAGGAGGCGGGCAATCCATGTGACGCGCACGTGATAGGCTTTGTGCCGTCAACTGGAGTGTGGGAGTGGGGCAGTCTAAGAGGAGTCTGAGTATGCCAAAGGGGAGGGGACAATGCATGGTGAGGGGGTTAGGGAATAAACAAAAAATCAACTTTTTCATTATTATAGAGGATTTGGCCTATGGCCAAGTTGGATCCCTTGTTGGTGGCTTCATCAACAGCAGAATTGTTCCCTCTAAGAATGTGGAAGTAGAGAGTGTCTTCGGGGAGGGTGAGGAGGCTGATTATTCTTTGAATTCTGTGGCTTTTTCAGCCTTTTGTTTTTTTCCCTGATCTCATTCTTTGAATGACATGCCTTGAGTCGCCAAAGACCTTAAGTTTGTCGACGTTGAGAGAAGCGAAAATTTCTAAGGAGTGGAGCAGTGCGAGCCATTCTGCTTCGTTGTTTGTTTTCTTTCCTAGTTCCCAAGAAAAGGAAATGACTTTGTTTCCTCCAGGATCAAAGATGATCCCGCTCGCACCTGCCTCCCCGAAGTATATATGAAGTGTTTAAGTAGACAGAAAAGAGGAATTTCATTCATGGAGTGTTGGAGAAACAAGTTATACAACTTGACGAGATATGTATACTCAAAACGAGAACTCTTGCCCTAAAAACTCATATTTTTGCATAAAAAACACCAAAAAACAACTCTAAATAAAAAAGCGGTGCTACCGGTAGCACCACTTTTTTTAATGGTTAAAAATGTAGACATGGAACAAAACAATCCTTATTGGTGTTTACAAAAACCTTAAAATCAAGCCCTAAATTGAAAACTAATGCTACCGGTAGCACACGTTTTCAAAAAATGGCATTATTATATCATTATATCATAATTTCATCTGCATTTATTAAAACTGTTAGTAACACTATATAAAAGTGGCACTGAGTTAAACACAAATGATTCAAAAAATTATTTCACCACTCTTTCCATCTAAAATAAAAGAATTTATGATGTTTTTCATAATAAAACCATATATTAAACCATAAAACATGAAAGTTATGATATTTGGATGCACAAGAGAGGAAACACAATATCACCCCATTTGGGGGGGGTAAAATTACAACTTTCTAGAAACCACGAATGGTATCATTGCAATCGAAACCTTAAATTAACCCCCATATTGAAAAGTGGACCTCCTAGAATTACTATCATTTTTATTAGAGGTTAAAATTTTAAAAACACTAAATTTAAAGAAACATAATTTAAATAAATTGAAAATAAAAAAGTAAAAATGAAAAAAATATTAAAACTAAATTAAAAAAAAATTAACAATCATACAAGAAAATTTAATAACAAAAACTTTTAAAAAATAAATCCAAAAAATGAAAAAAAAAATTGTAAAACAAAAAAAAATACTTTTTTTACATTCAAAAAAAAAAAACTCATCAGTCAATTTAAATGATTTTTTTAAAACACCATTTTTTTATAATAATTTTTATTTAAAAAAAATCAAAACAAACAAAATTAAAAAAAATAATAATAGAACTTTTTTAAAAACAAAATAAAATCTAAACTTATAACAAAATTAAAAAAAAAAAATTATATCAAATTTTTAAATTTAAAAAAAAAAACATAACATAAAACAAAAATTAACAAAATTTTGATAAAAATTATTAAAAAACAAAACAAAACAAAACCATACCCCAACCCAACCCCTTCCCCTTCGCTCCCCCTCCACCTCCCATATCCCTTCCCCTCCCTCTCCCCACGCTCGTCCCCCCTCCCCCCCTTCCCTCCCCTGCCCACCACCCTCCACCCTGCCCCCCTACCCTCCTTCCGTCACCCCTTCGCGGAGGTGCGATTCTCAGAATCGTGCTTGTCGGCAGGGGGCCGAATGGGAAGGGGACGGGGCGTTGGGAGAGTGTAGGAGAGGGGGAGGGAAGGGGGGGAGGGAGGAGGGGGAGTGCGGTGGGCGGGGGAGGGGGAGTGTGTTGGGAAGGGGAGGGGGAGTGCAGTGGGCAGGGGAGGGAAGGGGGGACGGGGGACGGGGGTGGAGAGAGGGAGGGGAAGGGCGGTAGGTGGAGGGAAGTGGAGGGTGAGCGGGAGAAAAAGGGGATCGAAGGGGAGGGGGTAGGGTTTTAGGGTTTTTTTGTTTAATATTTTTTTGTAATTTTGTTTTTAAATTGAAATTTGTTTTTTTTTTTTAATTTGTTTTTTTTTAAAACTGTATTTTTTATTTTGTTTTTACATTTTTACGTTTTTTTTTCAATTTTTTTTTACAAATATAATGGTAAAAATAACATAATGAAAATAAATTTTAAAGAAAAAATATCAATATATATATATATATATATTTTAATTCGTTTTTAAAAATTAATATATTTTTAATTTTAATTCGTTTTTTTTTTAAATTAAAAAAAATAAAAAATTAGTATATTTTTGCATGATAAGTAGCTTCTAAATGTAAATTTTGAAAAAATGCAATTGTAAATAAAACCTAAATTTTTTTATAAATCGGAAGTTTCAAAATCGCAAAAAGGGGCTCAAAATGAAAAATGGTGCTACTAGTATACACACTTTTTGAAACAGAGGTAAAAACAGCTACTAAAATTGACCCCCCAAAAGATGAGAACAATGTCGGGTTATCGTCAAGTTGTATAACTTGTTGAGAGTGTCAGCGCCAGTCAGGTGGGAGACTTCAGGTTTCAGGTTAGCTACAACTGTTATCTTTTGAGCATTCTAGAAAAATGGTGTATGGTGAGGAAAATTTGGACTATTATTCAAATGAGTTGGATTCTCAGATGATCTGGAGATCGCTAGTTGTCAGTATGGATCCTAGGGTTTCTGGAAGTTCGAGATGGGGATAGTTTTCTACGTTTTTTCCCAAACCCTCCGTTGTCGGTCTTTCCGTTGATTACCCTCCTCTTGCTTCTTGTCTAACTGTTTAGCTTGCCTTATCGGAAGAGGTACAGGTTTCTATTCTTGTGGATTCTCAGCTACCCCATTTTTCTATAGGTTCATTCTCTTTTCAGGAAGATTAGGGTGTGTTTGTGGTTTCAAGAGAAGGAGGCTTACTGTTGTTACTGGCTGGGGCGGAGGCCTTGCCTTCAGAGGGTTTCATCACACCAGGACATATTCTACTCCCTATTCCATCTTCTGAGTTAGGGATTCTTCTAGATCCAGGTAGTTTGGATTCTTTTCCGAAGGATTTTCTTAAGCATAGTGGAGTAGCCTTCCCTGCTGGCTCATATATCTCTCCTAGTGTGCATGTTGCAGCTAACATTCACAAGGAGTCGAGGATGCCCTATGACACGATGGCAGATCTAAAGGAAGGTTTTATTTCTGAAGAAAATGCTAGAATCAATCCAGTGAAGGATTCGAAATGGAGGAAGGGTTTAAAATCTAAAGGTCGAACCAGAAATTTTTTGTGGGTATGGACATCAAACCGCAACAAGCAGCATAAATGGCAGAGAAGGTGATCGTGGGTAGAGCCAGAGGTAAAAAATTTAGGGATAAAACCCTAAAGAAGTGGGCGGAAGAAAATTGGAACAAGGATTTAGGGCATACCCCAGTTGTTAAGGTTTTGTCCAAAGGTTGATTCACTTTTATTATAGAGAAGGAAGAGGATGCACAGTGGGTTTTGCAAAAAAAAAAAAATGGTGTTTTGGTTAGTCCCCTTTTTTTTTTGAAGAAATGCCCCCCGCTCTTTGATTTAGACCGTGAAAGACTGGATGAGGGTCCAATTTGGGTCAGGCTTACTGGTTTTCCTTTCAATTGCTATAAAGAGGAGATTATAAAAGGTATAGGTAACACATTGGGAACTTTTCTGGAGATGGACAGGTCATTGGAAGAGGCCAGTGAGATGTCATTTTGGAGGATGCTAGTTTATGTTGATTTCATATGTGGGATCTTCGAATATATCGAGGTGGTTTATGGGGATCAGGATTTCATTCAAAAGATTGACTATTAGGGGGTTTTGTTCAGGTGTAGAAGGTGCCATGCATATGGGCACTTGGAGGATCAATGTCATCTCCCTTTCTCTTCGACGCGAATTAGTATCCTCCACTAATTCCTTTGAAGCACCCTCCCACATCATTGGAGGAGAGAGGAATGGTTTCAGGTCCTGCAATGAATGAAGTGGAGGAATATGGGTTGGTTCAAGGTTCCTTTCCCCGGTCAGTTATGGAGGGGGGCCAGGAGGGGTCGAATAAGGATATCAATGCCTTTGATTCAACTCTGCATCAGGCTATCCTGGACTCTGGGCTAGAAGTGGATGTGATAGGGATGTGGATGCAATCATCCCTATTTCTTCTACGCCTCAGGTCTCCCCAGAATCGGATATGGAAGTGGCAGTTCTAGGTTCGACCACAGGTTCTCCTCCAGCTTCTCCAGGTACATCCATGGGTTTTGGTTCTACTGGTGCTGATGTTCTTAATTTTCATTCTCATGATATAGTTAGTTCTCTAGCATCTCTCTCTTTATATTCTTCCCAGTGCATGGTCCCTTGTCCTCCTGTTATTGAAGGTCCTTCTTACCCACCTATGCACATTCGTTCTGAATCCAATTCCAGTAGGAGTCTCGGCCATCCTTTTGGGTATAATATGAGACCCTGAGAGGAGACTCTCTTTTCCTGTGGAGGGCTTGGACTCTATCCTGGGGATTTAAATGAGTCAATAGGATGGGGTAGGAGGTCAAAATTTTCAAAGGAAAAAGAGAAAGCAAGAAAAGTAATTGCTTCTGATAGACAATATTCTTTAGATGGGGCAATTAGAGCATCGAAATCCTTAGTAGGGGTTGCTAAATGAAGCTCCTATCCTTCAATTATAGAGGGTTGGCGAAACCCACCAAAAAATCGTCTTTAGAAGGAATGGTAGAGGTTATTGGTGTAGATGTTCTCTTATTACATGAAACCTTCAGGGATGGGGTTTCGGTTTCAAATCTCTTAGAGGGATTGTTCAGAGGATGGTCATTTTTAGTGGTTGATGCCAGAGGTCATTCGTGGGGGTGGAGATCAGCTAGAACCCTATTAAGATAATAATTCTTAATTCTTGTGGTTTCCCTTCAGGGATTTCCATTGAAGTGTTTTCCAAATATTTGGATAGGGATTTCCATATTTTGAATGTTTATGGTTCATATCAAAATCGGGAAGCATATTGGAATGAGATTTTGAACAGATTCTTCCTAAAGTTTGACTCGCTCATCCTGGGAGGCAATCTAAACCGCAATTGGATGCCTCTGATATTTGGGTACCAAGGGTGGTGAAGGATCCCATAGAGGGATATTTTCAGGACAAATTTGAAGAAAAAGGGTTAATCGACATAGCTCTAGTCAAACTGAAGCCAACCTGGAGAAACAAGTGGGTTGGAAAAGATAGGATAGCAAAATGATTAGATCGTTTCCTTATTGGTGACCACCTCACAGAAGACGTTCCTTCAATCAGGCAATGGGTCGATAAAGGAGGAGATTCTAATCATTTTCCGGTTGTCTTAAAGCTGTAAGGGAGAAGGAAAAAACCCTCGAGTCCCTTCAAATTCAACTTAGCCTGGTTCAAAGAGGGAGATTTCCAATCTATTATAAGGGACACGTGGAACAATTATGACCCCTCTTCTTAGATGTCTGCGGCAGCTAATTTTGTTGAAAATCTAAAGAGGTTGAAACAAGCAACCATTAGATGGGTGGCCCATAAGAAATTGATCGATGTTGAAGCCCTCAAATCAGTTGAGGTTGAGTTGTATGCCATTCAACTCGGAAGGAGGTGGGAATTTGTCAAATTATTCCAAAGAAGTGCTATTAAGTCTAGAAAATAGGCATAAGAATCTTTTGGCGGAATGGGAGGGAGCATGGCGTCTTAAAAGCATAGCTCTATGGCTTAATAATGGAGATGAGAATACAAAAAAATTGCAATCCTATGCTAAGGGGAGAAAATTTCACAATACTATCTAGAGCCTAAATAACTCTGAAGGTCAATAAATATCCTCTTTCAAAGGCCTCACTTACATGGGAAAAGACCACTTCCAGTCTCCTTTTAAGGCTCAGGAACAATCTTCAATTGAGGAGACCTTGAGGATCTCTCAATTCTTTCTGAGGTTTGCAAATGAAGAAGACAATCAGGATCTCATGGTAGAAATTTCAGATGAAGAACTTCAAGGTATCCTTCATAGTTTTCAAAAAGACAAAAGTCATGGTCCAGACGGGTGGCCAGTAGATTTCTTTCTCGAGGCCTATGAAGTTATGGAGGAATATCTCCTCATGGTGGTGGAAGAATCAAGAGTTCATGGTCGAATCCAGACTTCCTTCAATTCCACATTCATAGATCTTATTCCAAAAACTGACAGTCCCACCTCCTTTGATGGCTTTCGCTCGATTTCTCTATGCAACGGGATTTATAATATTATTGCGAATATTATGTCCAGAATAATAAATGCCATCCTTCCAAGATCCATTAATAAAGAGTAGTTTGGCTTTCTCGAATGAAGGAAAATCCATGAGGCTATTGGGGTAGCTCAATAGGTGTTGCACAATTTAAAATCCATAAACTTAAAAGGATCAATTCTAAAGTTGGATCTATCAAAAGCATATGATCGATTCAATTGGTAGTATTTGAGGGTGATGCTCACCCATTTGAGGTTTGAGCTTCCTTTTATTATTTGGGTCAATAGTTGTATTACAATAGCCTCCTTTGTAGTCTTTATCAATGGGTCTCCCTCTCATTTCTTTCATGTCGAAAGCAGGCTTCGTCAGGGATACCCAGTATCCCCCTTATTATTCATGTTGGTTGCTGAGGATCTCAGCCAAACTCTGTCAAATGCCAAGAATTCTAGTAAATTTAAAGGGGTGATGATCTCTCAGGCCATTTTTATTACCCATCTTCTTTTTGTGGACAACATCCTTATTTTTTATGACGATTCTCTTCGCGATGTTGAAACATTGGCTAAAGCTCTAGCCCTTTTTTCTAGGGAAACAAGTATGCTCATCAACGAAAGAAAATCTTCCATGTCTTGTTGTAATATTTCGAAAGATGAAATTCATTATTATCGGAGTTGCTTTTCCTTCCCTTTGTTGAATCTCAAGTCTGGATTCAAGTACTTGGGTTTTCATATAAAACAAAATAATTATCAGAAAATAGACTGGCAATGGCTCGTTGTAAAATTGGAAAAATGACTAAATCTTTGGACTAATAAGTGGCTTTCAAGGGCAGGTCGGTTGGTCTTGGTAAAATCTATTTTAGAGACCATCCCTATGTATTGGATGTCTCTCTCCTGGATTCCGAAAGGAATTCTAGAAGAAGTTATGTTCTTGTGCTTTCATTTTCTCTAGCAAGGGAAAGAGGATTATTTTGTAATGCCATGGGTCAGATGGGAACGGATAGTTGTTCCAAAAGCTCTTGGAGTTTGGGGGCTAAAAAATATTTTTCTTTTTTCCAAAACATTGGTTGCTAAGTGTGTCTGGAGGTTGTTGAAGACTTCCATTCTATGGACAAAATTTATAATCCAGAAGTATATACACCCAAAATCGTTATTGGATTGGGTCCACACTCCTAATAAACAACACTCAAATGCCTTTGTTATCTGGAAAGCGGTAGTCCAATCTTTTGATCTAATCAGGAATGGTTTAGCTTGGAAAGTTGGAAACAATAGGCGCAAGTTCCATTTGGGTATTGATCCATGTCTTGGAAGCAATCTTCATCATATCCTTCATGATCCCTTTTGACAACTATGCACGATTATGGCTTCTACCATCTGCACCAAATTGCAAATCCCACCACCTCAAACTTTTTTTCGCAAGGGTGGTTGTCAAGCCATGATTTAAACTTACAAGGAGACTGAGATGTTGCTTGGTTGGAATATATAGAAGCTCTAAACTCCACTCACATCTGGATTCATGACTGTGAAGACAAGCTGGTTTGGGCCGTGAATAAGGCTGGGTATATTCGATTGTCTAAAGAACTTGAGAATCATGATATAGTTTGGTGGTAGAAAATTATGTGGAAGATGAAGTGTCTATCCAAATCGATATTTTTCATGTGGATTTCTCTCAATAATAAGTCTCTAACATGGGATAGGCTTTAATGCAGAAGCTTGTTTGTTCTATGTAAAAATGACAGTGAGTCACATTGTCACCTCTTTGTCCAATGCCCATTTGCAAGGTAAGTTTGGGAAGAAGTAGCTTGTATTCTAAGAAGGCCTCTTTCATGGAATGGGACTTCTATTGAGGAGGCTCTTCGTCGTTGGGTGCATGATTCCACGAACAAATCCCTCACCGCTCTTCCACTTTTGATCACTTTGGGTTTATGGTTAGCCCACAATGCAGCAATTTTTAATGAGATATTTCTAAGCCCTAATGTAATTGCAATCAATAGTATCAGTATCCTCTCTTTCCTTCCTCAAGATAAAAAAAACTCCCCCGATTCGGCCTATTTTAGAGCCTGGAATCAACAGAGATATATCGTGGGGTTTTCTTTATGGAACCTCACAACAAAATCAATCTAGATGTGGGGGAGGTGCAGTCCTCCATCTATTAGCTTCTCATTGCTTCAATTTATCTATGGGATTGGGATCAGGGTCAAACAACTATGCTAAAGTTATCCTTGCTTTTGCTATTAAAAAAAATGTTGTTCCTTTCAAGATTTTGGTGACTCAATGTTAATCATCAACTGGGATCAAAAGAGCTCAGAGATGCAGGATCACTTTGTTAGAACCGATTTTGAATGATGTGCTTAATATGATCTCCAGATTTGACTCTTTCTCATGTTCTCATATCTCCTCAATGTCAAGATTATTGCATTCCAAGTGTCCGCTTTGCAGCTCCATGAAGAACAACAAACACCTCGTCTTGTATACCTTCCAATGTTTCTCCATAACTAAGTCGGTGACAAAAATTCATTTTTTTTCTTCTGGTAACCATATGTTTGTTTGTCAGAATTTCTATATCATATCTAAAAGAGTTGACACCATTTAAGAGGATAGCATAATCACGTAGAATCTAGTGATTTAAGCTTCACATTTTTTAGTTTTCTTTATTCTATATTTTGACCAGATTGCACAATATTATCCCACATGTATAGCGAGACCGAATCTATCAATGGTTTATTATTACCAATATTTATAATCTGAAGTGCTTTGTAAAGATTTGGGCTCGGATCGTCATTGGCTTTGAAAAAAAGGTGTCTAGAAGTGATGGAGGTAATGGATTTTACTATCTCTTTGAAGAAGGTTTATATTTCTGTGTTGTAGGTTGGAGTTGTGTATTAAGGAGCATGTTTATTTTTCTGTGTTGCAAGTTGAAGTTGGGCATCAAGGAGATCAAAAAAGTGCTAACAAGGGCACACATCCTTCTTTCTCTTTCTCTTTTCTTCATGTTTTATTTTCTTTATAGAATTGTAGTGTGTTGAATATATGATTATGAATCATCTTAACTTATAGATAAATTTCATAAGCATGTTTCCACTTACTCTCATATGTTGCTGACCTCTCTAATATTTCTAAACTCTATTTTTTCTTGTATGATGTATGAAACGAGGTATATTGTGTAACAAAAACATAATATTTCTATCCCTTGTCCATGGTATGTTGTAGCATTCATTTTTATATATATTTTCCTTTATGTGCCTCTATCATCGAAGAAAGAGTACTAACAAGTCAATGTAACTAGAACCGATATTAGTAACTAATGGAAAATGTTGATAGATATCACTAACTATGATGAAAGTGGCCTTATAAAAAACAAAATCATCTTAATATAGAAAACTAAATTCCATATCCTTGCAAGCATCGGTAAATGGTTTTAATGCTAATTATTTTGAATTGAAATTGACTTCTCATTGGGTGCATCAAAATTGATTATTTCCTTGAATGGGACAAAATGTTAATTGTTATGATTTAGTATTATCTTTTAATTCCAAATTTGTTATTGAACTTCCTGAACCGGTAAATGGTTTTAATGCTAATTATTTTGAATTGAAATTGACTTCTCATTGGGTGCATCAAAATTGATTATTTCCTTGAATGGGACAAGTACATTTATTTTGAATTGGTAAAACTATGGACATGGACAAAATGTTAATTATTATGATTTAGTATTATCTTTTAATTCCAAATTTGTTATTGAACTTCTTGAACTTCGTGTTGCAAGAAGGACCAAGTTGGCTAGAGGACAATGACTTAACATGTAATTATAAATAAGAAAAAGGGGGGGATGTAAACAAAAAGCAAATAAAAATAAAGCAAGAATGGAAAAATAAGCTAAATATATAGTTAATAAAAAGAAATAAATTAAAAGAGAAACTCTAACTGCTAACTACTTCTTGAATTAAGAAAACAAAAATTAATTTCAGGAGAAATAAATGATGGGTAAAGGGGAAGAAAAAGGACGAAATTTCCTTAAAAAAGAGATGGCCAAATCAGAAGATAACCTTTCCAGAAGGATACAATACTAACAAATAAACCAGAGAAAGTTAAGAGGTTTTTCAGAATGGCTAGAGATGCCTCAGGTCCCAAAAGGGTCCAGTTGCTTTCCATTGAGCGCTCAGATTGGCCATGAGGTGATTATGACCGGAAATATCTTGGTGTGGAATTGAAATTAATATACGGATTCCAAAGAGATGATAAAGTGATCCTAGTGACCATACTGGCATAATTAAGTATCACAAATTAATGCATATATTTCCTTTAAGTTTGTTCTCGAGCAAGCTTGGTCTGACTCGTGGGTGTCCCTTTGGAATCGAAAGACTATTGGGTTCTTAAGAGTCTGTGATTGAAAGGAATGTGGAAGTTCCTTAGTAAGTTCAGAACCAAAAAGATAGATAAGTATTTCTTATAAATTTGATTGGTAAAATATAATTAAATTGTTTTGTAGCTCTTATACTCTTTATTTTGCAATTTTATAAAGAGATAAATGTGTTATTTCAGTGTAGTATTACGTGTAGTTCTTTAAGTAAATTTGTTAACATATATTTACGATTGAGGAAAATAGGACAAGTTCTAAATATTTATTTCTATAGATTGTCTGGTAGTCCCTAGTAACCTTTTGGGCTAAGTTACTACAGAGTGGTGCCCATAAACAATTCACAACAGTCCTACCAGTAAATGCAATACAAATCAATTTACAGTTTCAAGACAAAATTGGAAAACCAAGGAAAAGTTTCCTACCTCGGGTCCAACGTTTGTAGAAGATCCTTCTCTTTAACCTTCCTCCAAATATGTATTTAACCAATCTGCAATCACAAGTAGGAACAAATATACAAGTAGACTACTACAAATACAATGATTTAATCACAAATAAATATGTTGAATTTGCAAGATAATAAATAACAAGATATCAACACATCACTGGATAGGAAAGAGAATTCTTTATACAAAATAACAGCAAGATACAAGATAGATTTCACCTGTTCTTGGCTATGGCATTGTTCTAAAACTAGATACTGAGTTCCTTTTTCCCGAGCCACACACATAGACACCTCTTCAATATGCCAAAGGCATTCCCAAAGAAAACAATATGATAGTTTCTTGGCAAGAAAGAAATGGAGAATGTTGTAAATGCAAATTTTTAGACATGGGGGTTTTAATTGCAGACCTGGGAATAGGGTTTATGGTTTTAATATGCAAAAGAGCAACATAAGGGTGCTTTCTTTTTCTATCCTCCCTCTCCTCATGCTTCCTCTTACCTCTTTTATACTTTTGGGGAGGCAGTTAGGGAAGTTCTATTAGTTATTTACAAGAAAATGACAGTTGAATAACCGTGAATCTGTTTTGTTTTTCACATTTCCCTAAACTTATTTTATTTTTTACTTTCAAAATAACATGGACACGAGTTGAACGCTGCAAGGTCGCATGGATGAAGGTTAGCCTACACATAGGTTTCATTTGTGTATAAAATTAGAATTT
This sequence comes from Larix kaempferi, assembly GCA_027924585.1. NCBI lineage: Eukaryota > Viridiplantae > Streptophyta > Pinopsida > Pinales > Pinaceae > Larix > Larix kaempferi. The sequence goes on from BSBM01000068.1 coordinate 20,101,990, forward strand.
TTGAAGGTTTGACTTAGAAGGGATAATGGGGTTTGAACCATAACAGGGTAAGGGATTCTGTAAATGATGTAAATCAACCAAAATAGGCATGTTGTAAATATGTGGAAAAGCATGCTATAACATATTCCCCCTAATGTGTGAGGTTAGAAGGACAATTGATGGCCGAAATACATTATAAATATGGAGAGTATGTGCATGGTAGACTCGGTAGAAGTAGTCAGACACCATCCATAAGCAGTGAACCAACAAAATAACAAGTTAGAACTCTTTTCCTGGGGAAGGAATACCCATGCTCAGAAATGGAAAAAACATGGTTTTTGTATCAAATACATAGTGGACTTGATGAATATAGCATAAGTGATCATGGCCACATGGATACAAAGTGGATCCATATCAAAATTAAAACATAGCCACACAGATACAAAGTGGATCGATGTCTCGACATCAAATGAAGATCTCTGGAAATATGACTAAACAGAGCGATCTTCATCAGAATCAGTGCCAAAAAATAAGTGGCAATCCAATGCAACCCGAGTGATATCATATTGATGTGATGGTATATACAGACTTGAGGTCTTCAAACCAACTGTAACTGGTACTATTCTAAAGTATGTGAATAAGTGTCATGAGGTCAAACATAGGAATACGTCGTGTGATTAACGGACATTAATGTATACCGTTAACACACGCGATCCAACTCATTAATAATGATAATGAGAAGCAAGGTACCTAGTACAATCTAACAAGTGTGAATAAAGGTCTTGGCGTCGAACACTTGTAGACTCTAACAATCAGGGGACATTGACGTATTCCAAGGTACTAAAAGAACTTTGGATCACAATCCCAAAATAGAATTTTTGGATTCAATGAGATGTGAACTGTTGGAAGGAGGGAATTAGGACATCCCCCATCATCCAACATGTGGTAGTAGCAGGAGGCCAATGATTTCCTGAATACATTAATGATACTAATACTTACTTGATACGGGAAGTTCAAGAACTGAAGTCAAGAGTTTTGAGGAATGGCCGACTCAGGTGAAGACTTCCCTTGAACATAAGCATGAAACGATAAGCGACTAAGGAAGCATTGACTCAAGAAGAGACATGATAGAAGTCAATGGCATATGATACATCAAAGACAAATCTGGGATGACTAGAAAATTAACCAGCCAGTGGAGATAAAAACAAAATGATTTTAGTTTCCTAAGGTCAATCTATAACCCAAATTGCAAATATAATGACTTGAAACAGTACATGCACTTTGAGAAACAGGTAGAAAAAATATATTGTGGGTTGCTTACTGATTGATAAAGAACAAGTGCTCCATTCCATCCAAGGGCCAATCCACTAGAGTTTCCCATAGAATTTTTGATGTATTTGTAACTTCGGAAGATATTCACTTGTATATTACATTTGTACTTTATTGTATCCCCAATGGAGATGTATTATCCCTCCGATTGAAAGTGTCGTCATTTGTATTTGCAAGTGTGGCAAGTTACATTGTAAGTGTCGTAACTTATATTTGATGGGTTATTAGACCACCTTGGTGGGGTCGACCCTGTATGAGTCATGTGGATGGGTTATTAGGATTCCTTAGGAAGTCGGCCCAGTTAGGGTTAAAGGCAGGTTACGTTAATGTATAATAGAGAGTGTGACTCTCTCATTCTATTTCATTCACTCACTCATCAAACTCGCATAGTTGAGAGAGAGGAGTACGCACAAGTGGAGGAGGAGTAGCTGTTGAAGACATCTATCTTTTGGGGTTTGATCTTTGTGATCTTTGTATTGGTGCTTATTCTATCTATGAGGAAGTTGCGGGGTTTTTCACCTTCTTGGTTTTCCCCGAGGAAACTCTGTGTCTCTTGTGTCTATGATTGTTATGTTGTGCATGTTATTCTCTTGGTAGGATTCTAGATAATATTTGAATGAAATTATCGAAATTCTAACATGGTATAAGAGTGGGACTAAGAAGAAGACACTATGTAGCTGCGGAATCTAGGGCTTCTTAATTTTTGGGTTTCTCTCCACAGATCATCAAAGGATGGAGGCTAGGATGACTCTCCTAAGAAGGGCACATCTTTCTGTTGAAACTGAATTCAATTCTGAGCACTTTCAGTTTTTGGCCTGTCACTGCTGCGGGAAATTAGGGTTTTCGCAAAAGTTGGAATCTTTGGAATCTGAGACCAAGGCTGGATGCTCCTCAGAAAAATTGAAGTTTAGAGACCAAGATCAAACTTTTTGGTTGGGCAGAACCCTGGGCTCTATCAAACCCTAGTTCGATATTTTGACTAGAAAACCAAAAAAAACAGAAAACCAGAATTTGACAAAATCTGCAGATCCAAAATTCGCAGGTCAATCTTGAGGGGTCAATTTTTTGGAGTTTTCAAAATTTGAGCACACCAGCTTGCTCGCCTCAATTAATTGCATCTCCCTGTCCAAACAAAAGTTTCAAATTCCAAGTTTGTATTTTTAGGGCTTCTTTGACAAACCCTAGCCAGCTCCAGATCCAGATTCTGCAAATCAAGTGGTAAGACCTAAATCTTTTATTTCTATTTGAGTTTCTGATTAAGATGTCTCACCACACCAAGCGTGAGGATAAGCTTGACAGGACTGATAACTTCCGAGAATGGAAGTATAGGATTGGGTTAATCCTAGAAGAGAATGAATTTGACACCTACATAAGTGAAGAGGTTCCAGTTCCAGAGGGAGATGAGGCTAAGGCCTTACATAAGAAGAACTTGGTCAATGCCAAGAGAATCATTGCAGATTCCATCAAAGACCATCTCATACCACATGTGTCTTCTCTAAATACACCCAAGGAGATGTTTGATTCCTTGACCAAGTTGTTTGAAGGAAAGAATATAAATCAGAAGATGACATTGCGGAACCAATTGAAGACTGTGAAGATCCAGAATGGAGATACCATCCAATCTTACTTTACTAAGATCTCTCAAATCAAGGAACAACTTGAAGCTATGGATGAAGTGGTGGATAATGGAGAAATTGTGATGACCACTTTGAATGGCCTACCTAGGTCATGGGACTCCTTCATCCAAGGAATTTGTGCAAGGAAGAAATTGAATTCTTTCAGTAGACTGTGGGAGGAATGCTCAGAAGAAGAAGCTAGACTTGTGGCCCGAGAAGAAAAGATGGGAAGTGAATACCAAGTTCTCACAGCTCACACTAGGAAGAATGATAACAAGAGGGAGCACCCTCATCACAAGAAGGGAAATCATCACGACTAGAATAGAAGGAAGAACTTTGGAGGATCAATGAAATATCTATCTCACATTCGATGCTATACCTGTGATGAGAGAGGACACTATTCAAATGATTGTCCCATGAACAAAAGAAGCTCTCACAAGAAGAAGAACAACAAGAAGAGATATCATGCTCATGCTGTTGAGGATGATGAACCTCCGAGGAAAAATACTAAGGTAGAAAGTGAAGACTCTTCAAGTGAAGAAGAATATGTTCTAATCTCTGCTCTCACAGGTACTATTACACATGGGTGTAATGATTGGCTTATTGATAGTGGGGCTTCCAAACATATGACGAGATTTAAAGAATCTCTTATGGACCTATCTAAACACGAGTCACCTCATAAGTTTAAACTTGGGGATGACTATCAATACCCCATAAAAGGAAGTGGTGAAGCCTCCTACAAGTTAGACTCTGGGAATTCTTTGAGATGAAAGATGTTCTATATGTACTTGGTCTCAAGAAGAATATTCTCTCCATTTCATCTTTGGATGCAAAGGGGATGAGAGTTTCATTTGTGGATGGCCAAGTACTTAAGTGGCCAAAAGGTAAGACCATAGATGATGCAGTAGTGATTGGAGAGCAAGAGGGAGGATTGTACAAATTGAAGGGACAACCTGAACATGCCATGGTACATGAATCCATGGAGCCAAGTGAACTTTGGCATAGAAAGTTTTCACATGTGCACTATAGAGCACTGTCAATTGCAAGCAAAGCAGTAGAAGGTCTTCCTGAAATCCAGTCAAAGCATGAAGGTGTTTGCAAAGGATGTGCAAAAGGAAAGAACACAAAGAAGGCATTTCCAAGTAGTGAAAGCAAGGCTAAAGGAATCTTGGAAATTATCCACTCTGATGTATGCGATCCAATGTCATCCAGTTCTCTGATTGGGTATGTATATTATGTTTCTTTCATTGATGATTTATGTAGGAAGACTTGGATTTATTTCTTGAAAAACAAAGATGAAGTATTCAACAAATTCAAGGAATTCAATGTCTTGATAGAAAACCACACTAAAAATAAGACAAAGACTTGTAGATCCGACAATGGTGGAGAATTCACTTCAGGATACTTCAAGAAGTTATGCAGTGATTCAGGGATTAAGAGGGAGTTGAACACTCCTTACAATCCACAACAGAATGGAGTTGCAGAAAGGAAGAATAGAACTATCATGGAAGCAGTACAGGAAATGCTTCATGACCAAGATCTACCTATGCATCTATGGGCAGAAGCAGCAAGGACAGCTGTATATGTACAGAACAGAACACCACATAGGATACTTGACAACAAGACACCAGAAGAAGCTTTCTCCGGTGAGAAACCAGAAGTTAGCCATATTAGGATATTTGGATGTCAAGTATACACACATGTTCCAAGAGAAAAGAGGACAAAGCTAGATCCTCCAGGAAAGAAGGGTATATTCGTGGGTTACAATGAGAATTCAAAAGCATACATAATCTACTTTCCAGGGTTCAAGAAGATTGACATCAGCAAGGATGTGACTTTTGATGAGGACTCGGCATACATCAAATCGAGGAAGCCACCTCTTGAAGACAATGAAGAACCAAGAGTACCCAGAATTCAAGACACCGCCATGAACGAAGCAATTCCAGAAGAAGATCGTGAAATAGAAGATCCACAAGAGCCTGTAGATCCACCTCGTGAGAAGAACTCTCACAAGAGGAAACCAGCATGGGCAAGAGAGCTCATTCAAGATGCAGAAGGGTATTGTGTTCCAGAAGAGGAACACAGAGAAAGGAAAAGGACAAGGTGACACACCATCTATGTTGCCTTACTATGCAACATAATGAACAAAGAACCTTCCAGCTATGAAGAAGCAGCAGAAAAGAAAAAATGGAAGGAGGCCATGGTCGAGGAATACCAGTCGATCATGAAGAATGATGTTTGGGATGTGGTTCCAAGACCAGAAGGGAAGTCTATTGTGACTTCCAAGTGGATCTACAAGATCAAGCATGATGCAGATGGAAGCATAGAGAAATACAAGGCAAGGTTTGTGGTCGAGGAATACCAGTCGATCATGAAGAATGATGTTTGGGATGTGGTTCCAAGACCAGAAGGGAAGTCTATTGTGACTTCCAAGTGGATCTACAAGATCAAGCATGCTACAGATGGAAGCATAGAGAAATACAAGGCAAGGTTTGTGGCTCGTGGCTTCTCCTAGAAAGAAGGGATAGATTATGAAGAGACTTTTGCACCTGTAACCAGATACACTTCCATTAGAATAGTACTTTCTTTGGCTGCAGTGATGAAATGGAAGATACACCAGATGGATGTCAAGGCAACCTTCTTGAATGGTGTAGTCAAAGAGGAAGTGGATGTGGAGTAGCCACTCAGATTTGAGACACATGATAGGGAGTCACATATGTGCAAATTGAAGAAAGCCTTGTACGGTTTGAAACAAGCACCCCGGACATGGTACAGCAGGATTGACAGCTTCCTGACTAGTTTGGGCTTTACCAAGAGTAAATCGGATTCCAACCTTTACTACAAGGTTGACGAAGGAAATCTGGTGATACTCCTACTATATGTAGATGACCTGTTTGTGACAGGTGAGGATGGGTTGATTGCCGATACGAAGAGGAGGCTTGATGCTGAGTTCGAGATGAAGGACTTGGGTATGATGCATTACTTTCTAGGTATGGAGGTGTTAACATCCAAAAAGTGCTCACTACCTCATCTACCCCATTACATGACTCATTTGTCCATATTTCCTACCATATTTGCCTCCAAAACTTTAAAATCCCATTAAAAAGCCTCCAAAAGGCCAAAAACCCCATTTTTTCCCCAAAATAAAGTAAAATCCTCCAAAAATAGCAAAAACCCTCTAAGAAGGGAATAAAAAATACAAAAAAGAGGAAAAAGAGGGAAAAAATGAAGCAAAAACCCTATACAGCTGACCTAAACCATATGGTGCCCAAAACCATGGGTCAGCACTCCACCACTAAAAACCTATAAATAGGTGATGGAGGCTCCCCATTTTTCATCCACAATCATCCATATCCTCACTCTGCCAAAAATTCTCACGAAACCCTAGCTCTCCCTTTGGAGCTACTTTCCACTTGAGAACCCCATTTGGCCCCATTTCCAAAACACTTTTGGAAGAAGGAGAAGGAACAACACTGCAGCTTGGAAGAAACCCTCTTGGACTACTGCAAAGGCTCCACCAACCTCTACATCTGAGGTAATTTTTAATACAAAAAGAGAGATCTTCACCATATTTTCATGTTTTGTTATTTATGTTAATGCTCATGCTAGGTTAAATTTCATATTGTTTTACTGCTTTTATTTACTGTTTATTGAACTGCTACTAAGGAGGCCCTTCTCCTTAGTAGGTGCTCATTTGCACAAGCTAGGGTGAAAACCCTAGCTACAGTTTTGGCGACTCCCCTAGTGTTCCTTTGAATTTTTGGTTATAGTCTTTAAGAAACTTTTAGTTTTCTGCAATATTTTGCTGTTTTTTCCGTTCGGCTGTCCCTTTCGGCAGTCGGGTTTGCTGCCATAAACTGCGTATTTTGTCCCCGCAGTTGCGATCCGACCATGGCTTTCAGACTGTTACCTGCGATCCGACCACAACACTCAAACTGTTTCCCGCGATATCCTGGCGGTTTTTAGTCTGTTTCCTGCGATCTGACCGCGGCTCTCAGCCTGTTTCCTGCAGTCCGACCGTGGATGTTCAGTCATTTTCCAGCGATCTACCTATGGCTTTCAGCCATTTTCCTGCTATCCACCTGCGACTTTTGGCCTTTTTACCGCAGTCCGCCTGTGGCTTTCAGCCATTTTCCTGCTATCCTCCTATGACTTTTGGCCTTTTTCCCACAGTCCGCCTGGCTTTCAGCCATTTTCCTGCTATCCGCCTGCGACTTTCGGCCTTTTTCCCGCGGTCTGCTTGCGGCTTTCAGCCATTTTCCCACAATCTGCCTGCAACTGTCGACCTATTTCCTGCGGTCCGACCACGCAGTTTCGTCACAAACCCGTGGTCTGTTTTCTGCACTTTTTCCCTGTTTGAACCCAGTACTTTGCTGCAATATTTTCTGCACCTGCACAACCACCTTTCCTATCTGTATCCATACTTCCCTACAGCCTTTTTCTGCTGTATTATTTCTGTTCCATTTACAGAATTTTTCAAATTTCAGCATTTTAATTGAAAAGAGAAAATTTTGCATTTCAAAGTTTAATTTTTGCATTGTTATTTTTAGTTAGAAAGTTGCCCACCCCATGGCACTTTTACTTGGGTTCATCATCTCACACGCACACACTCTGTCACCTAATTCAAGTGAGCCCTAAAATACTACTTAATACAACCAACAATCTAACCCCACTTGGGGAACAAATAAGAATCTTGTAGTTAGGTAGGATCGGGGGGATAGGCATCCAAATAACACCCCTCGGTTGCTTACACTTGAGACATAGTTGTTGTCCATTAGGGAACCAAAATCCCCCAGTACTTTTTGGCATGGTCACAACCAGTTTATCAGAGGGCCTCTCCCCTAGGAGGGTTGAAGTAGCCAAACTGGTTCTGGAGGCCTGAGTGGAATACCGCACTCCATTCAGTAACCAAAGGATACCTTTCGTAGTTCTCAGCGTATCACCCGTATGGGGATACAACGACGATAGAACCAAACTGCATATTCACCTTTTCTGGACATGTCATGAATGGAGTGTCTTAGTTGCCTTTCTTCCAGGATTGACTACCTTGTGTCCCTCCTGGTAGGGGGATATGTTTAGCCACTTGGCTCTACTATCCATATTGTCTAACTTGGATTTCATCACCTTGCAGAGGATATGTCTGGTTGAGTCAAAATACTATTTAGATAGGTGTTTGCATGCTCCCTTACCTCCCTTTGGTCTAGCAAGTCCACTACTTTTTATTTTTTAGGAAACCTGCTACTTGTTGGTATTCTGACCATTTTTGTTGATACTCCACCTTTTGTAGCACAACTGTTACAGTAAGTGTTTTGAGTTGGTTGTTGGCCTGAGTGCCATATTTTTTGCACTCTCCTTCTGCACACTCGGTTGCATTAGGGTTTTTGAGTTGTTTTTCACTTAACACAACCCCCAGATACTTGACACCATCTGTCACCATTGAGTCCCCGAGACATTCTCAGCGCCTCCGGGGCGAGCCCCCGCAGCACGGTTCACTTGACATCACCTGTCATAGACGTCGATCTTCATCACTTGATACCACTCATCATAGATCTCGAGCTTTATCACTTGACTCCACTCGTCAACGGCATAGAACTCCGTCACCCGATCTAGACGCCCCTTATTTTACCTCTGATTCTGAGGTAGAGTCCGAGAACCCCACTTACACGGCACCAACCAACCCCATGGCTGGCATGACTTCTAACCCTTTCTTTGTAGGGACCATTGGTGGAGCATCCACCACCACACCTACTTTGGGTATGCCCTCGATGGAGCCCACATCTATCATTCCGATCACTGTACCCATTCCAGTAGCTAGCATACCCATCCCAACTCCATCAGTGACTCACACTACCCTTGGCGGTGCAGGACCGTCCTATACCACATTCATTCCTCCACCTGGTGGCAACATCCCAAACCCAGCCCCTCCACTCGGGGGCATTGGCCCCAACATGGTCACAACCACTTGTATGTCACATCCTTCTACTAGTTTTCCATTCATGGATAGTCTCAACCTTCTTGACCTAGCCAGACTGACTAATGATCCCATCAGACACGACCCTGTGTGGCCTCACATGCCCACCATGCTCCCCTCTGACATCCCTAAGTTTGAGGGAAAGACAGGTGAAGACCCCCAGAACCATATTATGTCCTTCCATCTATGGTGTTCCTCCAACTCCATAGTGGACGACTCTGTCCGCCTCCGTCTGTTACAGCGCACCCTCACTGGCTCTGCAACTAAGTGGTACATCGAGCAGCCCCATGGGACCCATGCCACCTTTACTTCCCTTGCCTCGACTTTCCTGCAGTTCTTTCAGTTACTTGTCCACTATGACGCGGGAGTTGAGATCCTACTGTCTTGTAGAAAGAACATGGCTACCCACATCACCGACCACATTCACGAGTGGCGTTGACGCTGTAGCCTCTGCAAAATCAAGTTAGATGACTGTATCTTCTTAGATTGGTTTCTAAAATCTCTCCTTCCTGTCATTGCCAAGGATGTGGCATCCGAACGACCCCAGTCCGAAGAATAGGCCATCCTCAAAGCCCAGCAATTTGACCTTATTTACGCCTAGTCTGGTTACCTATATTCCATCATCCCTTACGCCCCCCGCGGCAATTCCTCCCGACACGATGTGCCAGGGGCATCCGATGCCGCAGATGGCATCATTGGTCGTATAGCCTCACATAACCAACCCTTTTCCATAGCACGTCCTAGCCATGGCCCCGACCTTTCGCGGGCTACATCTCAGTCCGGAGCAACCAATTCGTATGCTCCCATGGCACATCACCACCATTCCCACGGACCCTCATGTCCACCTCCGTGCTTTGGTCATGCATCCCTTGCTTACGCCCCCTCGGTCGCACCTCAGCCATATTACCACCCACAGGCTGCACCAGCTCCTGTATCCTCTCAAGCCCAACCTGCTTATTACCCAGCACAGGAAACCCCTGCGGCAAACCCACAACCCGTTCCGCAAACATATCAGCAACCCCCACAAGGTTCAGCACCTGCTCCACCTCCACCTACTTATTATCCACCGCAGCCTGCTCCCGCACTTGGACAACCCCAGAACCCACCTGCCGCCGAAGGGAAAGTGTATGCCCAACAGAATCCGTAGCAGAACCAAAATAACCAGAACCAACAAGGCTAGCAAAACTGCAGCAAAGGCCGTAACCGTGGGAACAACTGTAATGTCCCTAGTTTGACCCCATGGCATTAACATTATAACTGATGTAATATTGTTATGAAATCATGGTGAGGAGCTCAAGGCCAAGGCCCCGCCATCGATTTAGTGATGCATATGGTTTGCGTGCTAGCAGTGCACATTGGAAATTCAAATATCATGTAATATGCATTTTAATAAAAATACCCACAACTAGCTATGCAATGCAACAAAGAGATGGGGGCATGATTTCACAAGGAATTGGGAGGGAAAACATTCAAACCCTTGAGCCAATCAGGTCAAGCCAAGTGTCAATGAGAGAACCCATCAAACCCTCAACTACCCATGTTGACTTTGGTACCCAACCATTGATTTCTCCCAAGAGTTGGTTGAGGTAGTTAATGCCTTGGGAATGGAGAGGTATGGCTGTCCAAATTCGGGTATGGGCAAGCCACCCTTTATGGAAAAACGTGTTTGTCTCCTTGGGCAAGAAAAGAGCCACGAAATTGCTCTCTAAGCATGAGGAAACCATCATTCTTTCTCCCTCACGAGTTTAGAGCTACCTGGGCATTTTCCAGGCATGTTTGTTGTGTTTTTCCTTCATTCTCCCATTAGAGAAGGGCGTTTTTGTGTTGTATACCAGTGGGGAAGAAGGAGAATGGAACGGGGGTTGCATAGAGACCGTTTTTGTTGTTAAATACTGAGAGAGTTGGGGAGAAAACGTTTTTCCTCCCTGTGGATGCATTTTCCTTCCCACAGCTCGTTTTGGGTGAGCCACGATTTGGGGAAAATCTATGGCCATCTTGTTTGTGAATTCCATTGCTGGAAATGTGTATCTATGCCCAATGTTTGTGCTTGCTGTGTGAGAAATGAATATGTTGGGGTATGGGTATGGGTATTCATTGCTTTGGCTTGAGCTTGAGAATAAGCATCCATGGTTCAATTGTAGGCTGATAAACCCAGCTATGGACTGGCTTGGCTCAGATGGAATGATTAATTGGTTGTGAGAGAGTGAATGTCCCCTTCCCTTATGAGAATCATGCCTAGCTCGAGGGTGGCCTTCGGACGGACTCAGTATAAGCTGTCGAAGAGCCTATGGCTGGGTGGAACGTTGCAGCGACATAGCTAGTTGCTTGGGACAATTGCACAATGAAGATAAGTGTTTTCTGTCTATGTATTTACTTCTGCAATGCATCAATTTGATGACTATTTTGATATGATGGATGGGCATGAATTGTGTGTGTGGATTAGATTTAAATTCCGCTGTGCATATTGCCTAATTTGTATCTGCACACCAATGTTTAAATTCTTATGATTCTAATTAGTGGGCTGATAGCTTATGAAATGCCCAGATTTTAGTGCCATGTTCCCTTCATTGCATTGGGTCAACAGGTGGGAACATTACAACAACCCCCCTCCAGACCAAGTTGGTCAACCTCCCAATCCCCCAAACAACAATAACGCGGCACCTTCCAACCAGAACCCTGATCGGCCACCCAAACAAGCCAAAAATCCTAATTTGCGAACAAACCATCCTTGTTCTATTTGCGGGGTTTATGGCCACTACACACATGCTTGCCCACATTTGGAGCGAGCTCGACAACTCTGGACCGATGATGCCCACTGCCAAGGGCACGCAGCTCCTCAGGCACCGCCCAACCCCCCACCACCTTAGCATCAACCATTGGTGCTACAAAACCCTTTACCGACCCAAGGCGTAGTGAACACTCAGCCGTTGGCTCCCCCCCAAGGAAACACGCCACCATAACAGCAAATCACTTATGCCGCTCCTGATCAACCCATGTTAGATTCAGGTACCCATCATTTGTTAATGATGTCATCCACCGATGTCAACCTTCAAACCCATCGGAACCAATATGGCTCCACCCCTGAAGCCCCTCCCGCCGACAAAAAACACTAACGCTCATCCCACTGATCAGTCGTTATGTATCCCTCCGGCTCCATTAGATGGTGCCTCCAAAGCACCTCACTTCCCACTTCGCCGCATCAACAATAACCCCAATGCTCGCGTTGCATCTAACTACAACATTGTAGATGACTTAGCCCAGACCCCTGCAGCCATGTCTGTGTTAGAGGTCTTAAAAAACTGTCCTTCACAGCGCAAGACTTTGCTTTCAGCCATTGGTGCTATTGACCCAAATGATTCTCGAATGATGGCCTTCGATTTGGACCAATCCAAACCACGCCTGCCTTCCACATTAGCGTTCCAAGTTTCTGTATCCATTCGGAATCTTGTCATCCATCGGTGCATTATCGATGAAGGTGCCTCTACATGCATTATGTCCACATTAGTTTGGCAGAAGTTGGGATCCCCTACTCTCCAGCAGTCCACCACTACGTTGCAAGCCTACGACGGCCGTTCGGCTCAACCCCAAGGTCTCTTAGCTAATGTCCCTGTCCAGTTGGTTGGTAAAACAGTGCTCATTGACATAGAGGTCATCAACTCCCAACTTGATTATAACCTCATACTTGGCCGCAGCTACATGTATGCCATGCGGGCGGTTGCCTCATCTGTTTTTCGTACCATGATGTTCCCCCATGACGGATGCATGGTCAAGGTCGATCAACTCACCTATTATGATCCCAATTCCCCCGCTGCACTTGAAAATGTTCTCCCCATGGTTGAACAACCTGCTTGCAGCACAGCTACCTCGTTGGTTTCCTCCATGGGACCCGGAGTTTACTCAGATATGCCGATGACCTCCACATTCCAATCCATTCCACCCCTATCACCAGCAACCAAAATATCTGACCTATGTACCCTTTCCCACAATACACAAACACCCAACAATCAACCACCCTTGTTACCCAAACCACCATTGGTACCTAGTCATATTGGTGTTACACCCATCCACACAATCCCCTTCCTATTCCCTCCCTTGGGAGTAGTAAGCGCCCCGGTTATGGCTACTCTCAGCCTCCCCGAGTTAACCTTAGGACTACCCGTGTGGTATATTTCGCCTCCCGTTCCCCCACCGACACCAAATGTCGTCCTTCAACCGGTGCAACCCATCGCCACTACTATTCAACCACCCCCTAGTGTCTCTACTCCTTCCTCATCCACTAATCCACCCCCCATTGTCAATAACACTGGGGGTAGAGGCCCACAACCATACACTGTTGTGCCCCCGCCCAAAACAGTTAAAAACCCCCCTGTGTTTTATGCTCCTCCTAAATGCTCATTGTGTGATGAGTTAGGCCATCCTACCGATCAATGTCCACAATTCCCTGCATTACAAGAGCACATGCAAATGCTTGACGATGACCCCAACATCCCGGTTATCCAACTCGATCCAGCCCCTAAGCCTCGTGATAAATCACTGTGTACCAACCACCCTTGTGCAATATGTGGTATTTACGGCCATTACTCACATCACTGTCCTGATCTCCCAGATTACAAAGCATCTCTCTATGAGATGAATAATTTGGACCTTGAGACGGTGCCGCCCACAATTGGGGAGATCCACCCCCCAGTATCCCCCTCATCTGGAGAGATTAATACCATCTATATGATCTCTTCTACTACCACTCCCTCGTCAACTGATTTGACAACTCAAAGTTTCCACAATGATGAGGAGATTCTAGAGGCTCTCACTGCCCTGGATTACCCCTAGGAAGACATGCACCATCGTTCCTACTTCCTCCTAGAAGAGTCCTCCTCCACCACAGCCACCCAATTTGTGGTTGAGTCCAAAGATTTCCTCCCCACCAAAGTCGACTGGTTTAAGGATCCCATTCCCACTCCTGATGCCTTTGAGGAAGGTAACATGGCCAACATCTCACCCGTCATCCACATTGATATCTCTACCCCAGCCGGTGCTCCTAAACTCATTACGTTAGGAGCCTCCTGCAGTGAATATGAGATCGGAGAGTACAAGAAACTTTTCCAAGAGTTTCGCGATGTCTTTGCCTGGTCCTATACCGAAATGTCTGGTCTTAACCCCACTATCATAGAACACCACATTGACACTGCTGAGTTAGGGGGCATAATAGATTACCTCAACCCTGGGATAGGGGGCATGATCAATCATTTTGACCCTACCCCATCACATTTATCTCAGCACGTCAATGAACCCATCGTTCAAACCAACACATATGTGATCCATAATCACAAACCCTATGCACATAGCATGGGGGCAGGTCATTAACCCTGCTCACTTTTTCACATGCCTGATCTCAACCATTTTTGAGGTCACATATCACTTGTATATTTGATTTGATTTGATACACCTAGTATTCTTCCCCTGCGGGTAATCATTTCTCCCCACCACTGCATCCTTGGCTTGGTCGGCTCACCTTTATTTGCAACCATTGTTTAAACTTAGTTATTTCCTTTGACCATTCCGGAGTCCTTATGACCTCCGTTTTTCGCACCATTTGCACTACCGGATTCATATTTCTGTGCCCGTGATGATGCTTGAGATCCTTTCTCGCTCTCACCCTCAGATTTTTTGGGTATTTTTTCCAAAACGCCCCCTGTCGCCTCGGTTCACGTGTCACCTTTGTCGTCGTCCGTTCTGATGTTCCTTATATCACCGGATTCATATTTCCGTGCTTGTGATGATGCTTGAGATCATTTTTCGCTCACACCAGAACCTTTATTGACATCGTGACATGACACCTTGTCACGTCGGTTTGCGTGCCACATCGGTCGTAGCCTATTTTTGATATACTTTATGTCGTCAGATTCATTTTTCCACGCTCGTGATAATGCTAGAGATCATTTCTCACTCTCACCCTCATATTTTTTGGGTATTTTTTCCAAAATGCCCCCCATCGCCTCTGTTCGTGTGCCACCTCGGTCGTTACCCGTTTTTGACCCTTTTTATATCGTCGGATTCAGTTTTCCAAGCTCGTGATGATGCTTGAGATCATTTCTCTCTCTCACCAGGTACAATTTCAACATTGTGTCCCGACACCTTGCTGCCTCGGTTTGCGCGCCACATTGGCTGCCATCGGATTGTTACCCATTTTTACATGATCCATTCACTCCATTCATACTGCAATTATTTCGTTAGTTTTCCCCCATTCATCACCCCACAAGGAGGCCCACCAGTGTTCCCCCCCACCCTCGTTCTTGGTTCTCATCGATGTTCCTTGATTGAAAACTTCCTCCTTGCCTGGCCATTCCTTTTGTTCAGTATAATTTTATCCATTTTTCAGGCCAGACAAGTCCTTTACGAAAAAGGCACTTAGGGAGTTTCTGTTAAGCTCTTTTCTGACTCCTAAAACAATGAAAAGATCGCCGAGCAATCTTGCTTCCTTTCATGCTCGTTAAAGTACCTGAAAGGGCGTCTATCTGGTATAAGTTTAACCCTTTTCCGGACTTGGTAGACTAATTACGAAAAAGGAATACTCTAGTTACACCGGCTAGAAGAGTTTTTCATTGCATCCTTTTAAGCTTCTTCGGGCCTTGGAGACTAACACATGAAAAAGCACCCCCCCTGGAATCTTCTTATTTGCTTTCAGACTCTCTAAAATTGAAAGCAACCACGAGCACGCACCGTCCTGGGTGCGTACAAATCCACACGACGGTACCATTCCCTTATTTCAGAGTCTTCTTACCGCTTTCAGACTCCTTAAAATTGAAAGCAATCACGAGCATGAACTATCCTGGGCTCGTATAAATCCACACGACAGTACCATTTTGACCACACTTCTTCTAGTTCCTTAACCCATGAAGAAGTTCTCCACGTGCCTATTGGCACTATGATCGATCATCTCGGCAGCACCCCCAATAAGGTCGCCTTTGTTCAGAGTATTCTGCAGTCTCCTGCCATCTTACACCAACTTGAGTATCACTCATCCCAGCCACCATCATTGGTCCATTACAGCTATGATCCCTCTCCCACCAATCAGTTTCATATGATGCCCGATCATCCCCGCCATCATACTCTGAACAAAGGAAGTTTGAGTCCACCCACTCTACTTACCCAGTTATTCCCTACCCCCACAGTATGTCAGTCCTACCATCAGTACTCTCACACTCCGGTTCTCCACCTCGTGCTCCTATCAAGGAAACATCATTGCCTTTTTAGTTGCAGGTCTCCCTCTGTCGACGACAGCCCATCTATTCCAGAGGATAGACCCAGAGGTCCCTACGCCTTAGACTCATCACCATTAGTGGTGAATGCCTACGGACCATTTTGAGAGGAGTCATCAGTGCCTCTCCGAGTGGTTGTTTCTCACATGCTTGACTTCAACACCTTGATCGCATCATTGAGAATCGTGCAGGGTATATATCCCTTCAGTTATTGGATGAAGACCCCAGATCTCCCCTGACTCTAGCACATTGGTGAGTCCCCTTGGAACGCCCAATTATATGTTCCCATGGATGTCTGAGTTGCGTAGGCGATTGTATTCGGAATCCATGCAGTTATATGCTTCCTTGAGTACCCAGTTTAGTTCCAGTTCAGTGTACCATTGAGGGTATGACTCCCCGTCACTATGATCCAGTAGCTCATCAGTTCCTCTGGTACCACACTCAGCAGCACTGTTGTTATTCCAGTGTATCAGTTCTTCAGCTCAGACATAGTCAGCCCAACAGTATATCCCAGATTTATGTCCCCTCTGGACCCTTATGATGTACACAGTGGTTCTCCATGTATCCTTCAGGCCCCCATTTTTGGGACTCATTGTTATGTTTTATATATATCTTGATACGAGCATGGGTATGCCCGCCTCATCCATATATTGAGATTCTTCCTTATTTGAGGCCATGTATATTTTAGGTCCCCATTTTTGGACCCCCTTATTATTGTTCTATATCTTGATACGAGCATGGGAATGCTCGCCTCGTCCATATGTTAGGATTATTCCTCATTCACTATTGAGGTCATGTACTTTCAGTTTTTGCAGTTTGTTCGGGACCGTTGTTCCGGGCTCTAGTTCATTTCTTCTCCTCTCCACATCCCAGGAAAACCATAAAAGACCTATGATGTCTATTGGCCATACGATGATCTCCTGCCCTCACACATCAGGGGGCAATCTGTTAACACCCAAAAAGTGCTCACTACCTCATCTACCCCATTACATGACTCATTTGTCCATATTTCCTACCATATTTGCCTCCAAAACCTGAAAAACCCATTAAAAAGCCTCCAAAAGGCCAAAATACCATTAAAAAAGCCTCCAAAAGGCCAAAACCCCCCTTTTCCCCCAAAATAAAGTAAAATCCTCCAAAAATAGCAAAAACCCTCTAAAAAGGGAATAAAAAATACAAAAAAGAGGAAAAAGAGGGAAAAAAGGAAGCAAAAACCCTATATAGCTGACCTAAGCCATATGGTGCCCAAAACCATGGGTCAACACTCCACCACTAAAAACCTATAAATAGGTAATGGAGGCTCCCCATTTTTCATCCACAATCATCCCTATCCTCACTCTACCAAAAATTCTCACGAAACCCTAGCTCTCCCTTTGGAGCTACTTTCCACTTGAGAACCCCATTTGGCCCCATTTCCAAAACACTTTTGGAAAAAGGAGAAGGAACAACACTGGAGCTTGGAAGCAACCCTCTTGGACTGCTGCCAAGGCTCCACCAACCTCTACATCTGAGGTAATTTTTAATACAAAAAAAGAGATCTTCATCATATTTTCATGTTTTGTTATTTATGTTAATGCTCATGCTAGGTTAAATTTCATATTGTTTTACTGCTTTTATTTACTGTTTATTGAACTTCTACTAAGGAGGCCCTTCTCCTTAGTAGGTGCTCATTTGCACAAGCTAGGGTGAAAACCCTAGCTACAGGAGGTGTGGCAGAGTGCAGATGGAATCTTCCTTAAACAAGGGAAGTATGCAGTAGAGATCCTGAAGAGGTTCGGGATGATGGACTGCAAGGCCATGGCCACACCTATGGCATCGAACCTGAAGCTATTGAGTGATGCTTCATCATATTCTGTTGATGTCACGATGTATCGTCAGATGATTGGGTCCTTGATGTACCTAATGAAAACAAGACCAGATATTTGCTTTGCTGTGAACACCTTGAGCTAGTTCTTGATGGATCCTAGAAATGTTCACTTGATTGCTGTAAAGCATATTCTGAGGTACCTGAAGGGTACGGTTGATTATGGGCTCAAGTATGATGTGAATCAAAAGTTTAACCTACAGGGTTATGTTGATTAAGATTGGGAAGGCAATGCTACATATAGGAAGAGCACTTCGGGGTGCTGCTTCAGTATGGGATTAGGTGTGATCTCTTGGTTTAGCAAGAAGCAGTCCTGCGTGGCACTGAGTACATCCGAAGCAGAGTATGTCGTAGCTTGTTCGACCAGTTGTGAGGCAGTATGGCTAAGGAAGCTATTGTCTGATTTGTTTGATCTCCAGTTGGATGCTGCTTGTATATATTGCGACAACTAGATTTGTGTGAAGTTGTCTTAGAACCCGGTGTTCTATGACAAGTCGAAGCACATTGAGATCAAGTTTCACTATATCAGGGGTATGGTGCAAAGAGGAGCAGTGAAGCTCTAGTATGTTGCGACAGACGAGAAGATAGCTGATGTATTGACCAAGCCACTGGCCAAAGTGAAGTTTGAGTACTTCAGAGAGAGGCTTGGTGTACTTTAGATCGAGGTTCCTTCCAGGGAGAAGTGATGAGTCCGGTAGAAGCAGATGCATACGGGCCATTCCGACATGGTTGAGGTGTGTCTTCCCATGGTCGCTAATATAAGATCCGAGCCATTCCAGAATGGTTGAGGTGTGTATTCCCATGGCTGTGATATAATTGTTGTGCCATTCGAGCATGGTTGAGGTGTGTCTTCCCATGGCTGCGATATAAGTGTTATGCCATTCGAGCATCGTTGAGGTGTGTCTTCCCATGGCTGTGATATAAGTGATGTGCCATTCTCACATGGTTGAGGTGTGTCTTCCCATGGCATAGATGTAAGGGCAGTGTCATTCTCGCATGGTTGAGGTGTGTCTTCCCATGGCGTATTTATAAGTGCTGAGCCTTTCACGGATGGTTGAGGTGTGTCTTCCCATGCCGGTGAGTGTAAGTGTTGTGTTGTGTGCATCTGGGTTGTGCTTTGTGGATGATGAGATGATCTGAAGACGATGAGGTGATTGTATGGTACAGAGGTTTTGCAGAGGCATATAATGAGTCCTGGGATGCTCCTTCAAGTTTTGCAGTGGCATATAATTAGTCCTGGGAGATCTTGCAGGTTTTGCAGAGGCAGTGTAATAAGTCCTGAGATGTACATACTTGATGGCTTGCTCACAGAGATGATGAAGACCTACATGGAGGCTAGGCCTACATCCAGCATGAAAAAGGACTGGATCTGTAGAACTTCCTATGACGAGTAGAATTGAGAAATAGCACCAGTGATTGAGATGACAAGTACAGAAATAGTGACGATGATGCTTTGTGATCCAATGACGATGATCTAGCTCCAGTATTGAAGACTTGTGCCTATATGTATTGATGACATGTGTCAAGAGAATACCTTCCTAGTTAAGAGGGAGTGTTGATGTATTTGTAACTTCAGAAGATATTCACTTGTATATTACATTTGTACTTTATTGTATCCCCAACAGAGATGTATTATTCCTCTAATTGGAAGTGCCGTCATTTGTATTTGCAAGTGTCGCAAGTTACATTGTAAGTGTCGTAGCTTATATTTGATGGGTTATTAGACCACATTGGTGGGGTCAGCCCTGTATGAGTCATGTGGATGGGTTATTAGGATTCCTTAGGAAGTCGACCCAGTTAGGGTTAAAGGCAGGTTAAGTTAATATATAAATAGAGAGCATGACTCTTTCATTCTATTTCATTCACTCACTCTTCCAACTCGCATAGTTGACAGAGAGGAGTGCACACAAGTGGAGGGGGAGTAGCTGCTGAAGACATCTATATTTTGGGGTTTGATCTTTGTGATATTTGTATTGGTGCTTATTCTATCTCTGAGGAAGTTGTGGGGTTTTTCACCTTCTTGGTTTTCCCCGAGGAAACTCTGTGTCTCTTGTGTCTATGATTGTTATGTTGTGCATGTTATTCTCTTAGTAGGATTCTAGATAATATTTGAATGAAAGTATCGTAATTCTAACAAGAATCAACCATGATAAAAGTCCAGTATGGGAAAATTTTGTGTAAAATATTTTTTGCATTGATAGAGGAACACATTGTCTCTTGTGTATATAGAATAGATGGTCGGTGTTTTTGAACTAGTCGTTTGAGGGACCATTGCTTTAATTTCATCCCAATACATCTCATGTTATAAGATAGCACCTTCATTTTAAACCCCGGGAGGGGGCTGCTCTGCTAAGATCTCCTTGTATTGTGGATTTTCTTCCAACATCTATCTCCTTTTCGGTTTCATATTTATCTTGCTCCAGAAAATATTGTTGGCCTCTAGTAGAGGGAGCCACCATTTGATGTGTCAAACTCAAACCTCTAGATTGACTCCACTCCCCTTTTTTATGAGAACAAGTGAGATAATGCCTCGATGTAGAAGGGTTTATGTAAGAACTATTTGATGTGTTCCCTTTTGATGTGGGGGGAGAATAGATCTCCTTAGAGTCATCAATATAAATCAAAGGATTATGTGTCAACAGCTACAAGCAATCCTCCAAGGCATATTATGCAATTTTTCCCCTTTTCCATCATCTAAGACTGGAAGTGATTCTTTCTTTTCATGCGAACCCGAAATGATGGATTCCAGTTCATTTATCTTGAATTTAGATGTTATGTGACTCCTATGGACTCCTCGTTAACCCTAGTAGATTCTTGATGCATATATTCTTGGGAACTATTTATATCCTCCACTTTACTCCTCTTATTTTGAGAAAAAGACAAATATTCCTCACCATTTTTTTGTGTGTACCACCGATATCATCATAATACTTGAGGAGTGGACATGATATCTTCAGATGACCATGGGAGTGGAAGTGTAATGGAAAATTCCTATAGTCCAAGGTTTTTATATATGAATGATCTCCATATATGATTAGGATAGCATCTGGAAGACATTGAGCAATATCCATTTCCACACAAATCGTGGCTACAGAGGTTTGTGATTTTTGCTCAGTTTCCAGAGAAATTTTCAAAAATGTACCCAGAATATCTCCAACTGATTTGAAAACATGAGCATCCCAATATTCGATAGGAAGACAGGGTAACTTTACCTAGAGGGCAAGGGTATGTGTGTGTTCACCAATGGCGTCGAATCTAGCATTCCAACGAAAAAGGGTAAGTGCAACATTGCCCCAGAACCATGAGCCTTCCATAGTGATTTTTAGTCAATATTACACAGAGTTAAAGACAAAAGTAATGTATCACCTAACCCCTACACGTGCTGATGTGTATAACCTAGAATGTGATTCCATGTACGGTAGATCCAATTATTTAAGTCCTGCTCCTTAAACCTTCTAGCATGTAATCCACCAATTAGGGTGAATTCTATGTAGAAAAATACCTTTTCTTTGAAGATATATGTGTCCAAAATAACCTTATTCTTCTCTAGTAGTTTAGATATGCAATTTGGTCTTCTTTTTCTATGTCAATCTCCTAACTGTTTCCTTGATTCCTTATTTGTAGGGTTGATGATTTTGACCGAAGGGAGTGAGGGATTCTGCGAGGATAGGGGAGGAACCGTCATATCAAAGGGAAAAATGTTCTAGGAGGTGTATCGTGTAGAGGGACGGTGTGAAGAGTGGGGATGTGGGGTATGGAAAGAGGCGAAGAAGGAAATGGGTCATTAGGAGGAGCAGAGAGTGATAGAGCGCCATCATTATTTTGAAGAGTTTGAAATGAATAATATTCATTTACTGAATAAATACCTAATGTAAATAGGACAAGTAATCCATGAACAAATAAATGTATATGAGAATTAAGAGATGATATGAGATTAAAAATAGGAGAGCACATATATATAATCCTTAAGGGGCACATAGTAACTCTTCGTAAAAAGTTACAACTTTTAATAATTATTACTATTTTTATTATTATTAATTAACAACTTAATTATTATTTTGTATTATTAACATATTTTATATTCATATCATTTCCTTCCTCTATAGACACGCTTTGTCCTCAAATCATATTGATGACAAGGATTGCGTCTTTATTTTTGCTTTTAATGTTGTCCCACAATATTTCATGTTGATAGTTGCAACACTTGATGAAAAGTGACAATATGATTTACAAATTCCGAAGTAAAAATGTTGCATTATTTGTGAACTGGTCCATTCTAGGTTAACCTTCATTGGCACTTTTAGCTGATCGATTTGTTGGATGGAACTTCTCTTTTTTTGCTTCCATCGATTTTGTTGATTTTGTCTCCATTCTTTTCTGAAATCATAACTCATTTGTTTATATTCCTTTTGACCTTGTTGTTGTTCATAACTATTAGCACTAACATCTTTCAGGGTTATCAAACTTCCAAACTAGATAAAAATGTTGAAAATTTTAGTGTTAAGCCCGCAGGGGGATAAGGATAAAGTGTATTGAGCGGCTCGAGAGCTTAGATAAAGGAAGAAAGATAAGGAAAATGAACGTTATTTGGATACCGAGGGATAAAAGATAAAATATTCCAGCATTCGATAAGCGCAGAATGTTGTTATATCTAAAATCATCAATGATTGGGATCAATAGCACGCTGATGAGTTAAGAGGGAGATAAAGAATGGGGATGAGCTAATCAAGAAAAGATTGTGAAGATCAATGGCTGATATAGATAACATGCCCAAAATCACACACTAGTTAATTTGGTCTCGAGGATCCATTGCCCCAATACCCTCCATGGACACGTGGGATGTTCTAACTGATAACTGCTCATTGAGGCTATTTTCAAAAACACTAAGCTTGTGATCCATTACCACTTATGGGAAACCAGGGTGGTATCCGCCCAAAGTGAAAATATAAAAGGCTTCCACGTATGCAATGAGTAACAAAATGGCATCCATGTCAACCTCTCTCAAGTGGACACGTTTGAGGTGGGGTCCACTGACCCCATATGATGTCATTCGGTGCACCAAATAAAAATTTTCTAAGTGTCCAAAATTTTGTATTCGTTCAATACATTAAATGATAAATTTTTGAATTTCAAATTTATTTCGTGTATCCGAAGAAAATCTCTGACACCTGACATCCATTGTACCCATCCAGTTGACCTCAGTGACCAGCAGTCCCAATACACCTCCAAGCTTTTGTACCCTAGGTCAACCCTCAAATAATTCATTATGTCTTTACCATCAAATAAAACGATAAAGAATCTTTACCCTAAGTCTGCCCTACAAAACTATCGTTTAACCTACCAGTTTTTATATTTCACTCAAGATGGATCCTAAACCCAAAGATAAACTTCCTAATCCTTGATTTTCCATAGATGAGCACATATACGACCATCATGCAGATATTTTCAACACAATTGTCACAAATTCTGACCTGAATTCCACTATCTGAAAAACCCACTCACTAGCTATTGCAGGCCAAGACCCTTGCCACCTGTGGGACTCGAATTTGGCTAGATTTTCCTGTCCATGCATGGTTTATTTCCTTAAATATATATCATGGTTTTCCGCTCAATATGCCCCTAGTAAAAGAGCCATATTATCATCAAATTATTCCGAAACCCTATGCAACATAGATATTGATACCCTACAAAAGATGTTATGTATCCCTGATTTCTTACCCATCCAGGCCCCAAATGATAAAATCCTAGCCAAATCCTACCAAGAATTACAACCTTTTGATAGGAACCAATTTTTATCCAAGCACTTAGAGAAGGGAATTACAATCCCTACATCCTCACCACCATATGAGACAGTGGTTTTTTCTAAAATATCAAAGAAATCCATCTTGTTGATATGCACCATATTGGGACTTGAAACTGATAATATAGTAGATGATGTCATCCTAGGTATCCTCCTCAATCTAACCCCTACATTTGGACTTAGTCCTCCCAAGTTTGACATCTACAATTTTCTAGCCGAAGCAATTCATGGACAACTAAAGGAACGTCCTGCCATAGAATGGTGTAGATACCCTTCATACCTATTCTACATGTTCTTGTATTAGAATTTTGAGCATTACAAATGCCTAAATTTGAAGATATCATAAGAAAATGTAAATCAAATCCCTATATATGACTGGAGTGACTTGGTTATGAGAAGAACTGATAATTCCAATTATACAGAATTTGCAAATAAAGTGATGAGCATAACTTATACTCTGATCTATGATTCCTCACCTCTAAGAATGTTCTTAGAGAGCAAAAAGTGGCTACAGTTTAGTCTTGATATGAGAACAAAGGACTAGTTTTTATATGAAAAATATACAGTCATAAGATTATATGGTTTTGAGGGAAGAGCCATACAAGCTCCCAGCTTTCCTCACACCCAAAATATTTTCCATGGAGTGTGCAAGACAGATATTTATAGCAGATCATATGCACTTCTTGCATTTGAATCACCTGAGAACCCTCCTGCTACCTAAAGAAATAGGACCTTTCCAAATAAGAGGACTAAACGCCCTATAATACATGGAAGGATTTCTAAGCCAACTAAATTTAGAGGAGGCAGAAAAGGGGTCATGTGACCCTCATCAATAATATCCAAGGTAAATGTAGATAATAGGAGTTCCCCCTATGTGTATGTGCCCAAGCCACACTGGGAGGAGATTGAAAATATAGAGATATAGGAGGAGGTTCAAGCAGTTCAGAAAAGCATGGAAGGGTAGAGTCCTTTAGAGAAACAAGTAAGGAAAAAGAGGGGAGCAGAAGAAATCCATACAGATATGAAGGCTGATGAGGTTGAGCAAGGCCCTCAAACAAAAAAGGAAAGAACGGAAGGGGAAGGAACAGAGAAAGCACTAGTAGGAAAGGAGGAGACTGAGGATATTCCAAAGGAATTGGTTGAATTGATCAAGCAACCATCAACCATCAAAGAAGGGCCAGTGATAAAATTTACTCACTACCCCTACCTTGAATTTATAGTGCCTTAAGTACTGCAAACATCACCTTCATCAAGCATTGTAAAAGTGAAAAAAGATCTGCAAGCTAGGTATAGAAGCATAAGAGAGAGAAATGTAAGACTAAAAAATGAGGCCAGACAGTGGGTGGGAACAGCATAAATAATATTCCTCACAGTTGCAGACCACCAAAATGACACTTTAATATTAGTTGTGCTAGACCCCAAGGTGCCAATTCCCCCTACCTTGGTTGAATGGAGGGAAAATGAATATGAAGTAGACTTCAAGAAGTTTGATAAGTTGGAAAAACTATGTTTTTATAAGCAGGCCAGTGATATGATATGTACATAGTGGTGCATTCAGTAAATCCTGAAAGAAAGTTGAGGACGGCCTTGGAAAATTTTGAGCAATTAAGGAAAGTAGAGAAAGTGATTAAGACAAAAACAAGTCACTCTAAGAGAGCTCGAGAACAAAATCATATCCTTATGGGTTGATCCAGGATATGAATATCATGCTAAATCATTGTTACAACAAAAAGATAATGATATAGCTCATCTCAAGAAGCAATTAAATATACATGGAGCACAACCAATTCATACTCATGAGCTAAGACAAGATCAAGAGGAGAATGAAAATATCTATACCAACATGCTGCAATAAAGAATATGGAAGAAGAAAGGGAAAATAAGATAAATGAGCTTTAGTGACAAATTTCCCCATTGAAAATGCAAAAGACCACATTGGCTACTGAGTAGGATCCTGAAGAATCATCTCCTAAAGCACAAGAGGAAAGTCATCCTGCAGAGGAGACAGGGAAAAGTGTAAAAGAGCCTGCAAAGAAAACTATTTAGGAGGTAATTGATATCATGGAGGAAGACACCTCAGCTCAACAGCCAAAGAGAAGTGATAGCAGGGTCAAAGAGTTGGAATTGGAAGTGAGCCAAAAAGATAACAACATTGTTGAATTAGAAAATGAATTCAGTGTGGGGTGGCAGGTGCGGGAGGGGTCGTTTACGATCCTGGAGGAAACAATTTATTTCAATTTGCATGGGGATTAGGAAGGAGAACCAACAATCAATCTGAATGGGTGACTCTCCTCCAAGGGGTTGAAGCTATGACCTCGTTTCATATAAACTAGTTCTCCATCCTCGAAGACTCCAAGATCATTATACGGAAAATGATAAATATTCAAAGAGGCCATGAAAAGACTATGAACAGAATTCAAAAGCGCATTGTCTCAGCCATCAGTGACATCTCTCGAATTCAGTTCTTTCACATCCTAAGGCATAACAACATGGAGGCTAACATCATGGCTAACCAAGGGGATAATATAAATGAAGGGATTATTGTCCTAAACCAAGTTCCTCCCCACACCAAATGGTCCCCATGTTTTTAAACTTCAACTTCCTAATGGGGGCGTGCATGCATGACTCCCCTCCCATTTCTTGGGCAGGTGGAATCTATCTCAGCTCAAGCCTTAAAGACCGCCCTCAGACCTCTCCTTTCATTTATGAAGGTTAGTGTGGAGGTAATATGGAAGCATGCGGATTAATGTCGAAGTTTAGAGGTCCTTGCTCACACGAATCTACACAGGGAGATGGTACCGCTCTTTATTCGGTGGTGTCGGGCATTGAAGCTCTCACTTGTAACGAAGGAATTCTCACAGCTGTCCTATGCTCTGTCTCCTGGTCTTTATTTTCTCTCAGAAGGATGAATCTGGAGAACATGGTGAAGGAGATCAGGGAAACTAAAGGGGTCTATCAGGATATCAAGAAGAATGCACACAACGCCTTTGAAGCTTCTAAGGCCACTTTAGATGAGAGAAGACTCATCGGTTAGGATATTGTTCGGATGGAATCGCGCATTGAGGATGTGGAAACCAATGCCAGGTTTCATGTGGGAGAGCTTGAGGAGCTGCAAAAGGATGTTAAGGGCATGAAAGAGTATCAGCAGGCCAATTTCGAATGCCTCAAACAGTTTATGTTCTCACTAAAGGGGCAGCTGTTTGACACCCTGCAAAATGGCAATGGCAGGATTGAGGCTCGCCTGGATCATCTGGAATTGTCCTTGAGCGACCTAAGGGATGAATTCGAGAAGAATACTGAACCTGCGGACCCAGGGAACCAGCATGAAGAAATCCAGACCCATGAAGGAATCCCACCTGCTTATTCTCAGAAATGTTGAAGCGTTTCTCCTTTTTGACTTGTTAAATGTTTTTTGTGTTTTTTTATGTAATCAATACGTCAGGATCTATCCGAAAAAAAGACAGTAGATATGAATAGTTAGGAAGAACAACTCTCAGGGCTGAAAGCTGAATTTTTCAATTATGAACCGCTCATTATCCATGCTATGGTTCACCCTTCAAGGAAGGGATTTTTGTATCTTATTCTCTGTTTAATATAATATATTTCATGTTCCTGTTAAAAAAAAAGAAAATGAATTCAGTGAGAAAGAAGATAAGATTGATGACTTGGAAGTTGAGGTAAGTGACCTTAAGAGTCAAATCACCAAATTACAATTGGATTTTCAAGGAGAAAAGCTCTTGAGAAGAATCATGACAACACTATGGGACAAAATATCCCAATAAATTCTTAGTAAATGGGATCATTGTGAAGTGGTTCAAGACGATTAGACACAAACAAAGTATCTCAAGGGGGTGTAAATAGAGTGTAGAAAGAGCTTGGAAAAATGTTACAACAAGCTGCAAAAATAGTGAAGTACTTAAATAGTAGAACCAAAAAGCAGTTAGAGGATTTGTAGATTTCAAACAGGACTTAGCTAGTCAAGTTAGCAAATCAGATGATCATGAAGGAAACGTTTATGAAAAGGACTCATAATACAATAAAGGCCCTCGTTGGGGGAGTAGTTTCCTTCAAATGCATATTCAATGATGTCATAAAGTTAGGCTTACCACACCCATGGGATGAAAGTGGAGATATGTATAAAAACAAGGAATATTAATCAGTGGGGATGCAGCATATGACAGATTAAAAAAATGAATTTGAAATTTGGGCACTCCTCAAAAACTGCTAACAAAATTAAATCCCATATCTTATAAAAAAATACAAATGTTGATATTACACTAAAATATTTAAAGGCGCATCATAATCCCATGGGAAAAGAGTGGAAATCAGTGGCCAAGTATCACAAGCTAATACTTCCAACTTAAGGGAAAATTGTAGGGAAGACATCAGGACAAATGTCTAGACAGTTTGCAAGTTAGTATACTCCACATGGTAGAGGAAGTTGATTATGATTATACCTTTGAAACGGTTGCTCATTACTCTTCGTTCATATTGGTGATATCCATTATAGTGGAGATGGTTTGGAAGATCCACCAAATGGATGTGAAGACTGCATTTCTCAATAGAATTTTATAGGAGGAGGTGTATATTGAGCAACCACAAGGATTTGGATTCATGTGATAGATTCACATCTTTTCGGGCTGAAGAAAGCCTCGTATGGGATGAAGCAAGATCCTATAGCTTGGTACTCAAGGATAGATTTTTACTTGTTGTCGATGGGATTTTAGAAGAGTGAGGCATATCTGAAACATTACTACATTGTGGTTGGTGACGATCCACTCATTCTTCTACTATATGTGGATGAATTTTTCATTGCAAGTGAGGAGAGGCTCATTACAACATGCAAGAGAGATATTGCTTCAGAGTATGAGATGGAATACATTGGGTTGATGCATTATTTTTTGGGATTGGAGGTTTTGTAGGAGCCTGTACATATTTTCTTGGGAAGGGAAAGTATCAAGTTGATATTCTGAGGAGATTTCGGACGGAGGACTGCAGGCCAATGTACACATTGATGATCACCAACTGGAAGAAGCTTCATGATTATGAGGGAAAGTTGGTGGATCATACTGTATATCGTTAGCTCATTGGTTCTTTGATGTATCTAGTCAACACCAAGACAAACCCGTGTTTTGTGGTGAACACTCTCAGTCTGTTTATGGTGGAGCCTGGAGAGTGCACTGGGAAGTCGATAAACATGTGTTGAGATATCTTACTGGGACAGTGGATTATGGTCTCGACTATATGAGTATGGATGGTGTTAGGTTGATTGTCTTCACTAATTCAAACTATGCAGGAAATGTGATGGACCAAAAGAGAACTTGTGATTGTTGTTTCAGTTTGGGCTCAGTAGCAGTGTCGTGGTTCAGTCGAAATAAAAATTCCGTTGATTGAGTTCTACAGAGGCTGATAACATGGAAACCAATCGAGCTAGATGTGACCTTTTGGCTTCACAATTTGTTGCTAGATTCATTTGATCAGGATTTGAGTCCTACGGTTATCTACTGTGACAATCATATTTGCATCCAAGTCTGTGAGAATATAGTATCCCATGACAGGTCAAAGCACATTGAGATCAGGTACCACTTCATATGTGACTATGTTTAGTGAGGAGCTGTGGAGTTTCAATACATTTCCATTGGTGAGCATGTGGCATATATTATGATGAATTCTTTGGGGAGGAGCAAGTTTTTCTTCTTCCGGGACAAGTTGGGAGTGGTGCGAAACACCTTCTTTGGTAAGAGGGAGTGTTGATTTGTATACCTAGGAAAGTGTTCCCTTAGTGATTTTTGTTTAAGTCACTAAAAGGGTGGAAAGTGACATGACCCTTGCATTAATTGCTCGAGATGACTAATTAATTCACTGTAGAGTTATAAAGTGACATTTGATAAATTTAAGTGGTGGTTGAGAAAAAATATTTTATGGAGAGAAATAAATGCTTTTATTCTCATCCATTGATTTTTTTATCTCAAGATTAATTTAGGGACCTTTATCTTGAGACCTCTCATCTACCCTCATGAGGAAAACCAAAGGTAAGGTAAAACTAGAGGAATTTCATTCATTAACCAAGAGATTTGGAGAGTCGACCATATTGAGAAGAAGAGGACAAGTTGGGAGAGAGACCAACAACACGATTTCCAAGAAATTCAAGAAACATGGGCGAGAGACCAATAGAAAAAATTCCAAGGCCATACAACAAGGTGCAGGGGCATATTTTTATGAAGTAGAAGCAACTAGAAATTCAAGGCGGAGTAGCACAGAATTTGAGGAAGATTCTAGGCACTAATTTTGAGAAGACATGCATGAATTTCGAGGGTGAACCTTATATAACCATCACACTTCTCACGTGCCCCGAGGAAAGTGTGGGAGGGTTGTCGGATGAGAACATCCGACGACCCTCCCGCACTTGCCTCGGGGCACATGAGAAGTGTGATGGTTATATAAGGTTCGCCAATTTCGAGGGTATAAATCAACATTTAATGCACCAGTCCATTCAGTACATGAGAGTAGTCCATACTATTGTTTGATTGCACAAAATACGAGGTAGGTAGCACACATTTTGAGGAGGTATTTCCAGTATGTAATTTTCCATGCTATGGTACAAATTTTTATGCACCATTCCGTATAGTTCAGAAGGAGTCTAGCATGAGTTTCTAGGCTAGGTATGCGATTGTCTATTTTGTTGAGATAGTAGAGCACTGGGGTTGAGATAAGTTGTGCTAAATTTGTTGATTTTATTTCTAATGTACAAATCATTTATTGAGGAAATAAATACTCTCGCTCTCTCTCACAAGTCCCCCCCCCCCTCAAGGGTTTTTCCTAAGCCATTGGGATAAAATACTGATTCTGCAAATTTCATGTCTGTGGTTGTTTTAAATTCTGCTCATTAAATTGGTAATTTTTTCATAGTGTTTTCAAGTTTCATAAATTGTTTATGAATTTTATTCCATTAGCAACAGTCAAGTCACTGAATGGGGCTAGGAATTAAACATCATGTTCTGAAACACACTTGAAAGCTAGGTTGGGAACACATTGAAATTTTTACAATTATAATTTCGTTTAATTTATTATATTTATCTTATGCTTATTATTTATTTTAGTTCAAAAAAAGAACAAAGTTGCTACAACTACACCAAAGAATGAAGTTGCACCAATTTCTCCAAGAATGAGAAGAAGTCAGCAAAATTTAAATCGCTAAACTGGATAAGTTTTGTAGGACTTATAGCTGGAAGTGTTAAATGTAATTAGTTATTTGGAACTCAATTTTGAAGGAAATAAACAAGCCCGTGTGGTCTATTTCCTTTTGAGCATAATAGGCTAGCTTATATATAGTTGTTAATTTTTGAATTACCCCTGCGTTAGGGAAGAATAGTTGTTAATTTTTGAATTACCCCTGCGTCAGGGAAGCATAGGTCTGATAGACCAAAGTTGGTCTTAGTGGATGTAAATCATCATCCTCTTCATCATTAATTTATTATTACTCTTTTATTTTTTATTTATTTTAAATTCTATTATCATCAATTCATTATAACACTTCTTAATTTATTATCATTCTCTTATGGTAAATTTATTATAATTCTTTATATGAAACTATTATATTATAACATAATATTTATAAAAATAATGTATCCTCTTAATAATTCATTAATAAATAAACAATAATTAAAATTCTTAATTAATCCATTTTTTTTTATTAAGTTATATGTATTGTATCTTTATTTTCATTTATCTTTACTTCTATTTATTAATTTACATCAAAATCTCTCTTTTTTTTTCTTTTTTTTGTTTGCTTGAAACTCCTTCACTTGGTGAGAGTGGTATTTTGTTTGACAAACTATGACCCAAGGGAATCTATTTTGTCGAGGTTCGCACTTGGCCTGGACTACACCAACCATCAACTTGGTTGGATTTGGGATGTCTCCAACCAACTAGTTCACCCCTAAGGGGAGTTGAACCCAAGTCGCCTTGGTAATGAGACTCACACCTTTTTTTTTAACAAAGACGGATAATTTTGTATTGATTAAAAGGTTGATCTAACTTAGCAAAGGAAAATTTCTAAAAAAAGGAATAATTGTCATTCTTACACATAAATCCGCATTGCTTTATTCTTACAACTGAGAAAGCCATTGCTTTCTTCTCATGGTAGACATTGGATTAAACGAAATCGACTGCTATAAAACTCGGCAGGAAAAGAAACTTAACAGAGTGCACTTATAGTACATTATCATCCTGGTCTTTTAAGCAAAATGATTGATGTAACGGCTGGCATCTTGTGAATTCAAAGATTCTGAAATTTATATACTGTGATAGCGCTTCGCGCTTCAAATTGATACTTGAAGGCAATATTAGAAAAGAAGAACAATCCAATACCATAGGATAACTCTCCATTGTTCGAACTTGAAACATCATCCATATGATGAACGCTAATACTTTTCTCTGAGCACGCTAAGAGGCCCACTTCAGATCTATGTTTTGAATAATTATAAAACCAAGGCTTTATTAATCTATCCATTAAATTCCAAAAAAGCAGAATGGAATAGACACCAGATAGTCTGCAAATTATCCAAAGAATTCATGGATGATAGATAATTTCAAACTCCTCATTCGAAAATATGAGTTTTCCATAATCCAGTAAAACTCCTTTATTGGCTTGGATATCAGCATCATTATTTAATTCCATAATTAAGTAGAACTCCATGTTGACTTTTAAGCAAGGTTGAAATCACTCCATAGTTGAATTTTAAGCAAGGTTGACTTCAATCCATAGTTGAGTTTAATCAATAGTTGACTTTTAAGCAAGGTTAACTTCAATCCAATGTTGACTTCAATCCATGGTTGACTTCAATCCATAGTTGACTTTTAAGCAAGGTTGACTTCAATCCAATCATGACTTCAATCCAAGTTTGCCTTCAATCTATGTTGACTTCAATCCAAGGTCGATTTCAATCCAAGGTCGACTTCAATCCAAGGTTAACTTTTAAGCAAAGTTTACTTCAACCCAAGGTTGACTTCAATCCTTGGTTGGCTTCAATCCAAGATTGACTTCAATCCAAGGTTTACTTCAATCCATGGTCGACTTCAATCCATAGTTGAATTTTAAGCAAGGTTGACTTCAATCCACGGTTCACTTCAATGCAAGGTCCACTTCAATCTAAGGTTAACTTCAATCCAATGATAACTTCAATCCATGGTTAGCTTCAATCCAGGGTTGACTTAAATCCATAGTTTCCTTCAATCGAAGGTTGACTTCAAGCCATGGTAGACTTCAAGCCATGGTTGACTCCAATACATGGTTGACTTTAATCAATAATTTATTTTTAAGCAATGTTGACTTCCATCCATAGTTTCCTAATGTTTGGGATGTTTGACCATGGATCACTTATGATGCTTGAGTATAGGTTACTTTAATTGAATATGATTGACTTTAATAATAATATTGACCATAATTTCTTCGTTAATATTATTAATAAACAATAACTTTTCCATGAACATTAATGTTAATATTAATAATAATTTAATATTATTAATATTAATGTTAATAAGATTAATAGTAATGTTAAAAAATAACTTTATTATTTTAAATTAATATTAATGTTAAAAATTAATGATGTTAATACTAAAACTTAAATTTAATGTAAATATTATTAGTAATATATATTAATGATTAATATTATTAATAATTTAAAAAAATATTAATATTATTAATATTATATGTGAATTATTAATATTATTAATAATTTAAAAAAATATTAATATTATTAATATTATATGTGAATTATTAATATTATTAATAATTTATGTTATTATTAATAATATTGTTAATAATAATATACGTGCAAGACTTCCTTCAATTCTCCAGTTCTCAAACCCCGTTTTTCCATTGGCTTCACGACTTATTTTATGTTATTACTAATCCCCCTCGCACACGGTGAAAAGCCTGTGCCATAATTAATTATATTCTGGTTCCACAATTCAGTGTCTACAAACCAGGAGATCTCGGGGAAGGGTTACAACTTCGATGAAGTTCAATCTTGGGTTAATAAGAAACCTGATTTTTTCAGTGGTTTTAGCATTCTGAGTTGTATTTTTTTATTCTAAAGTATATATATATATATATATATATGAGCAGTCTATCTATTTTAAATTTTGGATTTTCCTTTATTTTTTTTGGAATACAATAATTTATTTTTTGGTTGAAATTCAAATTTTAAAGTGTTAAGTTGTGTTTTTGACTGTATAAATAAATTTAGCATCTTCAAAAACCTTTGTAGCATACATATTATGTAATTTCAACCATTGATATCAATAATTCTAAGAATTTTCCAATCTTATTTTGAACAAAATTAACAATAAAATATAAACTGAAATAATAGAAAACTTAGAATATTTAGATTATTCATTCATTCATATATATATATATATATATATATATATATATATAACAATTTTCACTCTATTTTTTATTTACATAATTACTATGTTTGACCTAATTAATTAATTTTATTTCAAAAATATGACACTTCTGCTAAAGAGAGGCCCGGGGAGGAGAGTTATGTTTCTAACAAATATCGGAATGGTTGTGTTTCTAAATTTCTTCTTTGTAAGCCTAGTCCTTTTCCTCTTCATTATACAAAGAACATGTCCTTCCTCTTGATTATACAAAGAACCTGTGCATTCTTTGAATCATTTAGTGAGGGAGGTAACTATGATGGTTATGATGTTTGTGGGAATAGTGAAGATGGTTTTGTTTTTGTTCTTCCTCTTGTTGGTTCGTCTGAGAATTTGGAAGGGGTTTAGCCAAGTCCTTTAAGGATGGTTTAATTAATACCTAAAGTCTATAATATCCTTAAGTAAGAAATGCATTTGTCCACTAGCATAGATATCAACTAAATTACAAGAGTTCAATACATTGCTCATCTGTAATAATTTGAATTAAAAATGCCAAGGTACACTGCACCGTTTTAATGGTGCCACAAAATTTACATTTGCTTTCTTCACAATTAAATGTTCACAATGGCAAAGGCAGATGATTCTTGTCTCTGGGTTGAGTTCATATTGCCACCAAAATTGCAACAATCATTCCCCATAATTAGAGAAGATTATTAGACTTCAATCCCAAAATAACACACTATCTACAAATTAAAATGCTCAAAATTTCCCAAGCTATATCGTTGAAAGGGCAAGACGGCACTAACAATCCGGATTATAAAAACTACTAGTTCTACAAAGCTATACTACCACTCTGAGTTCCACAGCCCTACTGGAAACCACCTCTCCCGGAAGCAGGAACTTTCTCCTCATCTGACTCAATATCTCCATACTGCCATATATTCAATCTGCCTTGCTTGGATTTTTGCTGATGCTTTTCTAAATTATCAAGAGTAGATTGCCTTTCCTTGGTGTCAATTTTTTTTTTCCTTTCTAATTGAGCCAGACCCTCATGCAATAGGAAAAACAATGTAATCAATAATCGTTCAACAAATGGTCAAGAAAGTGGACAAACACAATGTCATAAAATCATCATGCCAATGATTGAAAACTTAGCTAAGTGAATCACTTGAAAAAACTCAGAAAAAACTCAGCAACATATTACATTCAAGATGAGTCTTTTATTTTCATCTTTGGAATTTATTTTTTACAGAGGAAATGTTTGCAAACTGTGCATGGGTTGGTGTCACGTCCCCTCCCATCAATCCGATGCAAGGGAGGAAACATGACTAACATTCTGGGGCTTATTTGGGAAACCCAGCCCTGTACGTTGCTAACAAATTCGTAATAAATAAAAACTTATGTGTGCAAATTCATACTTTAAATAAACACAGTGGAAATAAACATCATCCACACACAAGTGCATCATGCATTCGACATATAATCATAAAAATCATCAAATTAAACATCGCAGAACACAAAATGAATATAATTTAAACCACAGAGAATACTTATCTTCAAAATGAATTGTCCAAGCAACTGGCTATATGAGAGCAACATTCCACCCAACCATAGGTCTCTGTCCAGCCTATATTCTTTCAACTGAGAGACCACCCCCGAGCTGGGATGTGTATCCACTAAGGAGGAACTAAACAGGCTCACTCACGGCCATGGTGTCATACAAACAGTCATGCTAAGCCAACACACAGTTGGGTTTATGCAAAAGACAAAGGAGGAGGATGCCCAGCCAGTGAGCTCAACCACAGAGCTACATGCATCTCAACTAAACTCAAATAGTCACGGTACCCACAATACTTACCACACCCAACACAAGGAAGGTCCCCTTCTCTACTGCACAGTCCCTCGAGAACCCCTTCCCTTCAGTGTTATTCAGGGTGGGCATAAAAAGGTCCAGTTGCTAATTCCTTGAGATTCTAGCCTTCATTGGGTTTATCAAGCCATCCCAACCTCTGTTCTATCATTCACACTTGGATTTTTTCAATTTGGTGACCAAATAACTCAATCCCGTAATTGGATTTTCATGCTATCAAATATGGGATTTTCTATGGATTTCTGGAAATCTAACACTCTCAAATTCGCCCCAAGGTTCATGTCTATGGATCCCCCATCGGATTTCACTGTCCACACGAAATTATGGGCATTTATGGCACTTCAAAATGTGGGTTAATGCAAAGTTGCAATTTCTAGTTTTTCTCACTGTTTGGTCTATGTCATGGATAAAAACTGAAGCTTGGGTGATCCACAATGGAATGGGTATGAGGAAGAATGATTTCCCATGAGGTAGAGTGACTTGTGGGTCAAGGAAAACAAATCTCATACCTGCCATACGAATTTATGGGTTGCCCATGCTCCATTGAAGCCATGGATTGATTTCTTCAACTATTTCCTTGCAACATAATTAAATGTCAGCAAGAAAAGTCAAATGGGTTCTCAAAATGACATTTGGAAGCATATGGTTCAACCCCACAACCCCCTCACCACTCCCTAGTGAAATACACATGGCCCCCTCTGATTAGTTGCTCCCATAGCCAGTTTTGGTATTTTATTGCAACATTAAATATTTGCATCATTTTACAATGTTCCATGGCTTAATATCACATGGATAGCAAAATATCAAATAGTTGTCCATTTTAAATCAAATCCGAGCATACACTAGTGGGGCCTTGGCCTTGAGCTCCATGCTAGGGAAACATACATTGCATGTATACAATATTTACATTAAAAGCCAATATATCATAAGGGTCAAAATGGGGGTATTACATTCCCCTCCCCCTTAGAAAAACACCGTCATCGGTGTTCTCAAAACTGAACAAAAATGGGAATGCCTCTCTCATGGCATCCTCTAGCTCCCATGTAGCCTCATCTGGACTAAGGTTCTCCCATTGGACCTTTACCTGCCCGATGGCTCTATTCTGGAGCAATGTGACCTTCTTGTCAAGGATGCGCATAGGCTCTACTTGGAACTCTCCCTCGAGTTCCACCTATATCACATTCCAATCAATCATATGATTAGGATCATGTACATACTTCTTAAGCAAAGATATATGGAAAACATTATGAGCTCTTATTTTAGCAGGCAATGCAACTCTATATGCAATTGGTTATATCCTATCAAGGACTTCAAATGCCCCACAATATCTTGGTGCCATCTTGGCACAACTCTCCAACTTGAGAGAAATTTTCCTTGGTTTCACTCTCAAATAAACATGATACCCAATCTGAAATTCCTTATGCACTCTTTTCAAATGTGTATAACTCTTTTTCCTGTCCTGAGCTGCCTTTAAATTCTGCCTGATCTTAACAACTTCCTGTTCCATTTCCTTGAATCAAGATATGTTTTTTACATCCCAATATGTGGGGGAATGTAATTCCATGCTTAAAGTGGAGTTCACATATAGCACTTTAGTAAAATTATAAAATATTAGGTATTTAAAAATTTACAATAACAATCTTGACCTAAAATTCAAAACAAAGTCCTCTATATATATTTTCCAATGAATTAAAACTAAAAAAAAAATTGAAACTTCTAGTTACTCTAATATTTGAAATCTACATGTCAAGGATACGGTGGTCCGTTGGTGCGGATATATGGATTTCATTCCATCCACCCGGGTTCAATTTCATTGAGACATCTTGAAAACTCTATTGGCAAAAAAGATGATTGGCGATTTCTTTGGGAGGTATGGAAATGGTTTTATAGCAGAGCTGCGCAAGATGCAATATTCACAGCGTT
The DNA here is from genome assembly GCA_027924585.1 of Larix kaempferi. NCBI lineage: Eukaryota > Viridiplantae > Streptophyta > Pinopsida > Pinales > Pinaceae > Larix > Larix kaempferi. Next base: position 20,139,987 of record BSBM01000068.1, read on the forward strand.
TGCATTGGAACTAGGGAATAGTCTAATTAATATCTCATAGATTCAAAATTTTACGAATACTGCGAGGAAAGAAAGACTGGCATGGTGGAGTCTTCACGGCCTTCTCATCGCATTAGAGTAGAGCCCATGATTACTACCATGGAACGAAATCCCATTGCAGTGTGCAGAGTATGTCAAAGTTGAATCATTGGAGTTTTTAGGATTGACAACCACACTGAATGACTCCCAAGAACAACGTTATTGTTGATCCTTGCAGTTTTTAGGATCGACAACCATACTGAATGGCTCCTAAAAACAACATTATGGTTTATCCTTGCTAGGATGGAACTGGCTCAAGTTAGCACCCACAAAAGATAATGATCTTGAAGGAAACCAACCATCCACAGAGCAACTAGAGCAGAAATACTACTAAGAAGAAATTTGGAGAAGGAGATTTTCCCAAGTGGATGTATGCAGGCAAGGAAGGAAGTAAAGAGGGCAGAGTGTTTCGAATGCAGGAGGGAACTAGTGCTAGGCAATGGAAGGCAAGGAAGGAAGTAAAGAGGATAGAGTGTTTCCTGTAGGAGGCAACTAATGCTGATGGCAGCGCCCAAGGTGTCCTCACAATGGACCCATTTGGGATGGGGCTTCATTTAACTTGGTGAATCCACATGGAAACTTCCTAAAGTTAGCATTTTTTTCTCAAGCATGGTTTAAAGCTATGGAAAATATTCTAAGAGATGACCAAGACAAATCAAGAGGTGAAGGAGAGAGGGAACCTCAAAGAGTACCTTCTATGGTGCACACTACCTCGGGACAAAAAGAGAATAATATTAGAGGAATAATTTGTGATATTTTGAACAAATGGAGTAGTAATATAGTTAGCAATACCTAGAAGAGAAAATAATATAAGTAATGATTCAAACAATGTAATTTTTATTAACTAATGAATTTTGGAAGAGAGTACACATGAATGAATGATTGATCAATGAGATGCAAGCCTTCATATATAGGTAACCAAGCTTAGTCTTAATTACATGTACAAGAATAACACCTAGTTAAACTTAAGATGAATCACGGTAATGGACAAATGTGCCCTCCTTAGGGAGTTATGTTGACCATGTAAGTGTTGTTAAGGATTAACTAGGCCTAAAACTCATAAAGAGAGGTGCTTTTATGCAAATATTAGACAAGTGCACTCTCCTTGGGAAATAAACTAAGTTGTCAAGTGTAACAAAGGTCAACTAGTCCTATAACTGTCTCATGAGGTAGCTAACTCAATCATGCATGAGCAACCAGATTTTAATTGGACATGCATGTGAAGCTAAAGTGTAACTAGCCCAATTTAGCCAATTAGGGCACATTATGCAGTTAACTAAGCCAAAATAACCAATTGGTCAGTTAACTAGGCCAAAATAGCTAACTATGGTGCGCTAGGAAGTTAAGAGAGCCAAAACTACTTATGTGAAGAAATCCCTAAAAAAGGGTGTTAATTCTTTGTGAGGCCCCCTTTGACCTCAGATGGCGGTTTTGACTATGCAAATGCACTCTTGACCCTGTAATAAGGGGGATAATTCTAGGAGGACTGTTATTGTCCTCTAGAAATGAAAAAGAAATGCAAATGAGTTTGCATGTACACCAACACCCCCAGCCCCTTTAATCCTACCTTAGCTAAGTATGATGCACAAATAATTGGGTCCCATTAATATGTAGCCATGTTAGGAACTCTAGTACATAAAGAATATCCCCTAAAAATGGGAAAAGGCAGTAAACCCAATGGGAAACACCCTCCCGCCACATAAAAAAAAGGATAGTGTTGAGTGAACTTTGACAATCATCTTTAGCCATGATCACTCGCATGTTCATCTGATGCCAACTTTAATTGATACGTCCACTTGCTCCACGCAAGTATCCTACCAAGGGGTAGTGGATATGGATATCAATCTTGGTTCGTCATCAAACATTGATGTTCCTCAATGGTAGTTTTTAAATATGCATTTCATGTTGCTTCTATGAAACATTGTGGATCTCCTATATACTAACCATGTAATTGTGGATGGGCATCAAGGGCTCTAAACTAGTGAGGGCATAAGGAACATTTTGAGAATGTGATTGGATCTAGTGTGTATATGTTGGATCTCAAACTAGATCACTTGTTGCATGAAGAGTATATTGTTGTGCCCAATGTGATCTAGCTGCTAGATCTACAACAACTTGTGCATCAATGTCAACAATTTCAACATGCAAATATGAAATATCACTTGAGGCAATTGAAGAGACGTCAATGAGATCTTCATCAATAACAACTAGATTTGTAGCAAGTTCTCCCTTAGTTAAATGGTTTATCTAAACGAATGCATCATCTCCCATTAATATTGAAGAGCATGATTCAAATTCCTTGAAAAACTATCAGTTAGTTGTTTGGGTCAAATTGTTGAACTCATTCTCCAACTAATGTCCTCTTACCTCATCCTACTTCCCAAAGAGTCCTTCCAGCTTAGTCCAAACTTCATTGGTAGATTTTTCGTTATCAATGTGATATAGGAGGTCAAGAGAAATCTAGAGGCATATTAACTTCAAAAGCTTCATCCATGTGACTAAACCATCTTTTATTTTCCATAGTGGAATTTGGCTCAATCTCTATTTCCATTGTGATCTTATAGAGGCATCTGTTATGTAATATAATCACAATCTTACTCTTTCATTCAAAGTAGTTGAATGGAGTAAGAATTAACTAGGGATATTGATCCATTCTGGCTATGAGCTCTAAGTTATGTCTTCAATCTATAAACCTATAAAACAACTTATTTAGAATCACCAATGATATGACACCATGTGGGATATTTGAACCAACGGATGTACAAGCTAAATTGAGCAGTAATACAATTAGCCCAGTAAAGAATACAAGTAATGATCCAAACAATGTAATCTATTAAACAGTGAATGCTTAAAGAGAGTACATGAATGAATCATTAATCAATGAGACACAAGCCTTCATAAATAGGTAACCAATTTTAGGCTTAGTTACATGCACAAGCATAAGAGCTAGTTAAACCTAAGATCAATCATCTTAATGGTGAAATACTCCCTCCTTAGGGGGTTGTGTTTACCATGCAATTGTTGTCCATGCAACTGTTGTTAGGCTTTAACTAGGCCTAGAATTGATCAAGAGAGGTTATTTTGTGCTAATATTAGACAATTGCACCCTCCTTAGGAAGTAAACTATGTCATGCAAGTGTATAAAAGGTTAACTAGTCCTAGAATTGCCCCATGAGGTAGTTAACTCAGTCATGCAAAAGCAACCAATGTTTGGCTAGACATGCATGTGAAACTTGAGCGTAACTGGCCCAATTTATCCAACTAGGGTGCATTAGGAAGTTAACTAAGCCAAAATATCCAATTACTCATTTAAATTAGCAAAAATAACCAACAAGGGCCAATTAGGCAATTAACCTAGCCAAAATTGCTTAACCTAAAAGCTTGCAAATCTCTAAAAAAATGGGTTAACTAGTTATGAGGGCTCCTTTGGCCCTTAAAAAAGAGTTTGACCATGAAGTGTGCCCTTAACCCTAAAATTAAGGGGAGAACTATAGTACGAGTGCTATTGTTCCCTATAAATGAAAAAGATATGCAAAATGAGTGTGCAATGTACACCAATAAAGTTTGACCTAGACATGCAGAGTTCAAAAATAAACCAAAAGGAGGAGAGAGGCCTCAATGAAGTTAAGAGATTACACATATGATATCAAGGAAGGGGATTTTAGATAGAATAATAGAATAGGATCTGAAAGAGGTGAGGTGCATCTACAACGTAGACTTGTAGATGTGTCACTTCATAATGCTAAATAATCTAAATTGAAAAATAATTAAAATTAATAATAATAAAAATTTTACTATAATAATAATAATAATAATAAAATGTCATTTTAATAATAATAAATTTTGAAAAAAAAATAGGATAATAATAATAAAATAAACGAACTAATTATAGAATAAAAGCATATCTACATTGACACAAAATGAAAGAAACTTCATGGCACTAAAAGGTTAAAATGAAAGAAACTTTATGGCCCTAAAATGTTTATTGTTATCAAAATTTATTACACTATAAAAAGTCATGAGAGATTTGAGGAAGGTCAATTAGTATTTTTTTTAAATTTATTACACCCTCAGAAGTCATGAGAGATTTAAGGAAGTTCTATTAGTAATTTTTTTAAACGCTAACTATTGTCCAAGTTATGAAAAAAAAATTACTTCTCATTAATGAATCCAAAATCTTCCATTTTAAAGATTAATAATTAATTTTTATTTTATATAAATATTTAGAAATGTTAGTAAAGAAATTATTCTCTCTAAATAAAAAGATTTAAAATATATAAATTTTTAAATATGATGAAAAAAATATTCTAAAATTTATATTTCTTTATTAATTTTTTTTTATATTTTACACTTTTAATCATAAGAATTTCAAACTGAAAAATAAGCTATGGGTGTTTATCTTACAAAGATAAAATTTTAACAAATTTGAGGAAAACACCTCATTCTCATAGTTATGTCAAAATTTGTTCAATGGTATTTAGGTAAATTGTGACGAGATTATTTTCTTTTTATTTTCTTTGAAGGGTGGAATTGTGCGTGATTTTTTATGGTTTTACATTCCAACTCTAATTCTCTATTGTTAGACGAAAAACTTGAGCTAGCTAATAGGTACAAAAGAAGTTCTGAAGATCCAGGTGAAAATGTATTTGGTTCTGAGCTAGTCAATTTTTGTAGTGCTCAAGATCTTATCATTTCCAACGGTATGACAAAATAGCCAAATTCTAGTCAAATGACTTGTATCCATGGGCTCGACAGTAGTGTGGTATATTATGTTATATTTGATTTACCTTTATACAACAAATTAATAGATTTCGACATCTTCAACGACCCATAAGCCTGACTCTGATCATAGGCCTTTAATTATAACTCTCAATATTGCCATGCATAGCTATCCCAAAGAGGAAAACTATCTTTTCCAAAAGTACCTAATCTTCGATGAAAACAAAGCTGACATTTTTCTCCGTTACTTAAAAAATGATTTATTTCCTTTATCTAGTATGGATAGTATAGAAAATCTATACCATAATTTTGCTACATCCCTCTCATCGTCCATTAACAAGTTCTCTATTGAAGTCTTGGCTAAAAAGAGAGATAGTAAAACCAACCCCAAGAAGAGAAATTAAGCAAGCTACTGCAGAATCAATAAACATAGAGAAGATAAATCACTACAAATCCATAATTAAAAGAAAAAAAAAGGCACTATCTAAGTAAAAGGAAAGAAACTCTCTTACACCTATCGAAGGTGGCTCCTAATAAATTCTGGAGGCAAATTCTAACTCACAAAACAAAAGAAGATAATAAGATTGCTTTAAAAGATTGGAATTCATATCTTAAAAAGCTTTACGAATCCCCGAATATCAAAGATAACATTCAAACCCTTCTTATAATGAAAGAAGTTTCATTTTTAGAAGACATAAATTTCGGGGTTAAGCGCTTAGCAAATGGAAAAGCCAAAGACATTGAAGGCTACCAAGAAGAAATCTTAGAAATTGGGGGGTCGATCCTCATCCTGCACATCCACAAACTCTTTAATTTAGCAGTCAAGCAAGGGTTCCCTACACCTTGGACTCAGAGCCTTATTATTCATATTTTCAAAAGTGGCGATAAAAATAACCCCTCTGATTATTGGACCATTATGAGCAGCGCTCTCTTAGCTAAGTTATACGGTATTAACTTAGAAAAGAAGATCAAAGAAAGGCTAGAAATGGAAGGTAAGCGGGCTAAAGTCCGAGCAGGTTTTGGAAGGCATCATTCAACCACAGACCACCTCGTTACGCTTAGGATCATTGTAGAGGAATGTCATAATAATAAGTCTGACATTTTTTGTTGCTTTGTGGATTTTAGAAAAGCTTTTGATACGGTGCCCAGAAATAACTTGTGGAATAGGCTAGAGGAGCTTATGGTTCCTTTTGAGTTAAGATTTGTCGTGATAAGGTTATACAAAAATGTCATTTCCAATTTTAAGAATAATGAGGGGTGGTCAACATATATAAATTGTAATATAGGAGTTAAACAAGGTTGCCCCCTCTCCCTTACTGTTTTTGGAATTTACATCGATAAACTAGAATTGTGTTTAGAAGAAGCAAGTTATGCCGGTACGATCTTGCTTGGGATAGTTATCATCCTCTTGCTTTGTGCTGATGATATTTTTCTTACGGCAAGGTGTCGCTCTGATCTCGATAAGCGATTAAGAACTCTCAAATATTTATGCTCTGACATGGGTATGAATGTTAATACCAACAGACAAAAGTTATGATTATAAAATCTAGGAAAGACACTTACGTCAATTTTATTTATGATAATAGAAAATTGGAGAAAGTGACTTCTTACAAATATCTCAGAATTGATATTCATCACAAGCTCAATTGGAGCTATATAGCATTGAGAAAAGGATCAACGAAGGGTGTAAAGCTTATTTTGGTCTTGAAAATAATTGTAAATTATCCAACTTGGCCATGTGGGATAAAAAGAAGTTCCTCTTTGAAACTCTTGGCGTCCATGTTATCTTGTATGGTTGTGAAGTATGGGGGTGCAGCATTTCTAGATAATCTTGGCAGAAGATTGAGCAAATCCAAAAGCGGTTTATAACTTATAACCTCAAAATTAAAAGCAACACACCTTATCATATTATCCTAATATAAGTAGGTCTTTCCCCCATCGAGAGCATGGCTATGACTCGGTACATGATGTACAAGCACAAGATAAATAACATGGGGTATGAGAGATTTCCTAAAATTGCTTTAAACTCAAGTAAAAACCAACTACACCTCAAGTGGGGTTGGTGTAAAGATACCATGGCTTGGTTAAACCAGTGGAGTATTGAGGAAAATGACACTTTGCAAAAAATCGATAATGTCAAAAATATTATTACTTCTAGATTTAAAGAGAAATTGTGGTGCGAGGAAAATTTAGCGATTAAGAGAAAATTAAGATACTATAAGGAGGTAATTGACCCTAATTTGAAAGATCAGAAGTATCTCTAGGTAGTAACTACCTCAAGGAAGAAAAATAATATAGCCAAGATTAGAATGAACTATCATGAGATACATAGAGAAACAAGGAATTGGTATATTCCTAAAACTCCATGGACGGAAAGGGTTTGCCATATTTGTGAGTCTATGAGTGTTGAGGATGAAAATCACTTTCTCTTAGAGTGCCCTGCTTACAGCCACATTATATTAGAGTTTCAGAGTATTTGCTACAATATAAACATTTCTAACCTCCTAACTTGCCAAAACTATAGTGAACTCGGAAAGCTTCTTGCTCAGCTTTTTAAGCACAGGAACAAAATTTTAAAGCAAACCAAGCAATAAGGTCTAATAGTTGGTCTATAGTAGACGTTTTTTTTTTTTTTTTTGTAAATAAATAGTATATTACAGTAAAGAAATTATAGCGTATCAGGTATAGTCTTTAAAAACAGGCATTCTCGGCTCAAAAATGGCCAAACAGGAACCCGATCATAGACAACAGTACTAAAAAATCGACTAAAAAAAACCGTCTCGGCTTAAGTCTTCCAAATAGGACTTTCAGTATAATAACCAGTATGAAAATGACAGTATTAAAATAGCTATTCTAACTTCCTAAGCATAGTTAACCGCATATCCTAAGCCCTTGATTCCTACAGAGTTGTCATATAGCATAAAAACACGTACTTTAAACATCAATAACAGGTGGGTTGCCCCTACCAGCTTCGTCCTGGTTCATCTTCAATTCAGGTGTCTGGGTCTTCAAGTTGACAACCTCAGCACCCATCATGGTCGAGCTCCTGGTGACCCTGCTTCTGCTGCCCGATGGACCCCCCTCGCCTGTACCTTTGACGATGAAGGTAATACCCAATTGTTTAGCAATGGTATTGATTTTCATGTGCATCACCCTACTATCGGTATTATGGGCCTTCCACGACCTGACCGGCTCCTCGTCCCCTTTACTTTTGTTGTACCAGTCCATTAGCACATGGGCCATCATGTTTTTAGTCACCCAATAGGTCATAACAATTCTGTCATAAGCAGAGGAACAACCAGAATTAGTTCTGAGGTCAGTGACCCAGTCTTCCACCTCTCGCCTAACATCCTCAATGGGCAAGGCATGCACCATCTCCCACAGACCCTTCTCAACCAACTCCATCTCGTCCCTGATTAACGGGGGTATGCGACCCTGGAAGAAAGCCACATACTCCTGAATTTTGGATTTGGTGGAAGCATGGGTAACCCACCCACCACAGACAATGGGAGGATCCACAGGAGTATCCTCCGCATTCTGAATCTTGCCCTTATCACTCATGTTTCTTGTAGGGCTAAACTTGCGTTTTAGCGCCATGACTGGGGAATGCTGTTGTTCAGGTGGGCGATGCAATGTAAACCACCCGTAATCAAACTCCCAAACACGACAGGCTAGTTTCTGCAGGTTACAGGCACCAAAATAGTAAACAAAGATGAAATAAAAACCGGGTTTACCTTCCAGATATAAATCACCCGGCTTCATGATAAGAGTGATGGCACAATTATGAGCTCCCGTCATACATGACATCTCATTAATCTGAAATTCGATCTTTGCACATTGAGAAATAATCAAAATGATAGTGCTAATGTACCATAACTAGGTCAGGTACCGATCGGAAGGATTTCGGCTCTGGATTTTGTACCTGTACAGGATATTTCTGGATCTCGAGAGGAGAGTGGTATTAAGTCTCATGATTCACACGCTTCAGGAATGAGGCTCCCTCAAAATTTCTCCCAGTACGATAGCTGTCCTCATTATGGTTAGTGGTTTGCCTTTGTGCCATCTGTCTACTCCTAGCCACATCACCCTCCGCCAAGTGTAAGCAGTTAGTAACCCAGGGTTCGTGGCTAAAATCTGCCAGCGTGCCATTCACAACGGTCCTGCCGTCCTCAATCCCGATTTTAGCGATCAGATCAGCCAATTTGTTGGCTTCGTGCTTGACGTGGCTAAAGGATATGACACGTTGAGTGGATAGTAGCGTCCCCAGGTGATCTAATCTGGCCAGCAGGTGCCAACTCAATGACACTTTCTCCACAGATTGGCCACTTAGCATTCTCCTTGCCATGTGGGTGATGATTTGGGAGTCTCCTTCCAAAGTAACTAGGAACCAATCATTTATGTGCGCTAACTCGACCCCCCGAATGAGTCCCTCCAACTCGGCAGCATTGTTCAAATCAATGCCAATCGAGCCATAGAAAGCCATCAGAATCATGCCTGCAGAATTCCTGCACACCCCTCCAAAACTTGCAGGTCCTAGATTGCCCCGCAAAGCCCCATCAAAATTGATTTTAAATCCAGGGGGTTGGGGGGGTGACCAGTAGTTCGGGCTTATGGGACAGTAGATCCTCTCCTTTCTTCGTAGCCCATTCAGGCCAGACTGGGTAAGACCCCAACCAACCGCAATCTGTAGTTATCCCATCGTGAGAACCTTATCCTTGTCATCCCATTGTTGACTCCTAATGGAATCCTTCATGTTAGTCATAAGGTTCCCCCAAACTACATGCTCTCTATTATGAATATTTCGGAAGATATGACCATTCCTTTCCTTCCACATGGACCATATCACCATGCCCGGAAACATGGACCAGAGAGAGTTGATGATCGAATTCTGGAAAGATTTAGTGTCCCAATTTTTCAAGGTTTGGGTAGGCTGCCCTCTGATCCTATTACTACTCTTGAAGATCAAAGCTCCATTGTCCCATAGAGTAGAGGCAAAGGGGAAGGAATCTAAAAGGTGGTCAGTGGATTCTTCCGCGTTGAGACAGAGAGTGTAATGGGAGGGTCCCAATATCCCTCGTTTCCTCAAGTTCTCACTAGTGAGAATTCTATGCCAAGCTACGAGCCAACAGAAGATGGCAATTTTGGGCCATTTATTCATTCTCCAAATTTTTCCCCATGTGCTATCGGATTTTTCATCCGGCCTAGTGCGCAGAGCATAGGCTTCCTTGATATTGAAGATACCTTGCTGAGAGAAACCCCAGTGAAGTTTATCAGGAACTAAGTTGAGCCTAATGAATCTCTCCTTAAGGGTAGAAGAGAAAGATAGACGGGTCTCCACCGGGATGATCTTACCCCAGTCCCTGAAATCAAGCCACTGCCTAGTACCATCCTGTCCAGGCTGCTCCCAATAGTGATGCACTTTAGTTTTTCCCTCAACCAAACCAAGGTCCCTGATGGATTTCCATCTAGGGTCATCACTGAATTTAGGGAATTGGTTCCATGAGTCATCCCAAAAGTTGGCCAATTTCTCATCATGAATTTCCTAGAAGCAATAATTTTGGACAAGTTTTTGCCCTGAGAAAGCCTTGGCCCAGATGCTAGAGCCAATTTGTTCTTCATTAAATTTGATCATGCTCCCTTGCGATCTACCCCTGGCATACTTGATCTGCCATAAGCGAGCCCAGGGTTCACACCTGTGATTGCACCATCTCCACCAGATTTTTGAACCGAAAACTTCACTTAGCATCTCCGGATCTCTAACCCCCATGAGTCTTGGGTTTACATAAGTGTTCCCAGCCAACCAGAGCAAACTTAGCCTTAGCTTCTCTGCCTCCCCAAAGGAAGTTACCCTGGATGCCATGAATTTCTATGAGAGTGGCCTTCGGGGCAGAGAGCAGGGAGAAAAGATAGACATGCATTGCCTGGAGGACCGTTTCGACTAACACCAGTCTACTGGGAAGGTTTAGGGGATCGAGAGTCCAACTAGCTAGTTTGCGTCTCATTATGTCCAGAAGGTCTTGCCAAGAAATCCTTCGAATCATACCATCCACCAGTGGAGCTCCCAAGTACTTTGAAGGAAGAATTCCTCTGGAAAAACCGAGGATTCTGATAATATTATGCTGGGTAATGCTAGGGGTGTTAAAGAAAAATATATGTGATTTACCGTGGCTGAATTCCAGCCCCGAAGCTTTCGCAAACTGATCAAGGCTCTTTTTGAAGATACGGGCCTCTTGGACTGAAGGGTGCCCCATAAGCATAGTGTCGTCCACGAATTGTGTGCGTCTGTTTCTCCATGCCTGCATGGAGACTAAGCCCTCTGATCTCTCTTGAATCAGCATTAGACTGTATCAACCGACCAAGGCCCTCCGCCATAATGATGAACAAGAAGGGGGAGAAGGGGTCTCCCTGGCGAATACCCCGAGACGCTTGCAAAAGCTTAGTGGGTGAGCCATTCAGGAGAATGGAATAGAAGGGGGATGATACCAAATTCATGATCCACACAATCCATTCCCTATTAAACCCAAAGGCCTTCAAAATGCTTCTCATGTACTACCTGCTCAGTTTATCATAAGCCTTAGCAATGTCAAGTTTCACCAGCATGACCGATTTTTTAGTGATCTTAAGGGAGTGCATGGTTTATAGTAGACATTAATCATCAACATCATCATCATAAATCAATAAACATAATTATAATTTAATAAGCATAATTATATGGTTTTTTTATATTTTGAGTTTGGATTTTTGAAAATTTTAATTATGATAATTTAATTTAATTTAATTTAATTATAGGATAGGTTATTTAAAAAAAAATCAAATATATTATTATTATTCTAATTTTTCCATCTCAATTTATAAAAAATTTAAAGAAATAATTTATAATTTACTTTTAATAATAAAAAATAAAAATATTATAATACTAAGTCCATAATCACTAAATAGATTTCAGGAAATTATCCCTTTCTTCAAACAAATTTAAAATCAGTAGCCAAAATTTACTTTTATAATATTTAAAATATTGATAAATATCTTGATATTTTTGAGAAATAAATTTTAAAGGTTCACAATAATAGTCATAATATAATCATAATAATAATAACGATATATCTATAAACAGGTCACAAGTTAAGTGCAGTTATCTTGTTATCTGTTGTCTATTCCTTATTTACCTATTATTTTCTTTAGTTAAATGGGTTGTATGTCACTACTTGTTATTTATGCATGAGCTACCAGTTATTCATACATGAGCTACTAGTTATCCATGCATCACCTACCAATTATTTTTTACATTTCTTTTTCCATAATTGTTTATTTGCAATTTTGAATCACACCCACACCCACAATCTGTATAGTAAGCTTATTTCACCCTCCTTCAATCTAAGAAAAGCATAGATAATAATCCACCCCAAATTCTAAGATATAAACACCTATCAATTTAATAATAAAAATAATAACACAAGCACTTATCTCTGAGAGTTCACAACCTTCTCATAGCATTAAAGTGTTAGCCTGCAACGAAATCTCATGGCAGTGTGTGTGAGTCGTGAAAAGTCAGCGGACTGTAACTGAAAGCATAAATTTACAATTCACGTTACTTGTTTTCTTGTTTTACCAGAATACCTAATCTGTTGAATATTCTATTTGCGTGTTTTACCAGAATACCTAATATGTTGAATATTCTACCAAAGAAAGCCTAGCATAGTGCAGTCTTCACGGCCCTCTCATCTCATTAGAGTGGAATCGGTGATTATAAGCGTCGGCATCAAACAAATGATCTTGAAGATATAAATTTATTTAAAACCAGTTAGAATCTATAAAAACATATATTTATGTCACATATAATTTAGATCCATTTAAAATGAGATGGATTTTACTACAAAATTAGCTCAGTTATGATAATTGCTACGAAGACTGCAAACGATATAACCTATGTAATATCATGCTACATAGGTACGTCCCACTGGCTTATTCCGTATTCAAATGCAAGAGTAAGTAGGAAAGCTAATGTTATCAAATTTGTTGCGTTAAAGAGGGGCATTCTACAGCTCAATAAAGAGAAGATGCATAACTTCTTCTGTGCTCATTCTAAACAATAATAAAATATTATAAAAAATAACATATAGACTCAAATTAGATTTAAAATATTTAGAACACACATATATATAACTACATAAATTAGATAAATTACAACCATAAACATTGCATTACACACTTCTTCAATTAAAAAGAGGTTTATACCTATGAGAGATTTCACCCCTCTCCGAGCTTGGTAGATCCCCTTTTAAGATGGATCTATGTCGGTATCATCAACAATACCAATAATCTGTTTTACGTCTCCTTTGTACTGTAACTTCAGCCCATTATTTATTTATTTATTTGACTTTATATATTATCCACTTTCTTTCCCTTTATTTATTCTTCTTCATTTGCTTATTTCTCTTTATTTGTTCTTCTTCATTGGCCACTTGCTTACCATCCTCAACTATCATTCTCTTTGCCCAAAAGTTTATTTACCAACATCAACATAACCAATAAAGATAACATTCTTCTGTTTGTTGCCGCTTTGCAACTCCGCGAAGAATAACAAACACCTCGTCTTGTATATCTTCCAATGTTTATCCATAACTAAGTCGACGACAAAATTCATTTATATTTTTCTCATAACCATATGTTTGTTTGTCAGAATTTGCATATCATGTCTAAAATAATTGACAACATTTAAAACGATAGCATAATCACATAGATCTAGTGATTTAAGCTTCACATTTTTTTAGTTTTCTTTATTTATAATTTGACCAAATTGCACAATATTATCCCACATGCATAGCAAGACATAATCTATCAATTGTTTATATTACCAATATTTCTGGTTTGAAGTGCTCTGTAAAGATTTGGGCTCGGATCGTCATTGGCTTTCACATGTGGTGTTGCAGGTTGGAGTTGGACATTGGCTTTCACATGTGGTGTTGCAGGTTGGAGTTGGACATCGAGGAGCATATCGGTAGAGTCTTTGGCTTTCAAAAGGTGTCCAGCAGTGATTGAGGTAATGGATTTAACTCTTTCTTTGCAGAAAGTTTATTGGGCATCAAGGTGCTTATTGGGCATCAAGGTGCATGTTTATTTCTCTGTAATGGACTTAACTCTTTCTTTGAAAAAGGTTTATTGGGCATCAAGGAGCATGTTTATTTTTCTGTGTTGCAGGTTGGAGTTGGGTATCAAGGAGCATGTTTATTTTTTTGTGTTGCAGGTTGGAGTAGGGCATCAAGGAGAATGTTTATTTTGGAAAGTTGGAGTTGGGCATCAAGGAGCATATCAAAAAAGTGATAACAAGGGCACACACTTATTTCTCCTTCTTTTTCCTTCATGTTTTTCTTGCTTGATAGAGTGTTGTAGTATGTTGAATACATGGTTATGAATCATCTTAACTTATAGATAAATTTCATAGGCATGTTTCCACTTACCCCAATATGTTGGTGACCTCTTCTTTGATATCCCTGGATTTTGCCTTTATTAATAAGTCCTTGATTGGGACAAGTACATTTATTTTGAATTGAAAAAACGCTAGATATGGACAAAATGTTAATTCTTATGATTTAATTTTATCTTTTAATTCCAAATTTGTTATTGGACTTCCAGTTGCAAGAGGGATCAAGCTGGCTAGAGGACAACGACTTAATAGACTTTTATGAATTCCATAGGAACTCGTATTTGGGACGTCCTAAATATCAGAACATGATATCATCCATTAAAATGCATTATTTATGCCAAAAAATGAAGGTTGATATAGCAGAATTTATAGCTAAATGTCGAGAATGTCAACTGGTGAAAGTTGAGCACCAAAATCTTATTGGGTTGCTGCAACCTTTACCCATTCTAGAATGGAAATGGGAGGTAATTAGCATGGAATTCATTACAGGACTAACTAAAAGTAAAAAGCAGAATGATTCAATTTTTGTGGTAGTAGACAAACTGCCTAATGCTACTCATTTTATTCCAGTGAAGTCTACTTATAACGCTGCGAATATTGTAGACATTTTTATGTGAGAAATTTTTAGACTCCATGTTATTCCAAAAACAATCATCCTAGATAGAGATACAAAGTTTACCAATAACTTTTGGAAAGCTTTGTTTTTAAGTTTGGAAATTAAATTAAATTTTAGCACTGCTTATCATCCGCAAACGGATGGAAAAACATAGCGCATAAATCATATCATAGAGGATATGATTAGGATGTACGTTATGCACAATCCAATTCACTGGGAAGACTAATTACACTTAGAAGAATTCGTGTACAATAATGGATATCAGACTTCTACAAAAATAACTCCTTTTGAAATTTTATATGGTCGGAAATGTAGAACTCCAGTGACATGGGACAATCTGGTAGATAGGTTAATGTTGGGACCCAAATTTCTACAAGATTTAGAACAGTTGGTAAAAAAAGTCAAACAAAATTTTAAAGAGTCACAAGACAAGAAGAAGAGCTATGCAGACAAAAACATAAGGCATAAAGAATACCAAATTGGGGAGCATGTGTAACTAAAAGTTAAAGCAAAGAAAAGTTTCCTGAATTTGGGAAAGTGTAATAAATTAGAGCTAAGATATTGTGGACCATTTGGATTACCAACTTGCCTTACCGACTCATGTTCAATTCCATAATGTTTTTCATGTATCTCTATGTTGGGACCCTATGTGACTAACTATGTGAAAGAAGGAGGTACTATTGCAAAAATTGAATGGAGAGATATTAATGGGTTTGGTAAATAGAATCTGGTTGAAACCTTACCAAGATAGTCGTGCCTTCCTACACTGAGCATGCATGTAAATATTGTAGAAAAAAAATGGAAACCCCGAGTTATTTTTGTGTCAAATTCTAGTTCGTGTCGAAGTTAGGCCAAGTTGGATTATAGTGTGTTTCGCAGTTTCTTTTGTCATAGTAGGTATATGTACATAAGTTACAATTCTGTCAAAGTGAAGGTTGTGTCGAAGTGGCCCAAACACTCATTAATTGCTACATTTATGGCACACAAAGTGTGGTATTAGTGGAGGATCTCACAATAAATGTTGAAAAGACAAGCTTGTGTGAACAAAATTGCCACTGGAAACAGTCATCGTTACAAAGGATTTGGTTCGATTAACTAAATATTGGGAAAAGCATTGACAAGACAGATTGAAGAAAGGAAGTAAAATCCTATCAAGTCGACAACTTGGCTCATTGTTTTATGAGCAAATTAAGTGAATTGTGAGAGAAAAGAACCCACGACGTTAGAGTCTTGAAGAAGTAAGAGCCGAGGTCTGTAAAAATGGAGATAGTTATGTCTAAAGTTAGTGTTGAGCAGATATCCATTGAATAATTTGATGTCGGACCAAATATTCCAGTTGAGCAAGAACAACCAAAAAACATGTCGTCATAAGTTCTGGTTGAACCGTCGAAGAATGAGAGGTCATCAGCACGACAGGAAGCTATTGAAACCAGTTCGAAGAGGAAAAATGAACAAGAATCATTAGGGTATGCAGGAACCAGCTCTTCTTTATTTCTTTTGCAATATGTACCACTGAAGAAACCAAACCCGAAATCAGTGAATATTGGGAGGACTAAGTATACAATGGTACTCCCAGCGATACCAAAGGGTGCCATTACTCAAGGGGATATGATGGGAAAGATTGCCAAGTTATCATATGCATACCATGACCTTCAGAATTTCCCCAAGTTCAAGCCGACAAACTATATGTACTTAATTTTACTACTTGGAACTCAAACCACTTTTCTAGAGCCTGTGCTAGTGGGCCCTAGGGTTGCAGTAATATGGCGTTATGTACTTGCTCAACATACCATACTTTGGGAGGACTATGGAATTCAATTCATCTGTTAAAAAGTTGTTGCTCTGTGTGCATAGAGAATTCTTATGGCTTGACAAGAAAATTTCTATTGATTCTAACTTAATTGGGAAAATCGCGGGCCCGCTTGACCCTGGCACATTTTTTGTGGAGAAAGAGAAAGATAGGGAGCTCGCAAACCATATGAAGGAAAAGTATAATTTGACAAAGGATAAGAGGGGCTACGAGATAGCATCAATCAATGACCACGGTGTGTGCTTCACAGCAAAGGTGCTAGCTAGAAAAGTGCTAAGGAAGTATCACCTGAATCAGGTACCTGCGACGACATTGCAGTAGTGGAGCAATGCGTTTATGGGGTGTAGATGAAATAGGTCACCTTTCTACTGAACGAGTTCCTCAACGACTGTCAGGATGCATTGGACAAAGGTAACCTATTTCATTATTCATGGATTATCATTTTAATCTCATTTGTTTCTTGGTTTGAACCCAAGGAATACCAACCAATGGACAGTCGGAGTGGTCAATGTTTGGCTAGGAGGTATGCTAACCTTTGGTTCAGTGATGAGACAAAGAGGAAAATTGACAACAACGTGGCATTTTACATGCATATAGAAACACTCTAACATAATGCCCTAATGACTCTGTGCATAGAGGCACCAGTGGTTTCCGAGATCCAAGGGATTATAATATTCCAAGTCGGACCTCACCATATGTATGTCTAGGCAAGGCATGACCCGGATAAGCAGTGGTTGGTGACCAATTACAAACTATTTAAGCAGGATTTCCTCAACATCACTAATGAATGGAAATTGGAGTGTAAATTTCCCATCGAGGCCGAGAAAATATCCATAGATGCATCATATAAGGATCAAGGATAGGGTGGGACCTCCGCGCAAAATGGAGCTCATGTTGACGATAGAGATTCCCATCCTACAGGGAGTACTGGTGGAAACATTCAGAATCAGGAAAAGTCGCAAGAAGAAGGCCAAGATTCCAATGTGACAAAGACATACCCAGATCCCAGTGACAAGAGGAAAGCATCGAGTGTGACACATGGGAAAAGGAAGAAGTCAAAAGTGAAGAAGAAAAAGGTTGTGATGGCATTAATTGAGGATGATATTAACATCCTGTATGATTTAATGACAAAAGTGGAAGAGGAAACATCAAATATAGCAGAAGAGAAGACTCTGCAATTGTTTGTAGGAGTGACACATTAGATCGATGGTCTCCAACAAGCTATCCAGGGACTTTAAATTGCTCTAGTATAGCCTCGAGCTGTGCAACAAAAAGAAGGAAGAGAATATGTGGATGGGGTGCCCCCGGCATCAACTGCTATGACGAGCGGGGCATTTCAACTACTGCCACAAGCATTAAGTTTTGGTGAACTAGGATTACAGGAGTAGGCTCATCAATTGAGCTATATTGATTTGAAGGTGTCCATGTTACCTATGTTCATGTTGCAAAACATCCAACACTATGTCATAGAGGAGATAAGGGTGTGTGAATAAAATACATACGTAGAAATGATTAAGTATTGTTCCCAACATAGTACATTGCAGGAAGAGTATGAGAAGTTGTAGAAGGAGAGCAAAGAAATCGCTAAAGAAAAGGAGAAGTTGCAGAATGTTATCGCGGTATCCTGTCGTGCAGTATCCGAATCCAAGGTAGCTGAAGATATGGATACGAAAGAAAAGATGATGCAGTTAATCGGAGCCATTTTGGGGTTTCGCGAGAATATTGGAGAACTGGAGGTGAAGTTAGTACCAAATACTCCACTAGAGGTTACTACACATCAAAGTGAGGATGTCACTAAAGCCATCAAAGCTATTAAGAGCTGTGAAGGTGAACGTGTCAAACTATTTGAAGAGGCTACACAAGCGTGGGTTGCACTACTGGATGATGTGGAGCTACAAGATATCAATAGTAGGTTGGAGGAGACATAGAGTAAGATGATAAGTCTGAATAGTCAGCTCAAGACTATATAACAAACTTGATCTGAAAATATTTCAGGATCTTTTTAACCATAAAATTGCATGTGAAATTTGCATGTTAATTCTCATAAAAATGGTTTTAAATATGAATTTTAAATGCTTTAAATCAAACACATAATCAAATAAAATAGATATGCAAAACATAAATTGAAGACAACGAATGATAATGGAGTTCACCCTTCTTGGGCTACGTCTCCGAGCCACTTCCAATGAGAAGTTCGATCTTATTAAGTATTCAAAGCTTACATATATGAGTTTCTGGAAAATCCTCTGCTTTTTGTCAGTAAAACTTAGAAATAAACTGCACCACTGCGTTCCTCTCAAAATTCTGAGAAAAATGAGTATAAAGTCGACTATGTTTGCCTGAGGCCTCCTTTGGCATGCAAATCGAGACAACCTCTACCTATAACTGTACGGATTTCCACCTCGGGAAGCATGCCCATTAATGATTGTACCCTACCTCGGGAACTATGCACTGTACCTCCTTAGGATCTATGCCAAAATGCACCCTATACACTGTGTTTTTCGTGGCTTTTTGGTAAGGTTTTATAGTGGTTTTGGGGCGCAAAAAGGAGGGTTGCACACCCCTTTTTGGCCCTTATTTCTGCCTTAAATTCATAAGGAGAATCCACCGCTTACCACATAACAAATGGGGTTTGGCCCAGTGGTAAAGCGATGGATTATGGGGGCAGAGGTCTCGGGGTCAAACCCGCGAGCCTCTCCCCTTCCATCATTACTTCGTTATGTTTTCTCGGTGGTGGTTTATTTGAACTGTGACTTGGCTTGTAACGTGGCTTGTGTGTTGGCACTTACTCCATTGATTTGGCTCTACCACATAACATTTGTCCTCGGTGTTGGGATCCTGCATTTTTTTCCAATTCAAACACCTCTCAACTTTAAATAAAATTTAAGAACCTATAGTGTTAAGTAACACCAGCGGGATCCCTGGCTAGGCAGACTCTATGGAGACTTCGGCCAACTTGGAGGTCATGGGTTCGATCCCCATGGTCTCCACCATTTTTTGATAAACGTATATTATATGGCCAACAGGGCTACCACATGGAAGGCCCCAATTGGTCCAAAACACTTGCCAAATCAGCTTCTTTGACCACGTGGCACCCTGCCATTGGTCCTTTTTTTTAAACCATTTTACTCATTTTTTTGCCTTTTTAACCCTTTTTGCCGAATCTTTGAAACCCAATATCTTTTGCATCTGGAGGTTGTTTCAAACGAAATGAGCATTTATGGAAAGTTGTTGACGAGCTCTACCCGTCTGTAAGCTTATTTACATCTTTTGAAGACTTTCATTTTTATCAAACTCTGAGATGCTCCTGGATCAAACCTTCCCATTGGGAAGCTTTTGGGCCACCAAAAGCATGAGATCATTCAGAAAACAAGTGAGGGTACATCTCCCTCACTCTTCCGGTTTCTGGTACAGTGGTTTGCTTGGATGCATTCCTTTGAGTCCCACACGAAGAAATTCCACGTCACCTCTTCGTGAAGATTTGACCTTCTTTCCAATTATAACATCTTCCTAAATCATTGAGATATTCAGGATCAAACTCATCAACAGAGGGTACTTGAACCTGTTCATCTTGGTCCACAATCATAGGAGGCTCATACAGTTTCAAGTTTTCTACATTAACAACGGAATACATTTGCATTTCTACCTTCACCTTGGACTCGGTATTTGCTTAGATGAAGCCATACTCGATCACCAGATTGGAAATGATGATCCACCCAATGTTTGTCATGAATTTCTTCATACTTATCCTGACTTGAATCCTACTGCTCTTGTACTACTTGATGTATTAATTGGATCTGTTGAATAAACTTCAAAGCTTTATCCGCATCAACTTGACCATATCCCACTGGATCTTTCCTATAAACAAAGTCTAAGGGATACTTTGGAAAATAACCAAAACATGTCTCGAAAGGAGACTTTTGTGTTGAAGAGTGCATAGCTCTATTGTAGGCATGTTGAACACAATGCAATTGTTCATCCCACAGCTTGGGATGCTTGGGATGCTTGGAACAATATCCTCGAAGAAGATGTACTAATGTCTGATTGACCACTTCAGTTTTTCCATCATTTTGTGGATGAAATGCTGTGCTCTTATTTAGCTTTGTGTCCATAAGTTCCCATAAAGATGACCAAAATTTCTCAAGGAAGCGGGAATCTTGATCAGAAATAATAGAAGTAGGTATTCCAAAATGGACCCATACATGATGGAAGAACAAATGAGCAATCATCTCAGTTGTGATTTGCTTTTTACAAGGCATTAGAATGCACATTTTACTAAATCTATCCACAACAATATATAAGTAATCATGTCCTTTTCTAGACATTGGTAACCCTCCTTCAAAATCCATTGAAACACTTTCCCATGAACGGGAAGGAACAGGGAGTGGAGTGTACAAGCCTAACTTTCTATTACTTAGCTTACTTGTTGCACACATAACAAATCCTTTTATATACTTGGAAACAATATCATTCATTCGAGGCCAATAACAAAACTTTTGTAATTGTGCTACAGTTTTTTCTACACCAAAGTGCCCTAAAATGAGAGAAGTGTGAGCTTCCCTTATCACAAGTACTCTTTCACTTTGTGGAATACAAATATTTCCAATATGATACAACAAATTGTCGTGAATATGGTAATTCAATTCTTCATTTTGAGAGCCATGTTTTAGTGATTCATATACTTCTTTGTAGTCTTCATCCTTAGTTTATTGTTCAACATAACTTGAATGTACCAAAGGACTTTGTTGAATAACAATAGAAGCATTTGTTGCAGGTCTTCATAGCATATCTGCAACTTTGTTCTGAATACCTTTCTTATACTTAATGATCAAATAAAATTGTTGTAGAAAACCCATCCACCTGAAATGTCTTGATTGTTGTAGCTTAGTTTGAGATTGAAGATATTGTAGTGGTTGATGATTAGTATGTATAATTGTTTCCTTACCCTTTAGTTAATGTTTCCACTTATTCACGCTTTGTACTAATGCATACAATTATTTATCATAGGTTGGATAGTTAATTATTGCTTTAGAAAAGGTTTCAGAATGATAGCATATTGGTTTTTAAAGTTGCATTAAGACTACCCCCATGGCATAACCACTATCATTAGTCTCTATCTCAAATGGTTGTTGTAGATCCGGCAGTGCAAGTACTGGAGTTGTGCTGATCTTTTCTTTCAGAGTGGAGAAGGCCTTCTATGCTTTTCCTTCCCACTGAAAGAATCTATTCATATCTGGAAAAGCATGTAATGGAGAAGGTATGAAGGAGAAGTTAGCAATAAACTTCCTCCAGTATTGGGCTTCTCCCAAAAAGCTTCTTACTTCGGTTAGATTATTTGGCTTGGGTCAATTCACAATGAACTCAACTTTAAAGGTATAATGCCTGCCTCAGCACTTATGATTGATTTGATTATCTTTTTAGATTTATGATTAATCAGACTATTTTGAGACCTACGACTGATTTGACTATTGAGGGCACTGGTTTGAAGTGACCAAGAATTATAAAAACTTGGACCATGAAGGTTTGCTTTAAATTTTATATGTGAAATGAAAATGGTTAGATAAATGGTGATTGATGAATATACTCGACTGGCTGAGAAAATGAAAAATGATGAAAATGCTTTAGAATGAAAAATGATGAATGTTGAAATTACTTGAAATGAAAATGATGATTTGTTTTATACTCGATTGACTGAGATAAAATAACGAATGATGAATATGCTCGACTGACCGAAGCATAATGTTAAAATGATGAATGTTTAGTAGACTCGACTGATTGAGATACTGAAAGGAATGATAAAAATGTTTTATAGTGCAATGCTACTAATGTATGCTTGAGTGTGTGTAGTGGCAGATAAAACGATTTACCAACTGACCCACAATGGAATTATAGGGGTCGTAAGAACGGAAAGAACACATAAAGGTATGACAACTGACTGTCGACCTTGAATTAGCAATCCACGCACGGGTGAAGCCGTTTCAGCTCACCCGGGGAGGCGTGTGCTGTACGGGCAAGGCCATAATGATTTGGTCGCGTACGATGAGTTGAGGGGCATGCAATATGGAGTGCTTATCCCTCAACATCCCTTAGTCTCCAAGAAGCATAGTTAAGAGATCACGGTAATGACTCCCGATCGCTACGCAGTACTCCCCATAAAAAAAAAGAAATGAAACTGTCAGAAGGGCCCGCCGAAAAGGCACCTAGACAAGAACAAGATGATGTTATTTAACAAATTATATAAATTGAAACTTGACAAAAAAATAAATTTAAGTAACTTTAAATTAAAGGATAATTACAATAAAACAATATTCATTATTTTATTTAATTATATTGTTATAAAAAAAAAAAATTGAAATGAAAAAGGAAATAAAATAAAAACAATTAGTTTATGTTATTTATTGTATTTTCCTACTTCTTGAACAAAAGAAAATCAAAAAGTTAAACCAGAGGTATGCTATTAAAGTTTTATTGAAAATAAATGCTATTAAAGTTTAAAACTTTAGATTGGAAACTTTTTAACTTTAATACTTTAGATTGGAAACTTTTTAGTAAGTAATAGATTTAAGTAAAAGAAATATGTGAATTCTTTATTATCTTTTAAACCTTTTTATATTTTCCTAAATAAAGGAAACTTTGTTCTTTTCATAAAGTTATTTTTATACTTAAAAATAAATGAATAACAATTAGTTTACTAAGAAAATATTAAGTAAACTAAATAAGAACCAAAACATAAAAATGATTCTACTACACTTAACTTCCACTTATTTAGGGAATTAAGTGCACACTTGAGATCAAGAAACACTTGTAATTTGAGAGTAATTGTTAATAAAATATTAAGTTAAAATAAACATGTGTATGGACAGACACATGGCACATAGGCTTTTACTATATAATGAGGGAGGAGAAGGAGAAAAACATATCTCTTATTCCCTAATGCTGGATGGGCATCATAATCTCGGATTATGTTATGATTCTTGAGAGTTGAGATTAGCTGGAACGGGAATTGGGAGATCTTTTCGGGAAGCTGCTAGTGTGTTCTTACGACCCCATTAGCTCAGGGGTTCGGGGTGAAGGAGAGTAACCCCAATACGGTAGAGTGGTCAACCAAGAGGTTGTCGATATCTTCGTCAAGGTTGGAATCGGATGGTCAATTTGCTGCAGCTACATCTATCTACCGATCTGAAAAGCAACCACCGAATCAGGTTCATTGTTTTTCATTTAATTCCTTTCAATATTTCAAGATTAATATTGTCTTTATTTATATATATGTGAATCGATCTGGTTTTGTAAAAAGGGACAACTCTGTTTTATATTTGAGAACTGATATAGTTTTATTTATAAACTTCTAATTCAGTTTGTAGCATTTATATAATTTCAAATACTTATGAAGACGTAGGAAATTTCAGATTTGAACTATTAGGAATATATATACACTGTTTCGTTATGAGCATGTATTCTGATTTCTGAAATGACTGTAATATTATATACCCTGTTTCTTGATGAGTAAGTACTCCGATTGTTGGAATGACTGTAATATTATATACCCTGTTTCTTTATGAGTGAGTACTCCGATTTTTGGGATGACTGTAAAATTATATACCCTATTTCGTAATGAGTATGTACTCCGATTTCTGGAATGACTGTAAAATTTTATACCCGGTTTCATGATATGTATGCATTTAATTTCTAGTGAAAGCATAGAAATATGGAATCGAATTTTCGATCAATTTTTAACTCCGCTCTTATCTTGCACACGCCATCGAATTCTTGTGATTGTACCTTGGCTCTGTCTTCATCATTCTGGTGTATCCCGAATTCTTACAAAATTGGGAAGACGTTTGCAGAATTTATGAAATTAACTATCACATGACTTTAAAACTTACCCTGTACTTACCCTGTGTATATGTTCTTTAAAACTTTTTTTTTCACAGAAAAAATATAACTTACTATTAATAAGCGAAATAGTAATTAGAGCCAGCTGTCATAAAAGTCATACATCACTATGCTACCCTGTAGCAAATGAGTCATCTCTAAAACCAATGGCCACAATGCCATCAACATCATGAACGGGCAAAACATAAGAAAGACCAAATGTTCACACATACAAACATGAACCCCTCCCGAAGGAGAAACAGGTTCCACAAAATATCATAAACCAACAGTGGGTCCCATCAAAGGAAGAAAACCATGAAATCATCTGTCCAGACTGTCAAATCCAAAAATATAAAAGCAGTGTCTAGTCGACACAGCCAATAAAGCCGCAAATAGAGGAATTATACAAAATGACCAACAAGTAGTTGGCAGCAGCCTCTAAGAGATATCTGCACAAAGAAACTAACATCATATGTAAGAAATCGACCATGCTAATGATAACCATAAAGCAGCATAAATACAAAAATAATAATAGAGCAGATAATCAAAACCATGGCATAGGATGAGAGCCCTGTGAAAACAATGAGTCTGCCCGCCATTCCTGCCACATGATGAGCCCAGGAGCAGAGCAAAGGGCCCTTTTCGATAGCATGTCCGCCTCCACGTTCACCTCACGGTATATATGGTTGAAGTGTATGTAATGAAAGTCTTTAATCAACAGCAGGGCCGCTTTCATCCAGTGCTGAAGTAACATATTATGTAGAGTAGTTTTGCCGCTCGCCCAGGAAATTACAGAAAGAAAGTCACCAAAAACCACAAGTTCTGGTCTTTAATGTTCTTTAAAACTTATGAAAACGGATTCTTGGTCGCCGAAACATAAGTCTTTAACACTATATTGGTACTCTGTGTATTGATGTTAGTTGGAGGACTTGTATGCTAACGCCACCTCGGAGACTTGTCATTAAAGAATTAATATGCTGTCGGCTAGTCAATTATACCACGGATATATACACATTTGATCCTATATGAATAAATTAATGTAAATCATAAATCAAATGCGAAGGTCAAGAACAAGTATTTAACATTCAGGGACATACTTTTCATTATTACTCTTTTATGATTCCTTTTTTTAGTTGGAACATAATTGTTATTGTTGAAATAAATGGATATATTCAATAACATGATTTTGTTTTTTTGTTGTTTGTTTTTTTTGTTTTTGTTTTTTCCATACGCTTTTTTCTTTTTGAAAAAAAAAAAAAACATGATTTTGTTTTTATGATCTACAAATGCCTTTTTATAGGAGTGGGAGTAATAAAGTAAGCATTGTCTTAACTTCATATTGAAAATGTATCGTTTGGCATAATAGAAATTAAATAGATTATGTCAACAATGTCTAGAGTTTTAGTTGAAAATGTCCTTTTCTACTATTGGAATAAGGTATTATATTTTTATATTACTTCTTGGTTATTATTTAGGAAAGGTATTATATTTTTATATTACTCCTTGGTTATTATTTAGGAGCACACCTTTTACATGTACCTACATTATGTCAGTATATTATTCTTCAAGTATTTTAAGGATTGATCTTGAGATAATTAAATTAGATGGTTTATAAACATCAAAAGTAATAATCATAGACATTGTGCCATAGACATTGTGCTTGTATTTGTGGGGTAATTGATAAGTAATACTCATTTACAAGTTTAAGAAGGAAGTGTTTCGATAATGATTGAAATAAAGATTGAAAGGTGGTTATAAGTATGCTTATGTACCTAACGGTTTTAGGCATTTTAGATGAGGTTGGTGATTTAGATTATATTGGAAAAGTTTAAGACTTAAATGTTGGTATGTTATTTAAATAAGAGAAATGGGTGATATATCATTACACATATGTACTTATATATAAGTGTTACATTGAAAGTTTTACGATTAAATTATAGTCTTTTTACTCAATGAAGATTTTGTTGTGTAGTATTTTATGTGTTTAAGTAGAAAAGTTTTACGACTAGTATTTGGTTATAAAAAAATTAAAAAAAAATTTGCTTACTCAGGATGAGAGACCCTACAAGAGGGATCAATTCTCAGTTCACCAACCCCTACAATGTAACCTAGATACACTAAACATGTCTTCCCAAATTCACATTGAGACATCTTTAAGTACATTTTTTCCTTTACAAGTACATCCAAAACTTGTTTTACATGCTTGACATGTTCTTCCCAAGTACGACTGAAAATCAAAATATCATCTAAGTAGACTATGACAAATTCATCAATGAAAGGCATAAAAACATCATTCATCACCCTCATAAATGTTGCGGGTGCATTACAAAGCCCAAATGGCATTACCATCCATTCATACAATCCATGTTTAGTTTTGAAAGCAGTATTCCAAATATCATTGTCATGAATTCTAATTTGATGATAGCTACTTCTTAAGTCTAACTTAGTGAAATAAGTTGCATTCTTAAGCTGATCCAAAAGATCATCAATCCGGGGAAGAGGATACCTGTTCTTAATTGTGATTTTGTTTAGTGCCCTGTAATCAACACACATATGCCATGTGCCATCCTTCTTTGGCACCAAAACAATTGGTGAACCACGTGGAGAGGAGCTTGGTCGAATGTCCCCTCTTTCAAGCAATTCCTGAACCTGCTTCTTTATCTCTGCATTTTCAATTACTGAAGACCTGTACAGACTAATGTTAGGAAGTGGTGCATCCTGCTGTAAGAGAATATCATGTTGGATTTCTCTTTTGGGAGGTAATCCTTTAGGTTCTTGAAACAAGACATCATAATCAGTTACAAATTTAGTCAAGTCTTTTTTTAGTCTTGGATCACATCCTTTAAAATATTCACTTTGACCAACATCCTTTTCTTTAACAATCATAAGAACAAAATTCTTACTAGCATTTACTAGCCTCTTCATTTGACTTGCATAAACTAATGAAAGATTAGTTTTTATGCGATGTGCACGAACAACATATTCAATACCATCTTTAGTGAGATGATACTTGTTATCTTCCCTGTAAAAGATAGCATTCCTATCATAAAGATATGGGATACCCAACACAATACCACATATATCCAATGGAACGACATCCAAATATACTTCATCAACAAATCCAAAGTAATAGCAAATAAGTCTACATTGTTTTGTCTCTTGTAGTTTTGCATTATAACATACCCATCCAAGTGGATATGGCTTTGGGTGTAACTTAGTTTCCAAATGAATTTTTTTAACTATCTCTTCTTAAATGAGATTGGCTTGTGATCCACTATCAAAACGAGTATATATTTTTGTATGCTTAGAGATTACTCTTATATGAATAAACTCACTTCTCTTTCTTCATTAACAATAGATTCATGCTTTGATATATAAGCGGAAGGATTTTTACCATGAATGCCCGTAGCAAAAATATTAGTCTCATCCCCTGAGTCAGATCCCAAATCATATTGGATGGCTATAGTAGTGGTCTTCTTATCCTGCTTATTCTGAAACTTCTCAGGCTTGAGCTCTCGATGAAGCCTCCAACATTTGGATGCATCACGACCCTTTTCTGGCAATGTGAGCATGTAGGTTTATCTCCTTATTTATTCACTGTAGTTGTATGCTTACCTTTCCCCTCACCTGTGAATTTGTTTCCATCAGTTTTGTAAGGTTTCTTGGAAAAAATTTCATTTGTATTCTTTCCCTTTGACTCCATATGAGTCGCTTGAACGCATACCTCATCGAGGTTAGTTGGATTAAACATAAGTATCATATGACGTAAATAACTATGTAATCCACCTATGAACTTGAGAAGCATTTCTTGAGTGTAGAGAGATATACCAAGTATTAAAGCTCTCTTTCGAAATTCTTGTGTGTACTCTTGCACACTTTGTC
Source organism: Larix kaempferi (assembly GCA_027924585.1). NCBI lineage: Eukaryota > Viridiplantae > Streptophyta > Pinopsida > Pinales > Pinaceae > Larix > Larix kaempferi. The sequence continues at coordinate 20,168,388 of BSBM01000068.1, forward strand.
CATTACCTTGCCTCAAATTTTTCCAATCCATCATGGTTTGTTGCATGTAGCCCAATGGATAGAACTGTTTCTTTAATGCTGAAGTGAACTCATGCCAAGAGGATATGATATTTCCTTTTGATTTCTACTCTCCCACCATATGAGAGCAGTTCCTCCAAGTCGGAGAGAAGCCAACTGAATTTTCAATCTATCTTCAGTGAACTTTTGAATCCTACAATAAACCTCTATTTGAAGGATCTAATTATCCAATTTCTCAGCATTAATTTATCCATTATAAACAAGTAAGTCAAACTTAATATCAAGCTTTAATTGAGGAACATTGAAATTAACTTCTTTTTTTTCGGGTGAGGAATTTAAAGATCCATCAAGAAAAGATAGTGAAGATGGAGGATTTTTAGGAGGTTCCTCACGACCTCCTTCTTCTTTACCTTTTGCATGAGAAGAACCACCTTGTTCTCCCTTCTTCCGATCTTGATAAATCTCTTCCACCATACTTTGCATCTTCATGAAAGCTTTAAGGAAATCTCCTTCAGAAGGAATTGAAGAAGTCCCATCGTCTCCTTTTTCTGAATCCATTATTCCTCTTCTTGAACCAATCTTTGGATCAAATTATTCAAGCTCTCCTTCACCTCTTTGAATCCTTGCTCTTGTTAACATAAAAAAACTCACAATGCAATGGTTAAGCAGCTCTAATACCAAACTTGATCTGAAAATATTTCAGGATCTTTTTAACCATAAAATTGCATGTTAATTCTCATAAAAATGGCTTTAAAGATGAATGTTAAATGCTTTAAATCAAACACATAAGAAAATAAAACAGATATGAAAACTAGAAATTGAAGACAGAATATGATAACGGAGTTCACCCTTCTTGTGCTACGTCTTCGGGCCACTTCCAATGAGAAGGATGATCTTATTAAGTATTCAAAGCTTACATATATGAGTTTCTAGAAACACCTCTGAGTTCTTTCAGTCAAACTCAGAAACAGACTACACCACTGCGTTCCTCTCGAAATTCTGAGAAAAATGAGTATAAAGTCGACTATGTTTTCTTGAGGCCTCCTCTGGCACGCAAATCGAGACAACCTCAGCCTGCAATTGTACAGATTGTATGGATTCCCACCTCGGGAAACGCTCCCATTAATGATTGTACCCTACCTCGGGAACTGTTCATTGTACCTCATATGGATCTGTGCCAAAACGCGCCCTGTACACTGTGTTTTTCGTGGATTTTTGTTAAGGTTTTATAGTGGTTTTGGGGCATGAAAAGGAGGGCCACGCACCCCTTTTTGGCCCCTATTTCCGCCTTAAATTCATAAGGAAAATATGTCGCTTGCCACATAACAAATGGTCTTGTCCCAGTGTTACACCTAAAATCTTACCATTCATAAGACCCAGTGTAAACATCCCTAAAGCCTTTATGACTAAGTGATCAACTTGGATGAGATCCTGACCTACTCATACATAGTTTTGTGAGGTCGTCATAGTCTTCCCTCATGCAGCATGTGACATCGCAAGTTTCCCTCATGTAGCCTGCGACGAGGTTAGTTAAATGGATAAAAATGGCATCTTCGAGCCCATTCTCGAAGCATGGTGATGTGTATCCCTATCCCTAGCCTATAAGGGAGCTGGCATTCGGTTCCCTAGCCTTTGGGAAGGATCCCCTATCTCTCTCCTACCATATCTCAACCTACCCTATCCTCTTAGTCCTATATAAGCAAGGTACAGTCCCATACCAAAGGGAGGAATTCTATAGTACTTGCATGTTGGTGAAATTGGTCTAGGTTCATCTTTACTCATCTCTTGGGAGACCTATACTTCCTTTGGAGGCTATGGCATTGGCTTGATTGGAGAAGGATTGCTACGTTAAGTCGTGTAGTTGTAATCTCTTCACCTTATGTACTTCCCTTTTAATACAGTAATACAAGAGCTTTCCACCAAGTTTCATTGTGTTGATGTTATCTTGTGTTGTTTTCCTGCTTAACTGCTTACTTAGATCTATTATTGTGTAGGTGCATTTTACTGCTTGTTTTGTTTTCGTGTTGTCTTGGCAGGTTTTGCAGCTTGGATTTGAAGACCATCAAGCTTGGAGCAACATTCAAGAGGAAAGGATCAGCAATCTAACAAGGTAAAGCATCTAGTTCCTTGATCTCTAATTAGATCTAGGATAGTTACTTGTATTCTGTCTCTATTTGTTCTAGACTCGTGTTGAGCTAGGGAGATCACACCTCGACTCCGCTTTTGGTAGATTGTCCGTCAAACAAATCTGGCGACCAAATTGGGGAAGAACATAGTTGTAGTTTTTTATTTGAATGTCATGTTCAGTTGATTGCTTGTACAAGCCATTTCTTTGCCTCTTTAGCCTTTTCACCATTAGATCTTAACTTTGAAGAGCTTGATAACCTTCCTTTGGAGTCTGCATGTTCATTTCTGAGCCATTTCATTGCTCATTTCTTGGGGATTCACTGATCCTAGAATTTGGATCTCACCCGTCGCACCTGGGCTATATACCCAGAGCATCGATCTATCTTTTTCTTGCTTTTTAGCTCTTTGTCGTCGCACTGTATACATTGGTAGACTGTGCAGCATCGCACTCCCCGCATTACTGAACTGTGATGGTCGCTCTGTGTATGAACACAGACTGCGCTGATTTGCTAGAATTGACCTAAGGGCATCCCTTCCCCTCCATTTTATTATATGAGTGTTGGTTTAGTGTGCAGACCTCTCTGTGCTGCATGATCCAGTTAGAGACCCTATTTGATTTGTGTGTTGAAGTGTTTGGTTCTTTTGGATTGATTTTGGGTTCCATCTTGAACAAGTATGAGATTCGGTAGTGGTGGACACTTTGGTCTCCCCCACCTGCATCCACTCACCCTTGCATTCCCTTCGTTCCATACCTGATCTGATTACTTTATTGGACCAGTTTCCATACCTCCTTTACATACTTTTTTGAGCTTTGCTTGCATTGATTTGCTTGCTACTAATTGATTTTGAGTGTTTTTGTGTATTTTCAGTCCATTAGAGTGCTTGTCTTTTCTTGAGATTTTCTGAGTGCTTTGAGTGCTGCAAGTAGTGTTTTTGTTTCAGTCATTTACATCTAAAATCTTTGTTGTTATCAAAATATTGTTTTGGTGCATCCATTGAAAAGTTAAAAGTGCTTCTTTCCCATCATTTCTCAAGCATTTTTGAAGAAATCGTTCATGCATTGGAATGTTTTGCTTATCAATCTTTTGGAAAAGTTGAATGAATGTTCAGTTATTTGTGTTTTTCATGAATTATGAGTTGCTCATTTTCTTGAAAAATTCAAGTACATATCAGTTTTTGCAAAAGTAGTTCCATGCTAGGGAAAGTTAGATGCATTTTTGGTTTTTATTGCTTTTAGGCCATCATAGTGAAATAAAAAAATTTGCATACTCTACATAGGAATTCTCTCTTTTCATTGCTTAGCATCATTTTTTGTTTTGAAAAGATAAAAGAAAAGGAAAAAACATGTTTTGATTTGGATTAGTAGTGTTGTCATTTTTGCGTTTCGCTCAAAAGGAAAAGAATGTTTTCAGAGTCAAATTTGATAGAATTGGAAATTGTATTGCAGTGTGTTTGTTTTGGCAATATCACTTGGAAAAATTTTCTCCCTCCCATAGATAGAGTTCATCAAAATAAAAGCATATTTTGTGCATGTAGCTAGGGCTTTCATTATTTTTACGATTATGTACTCACCTCATGCATTCACCTAATCGTCCAGATAAAATTAACGGTAGAACTAGGTAAAAGGATTTAGTAACTTGTGTGTAAGTTAGAGACGTGGTCCGACGTCGTTAAGCATGGCAGCTGTCGTTATTTTCCAGCACTGTATCCCGGGGGTATTGTAGTCTACCACGTACTTATCGATATATCAAGCTCTTTCACGTACCCACCAAGTACTACGCGTACTTGGCATATATTGAGAGGTGTTTCACGTACTCGGTAGTATATCGGAAGATCTCTTGACAAACAGTTGTGCATTAGACAACACCACTATGGATTTGAGCTCCCACGTACCTTGCATATATCGGGAGACACCACTAGGATTCCTAAAACCAACTGAGTCAACCATTTGGCCATCTTGGCAAAGCAATACACCGAGAACAGCACTTGGGGAGCTACTACGTACGTACTATCAGGTAGTCGAGTTATATGGTCAGGGATACTGTCCTAATCCTCCCTAGTTAGTGCTCTGAAAAATTGGGCCAAGTATAACTGTTGGACCCTGGAGTATATCGCGAGTTGCGATTCCTTGATAATATCGTGAGGTTCCAGACTTTGAATCCACTCTTGTCACATAAGTTTGCTTGCTGCCTTAGTTTGTGTAGGATTTTTCTAGACTACTTTTTTTTGTAGCATACCCTTAGGAGAAACTCTGTGTCATCCATTCTAGTTGATCGTCCTTAGAGAAAGTCCCGTAGGATCTTGAACTTATCGCCTGAATATCCCCTTAACCTGGAAGTTATTTCGAGGGTAAGAATGGACCCGCGTAACACAGTCGTAGCTACTAAAGTAGAAAACCCTACTCCAAATGTTGGTGGAATTTTGTTCCCCCACACCCCACCAGATTCACCTGCCTCCAACCCCCCACAGGGTGAAGAGGTAGGTACTTTTACTTCACAAGAAGTTACCCTCCCAACAGTATTGCCGGGAGAGCCTGGTTCGTTGGAATGGTTAAATTCTCACTAGGACGATCGTACGACAGCTGTTGGTCCAGCTGCAACCTATTGGACATCATCTCTAGGCCACCTAGTTTCTCATTTTGCCATCGCATCCCCACCAAACTGGACTACTCCAGAGCACTCTCTACCCGTCACTTGGCCCAACCCTGCCGAACTTTTCGGACCTATTCGTGATCACATATCACATTTACGTACCAAGGGTGATGATATTCGAAGACAAAGTCTCGAGCAGAGGGCCAGGTATAGATAAATATCGGTTCAACCGATATCTTTTGATTCACCAGAACTATCCCTTCACAACCTAACCATTCATGAACCTGGTCAAACCTCACTGGAGGCCAGTCCTACACCTCAAGAAAACCAACCGGTTGAAGGACAACAATCCAACACACCCGTTACTACCACAGTTACTTTACCAATTCCTTTCACCTCAAAATTCGCAAGGAGGATACTCCATTCCACCTAATTACCTTGTTGGTAATGTCACTACCGTAGTAGCTGGTCAACAACCTACATTGGCTCAACCTTTATATAGTGGCCAGCACGTTGTAGTTGGGGGGAAACCCCCATCTCTTAACCAGAACATAGGCAGCGGAGTCCCCAACTGTCCTTCCGTTGGACCTTCCCAACCTGCTGGAGCATCCACCATGGGATGATCTCATGTTGGGGGTCCATCCAATGTAACTCGGCCTCCATAGAGTCAAGCGTATCCAGGTTACGTTAACCCTGTGTCGGGTCAATCTAATCCAGGAAATGCACTCTACGGGATACCTTATCCCGAAAACCCATACACTCTATGGGGGCACCAACTTGTTGTACAACATGGACCCCAACCAGCTATCCCTCAAGTACCACCACTCCCGATCGGTCCACTCCCACCTCCCGTTGGAGGTGGCAGGCCCCCACATAAACCTGGAGGAGGCAAACCTTCGCCTTCGGGCAGAGGCCCATCCCATTCCACCAACAACGGCCCCCACCCTTCCAGCGGTGGAGGGAATGGTCCACCACCCCCCCCTGGCAGAGGCGATGGAGGACCACCCTATTATGGCGGTGGCGGGGGAGGACATTTTCCTTCGGGCCGTGGAGGTGGTCCACCACCCCATCCAGGCGAAGGCGGTGGTGGATCTCATTATTATGGTGGCGGTGGAGGTGGTGGAGACCCCCATTCTTCCGGTGGCGGAGGTGGTGGGGGGCCCCATCCTTCCAGCGGCGGAGGTGGTCCACCACCCCCTCCAGGCAGAGGCGGTGGCGGCGGACCTCCACCTCCTCCCGGTGGTGGAGGCGGACCTGCACCTTATGGTAATAGACCACCTTACTATGGTGGTGGACCTACATTTGGTCCGGGCGGCACACCCCCCTACGGTCAGCTTCCCCCGTGGACACCTTATAATCAGTCGATACAACGTCCTACCGGTCCTTACATGCCTTATCAGTACTATCAGCACCCACAACCTAATCAATAGCTGCCCTTTTTGGCTACGTTGGACCTACCTAGCTTATCTCGCTTGATAAACAACCCCATCTACGATGGAACTAATTGGCCCCCGATTCTGGTGAAACTTCCATCAGATATCCCCAAGTTTGATGGCAAGCTGGGTGAGGATCCCAAAAACCATGTGATGACGTACCATTTATGGTGTTCATCCAACTCTCTGATGGACGACTCGATCTGTCTCAGGTTATTTTAACGGATTCTCACTAGTTCAGCTGCCAAGTGGTATATCGAACTACCACTCCATTCCTTTCCTGATTTTAGTTCTCTTGCTATGAAATTTTTGACTCATTTCCAGCTGCCTATATGATACGAAACTGGTATAGACCTTCTCAACTCTCTCAGTCAAAATACCGCTACTCATTTCTCAAATCATATCCATGAGTGGCGGAGGAGAAGACGTCTGATTAAGGCTCCTATTCCAGACCAACTCCTAGCAGATTGATTTACGAAGTCTCGCATCCCTACCATAGCTCGAGATGTCGCCATGGGAGGCGATGTCACAGAAGAGCAAGCCATCGCTCGTGCCCATTACCTAGACTTAGTCTATTCTCAATCTAGCATGTTGTTTGATATTCTCCCTGACGAACCCCGAGACACGTACGACCCTACGAAACCACCCAAGGGACCTCAAGCTGATGGCATCATTGGATCCCTTAACACCCAGCCTTCTCTCACACTATTGGATCGTTGAAACTTCATGATTCTTCCCCATTACCAACACAGGCTGGTCACGGCACCACCAAGTCATCCTCTCTTGTTGTCACCGAAGAAGTGAATTATGTTCAGTCAGCTTCACCTCAGAAGTCTGGTGGCAAGAAGAAGAACAAAGGGAAACCTAAGAAATATTCCACCCAGCAGGACCAAAAGAGCACTTCTGATGATACCAAACAAAAGCGGAAGCTGAAGTATCCTTGTTTGTTGTGTGGTGATGATGACTTTTCCAAAGAATGTCCCCATAGAGATGAAGTTCAAAATTTTCTTAGGGGTAAACTAACACCCGCAATCCTCAACGATCCGACACCACCAACTCATCCTCTCCTGCTGTCACCGAAGAAGTGAATTATGTTCAGTCAGCTTCACCTCAGAAGTCTGGTGGCAAGAAGAAGAACAAAGGGAAACCTAAGAAATATTCCATCCAGCAGGACCAAAAGAGCACTTCTGATGATACCAAACAAAAGCGGAAGTTGAAGTATCCTTGTTTGTTGTGTGGTGATGATCACTTTTCCAAAGAATGTCCCCATAGAGATAAAGTTCAAAAGTTTCTTAGGGGTAAAATAACACCCGCAATCCTCAATGATCCCTTCCCTGCTCAAAATCAGCAGATGATTGCTCAACCCTCTCCACCCCAAGGAGAGGCACATTCTCATGGTGCGTAACGAGACGATCAATCTGAATACTCACTCGCGATCGTACGACTCGATCCATTCGAAGGAACCTATTGGAAGTAATACTAAAAACGCTTCCACTTCCTTACCTGATGTCACTGTACCACCAGCTTCTCTCACCATTGAGAAGCCTTCCTTAGAATCGATATTGCGGCCGCCCAAGAGCACGATTCGAAAAGTTGTTTTCAATCCTAATGCTCGGGTAGTACAGAATTACAATATCATAGAGGACTTGGTACAAGCGCCTTGCACTATGTCAACGCTAGAGGTTTTGCAGAATTGTCCCAATCAATGCAAAACTCTCCGGCTTGCTACTATTGGTGCAGTTGACCTAGATTCTTCGAATACCATCATGTTTAGACTTGACTATTTCAAGCCGAGGATTTCCCATCAACTCGCATTTCAAGTTGTTTCGAACGTTTCTAGGAAAATTCTCCATCGTACCATTTTGGATGAGGGAGCCTCTACCTCAGTCATGCCGATCAACTGTTGGAGAGCAATTGGTTCTCTCGAGCTGAATCGTTCTCCTACCACACTAAAAGCATTTGACGGACGTGGCTTTCAACCTCATGGGATCTTAAAAGCTCTCGCAGTTGAGTTGGTGGGTAAGACTATAACCATTAACGTGGAAGTGGTCGCAGCCCCGTTAGATTATAATCTCTTGCTTGGTCGCAACTGGTTTTACGCCATGACTGTGGTTGTCTTTTCTATCTTCCGCATAGTGCAATTCCCCCATCAAGGCCGAATTGCCACTGTTGACAAACTAGATTTTTGCACACCAGACACCACTTCTCATCCTGGTGATCATGTTCCATCAATTGGACAATCGTCACAATAGTTTGAGAGTGTAGGGGTTGGCCTTATAAAAGATTCATCTATTATGGGCGTTTTTCCAACATCAGATCCCCTTAATCATGTTTCCATGGTGAACATGATCTCCACAGAGATTCCATCTCGTTCCCACTCCAATGATGCCTGGCTTGTACCTGATGAAGACACCACACACTTGATTAGAGACATGATGCCTCTTTCACCCGCTAAATGTATTTACGAGGCTATTTAGTCAGCACCCGAGGACCACCTATTGATGGCCTCCACATCCTGTTCTCTACGACGGACATCATCTCTACCCGACCTCCTACTTCAGACTTTTCATTCAGACGAGTCCATCATGGAAGCTATGAATGTGGATGACGGTCCATGGGATGACCTCCACCATAGGTCCTCTTTCCTTCCTCCATTGGATCGTGTAGAGAACAACATTAACACCATCTTTTCATCGGATATCTACCCGTTCCCTCACTCTCCGATACTTACCTATCATACGGACACTAAGGGAAACTTCGCCAACATTGAGCCTACCACCCCAGTAGAGATTTCGTTAAACCTGGTGTAGTGGAACACATTCACATAGGACAGAAGTGTTCCCCTGAAGAAATTTCTATTGGAACGGCCTTATTCAAGCGATTTCGAGACGTATTCGCTTGGACCTACGAGGAGATGCCTGGGATAGACCCCGCTATTGTTTCACATGAAATAAAAACCTATCCCGATGTCAAACCCGTGAGCCAAAAGTTGAGACTGGTACACCCTCAGAAGACTGTGGCGATCAAGGCAAAGATTTAGAAGCTCTTAAAGGCTGGCTTCACTTATCCTGTCCCATTGACAGAATGGGTCTCAAACGTCGTCCCTGTGAACAAAAAGCAGGGAACCATCCGTGTCTGTGTCGATTATCGGGACCTTAACAAGGCCTGTCCAAAGGACAACTACCCGACTCCATTCATCGACCAGATCATAGACAATTGTGCTGGAAGCATCATCTTTTCATTTATGAACGGCTTTTCCGGTTACAACCAAATTGAGATACACCCTGCCGACCAACATAAGACTGCTTTCATCTGTCCTTGGGGGACGTTTGCATACCGCAAACTTCCTTTTGGCCTCAAAAATGCTGGTGCCACGTTCCATCGGGCCCTGTCGTGTACCTTCCATGATATAAAGGACTTTGTGGAGCCTTACTTGGACGATCTCCCTACCCATTCAAAGCAGTGTGAGTTCCACATGGATCATCTGACGACTATTTTCCTCAGATGCAGATGGTACAATATCTGTCTGAACCCTCATAAGTGTATCTTTTGTGTCGAGTTTGGATGTCTCTTAGGGTATATTGTCTCGAAATACGGGATCTGCATTGATCCCTTGAAGGTGGAAGCTATCAATGCTCTCCCACCTCCAACTCATGTGACGAAACTTCAAAGTCTGCAAGGGAAGGCAACTTATTTACGGCGTTTCATTTGTAACTTCGCGGAGAAGATTGAGGGATATATGAGACTGCTTGAGAAGGACGTCCTATTCATTTGGGACGATCAAGCCCAAAAATCCTTCGACAGTCTCAAATATGCCATTACCCATGTCCCTATGCTCCAACCATCGAATTATTACCGAGATTACATTCTATATCTCGCTGCTTCTGCTACCACTATCGCCATGGTTTTTCGTACAGGAGGACCAGAACACCCAGGAGCATGTAATATACTATGCAAGTAAGGGTCTCATTGACATTGAAACTAGATATTCACATGTTGAGAAGCTTGCTCTCGCGGCGGTTATCGCCGTCCAAAAGTTGCAGCACTACATCTTTCTCCACACCACTACTATCATCACAGACTCGAACCCCATGTACCACATTCTGACACGTCAGGTGCTTGGGGGAAAGTACTCATGCTGGATCATGATACTGCAAGAATTTTATCTTCTTTTCGAGAAAGCCAAGTCTAAAAAGTCTTTGGTGGTTGCTGAGATTATTTGCGACCTTTCCCGTCCTGATGTAGAATCTAAGCCCAATGACTCTTTTCCTGATGAGTCATTGTTTCTCATCCGTACATCTAATCCGTGGTATGGAGATATTACACTGTATCTTCAGACCCAACGCTTCATTCCTCAACTGTCTCACGACGACCATTGTAGAATACGTCACCATGCAAAAGATTACCTGATCATCAGTGATACTTTGTACTGTTGTGGTGTCAATTTGATTCTCTGACGTTGTCTAACTCATGACGAGGCTGAACGCATCCTAAATGACTATCACACTGGGCCTTATGGCGGTCATCTCTCTGGGATGGCTACAGCCCAGAAGATTCTGCGCGCAGGATATTATTGGCCGTCTATCTTCAAAGATTGTATCGAGGCCGTAAAAAGATGTCCTCCATGCCAACATTTTCATACCAAGAAGCGCACCCATCCCGCCCCGTTACACCCGGTTATTGCCGTTGGCCCCTTCGCTAAATGGGGCATCGATTTCATGCATTGCAAGCCTACCTCGTCCGGGGGGCATAGCTACATCATCGTATCTGTGGACTACTTTACAAAGTGGACCGAGGCAATGCTTACATATAAGAACGACGGAAAATTCACCGCACTCTTCATGTTCAATCATGTAATGGCACGGTTTGGAGTTCCTCAGGCAATAGTTACCGACCATGGTTCTCACTTTCAGAACCATATGGTTGATGAATTGAGCGATAGATTGGGTTTTTTCCATGAAAACTCAACACCCTACTACCAACAATCCAATGGACAAATCGAGGCCATCAAAAAGGTCTTGAAAACTATGGTCCATCGTATGGTGGGTACGCATAAGTCCAATTGGCATAATATGCTCTTTTCATCATTATGGGCCTACCGAACTTTCGTGAAAACCACCACTGGATTTACTCCCTTCCAACTAGTTTATGGATTGGAGGTCGTCCTTCCTATAGAGTGCAAGATTCTGTCCCTCCAACTTGTTGTTGAACTTCTTCCTAACACTACTGTCGAGCAAGAACGATTCCTTTACCTAGAAAAATTTAACGAGTCTCACCGAGATGCCACTCTTGCTAATGAGGCGCACAAGAAACACATCAAAGCACAGTACGGCAAGTCAGTAGAACCTCGCATCTTCAACGAGGGTGATTTGGTCCTTACATACGACCAAAAACATGACAAGTTGGGGCAGGTAAGTTTGAGTCCATGTGGCACGGACCCTACATCGTTAAGCGTGTTTTGGAAAAGGGAGCCTACAAGCTTGAGGACTACAACGGAATATATTTGGGTGAACCCCACAATGGGCTTTACCTGAAGAGGTACTATGCCTGAACCTTTCATGCATAAACACTTTTGTATATATTATACATGGCGTGTGTGTTTTTTGTGTGGTGTGATGCATTTATTTTTAGTGTGTCTTGATCTTGTTTTCGCTTCTTATACCATGTTCTGTCTGCGTGTGCAAATGGAAACTTGCTACAGATTCGCGGACGGCGCCAGCCGACATATGTTAAATTTTCAGAACTTACTTCAATCTGATCTAGGATCTTAATTGAGAGAACAACATGTACAACAAATCTACAACATATCAATCATGGACACAATAATGCAAGCACACAAGAGACACAGAGTTTACTTGGGGAAAACCATAAAGGTGAAAAACCCCAATAACTTCCTCAGAGATAGATAGAGCAATGATACAACCAGAATATAAGAGATACTCTTCTCCTAGTAGCAGAGCCTCCTCCTCCACAAGAGTGCCACTCTCCAAAGTGTGAGTGAAAGAATAGAATGTGTAAAATGAGAAAGACACACTCTCTATTATACACTAACTTGACTTGACCTTTACTCAACTAGGTCGGCCTCAACTTAACCACTTAACACAATGCTGACTGGGCCGACACCCAATAGGGTGGTCTAATAACCCTTTGACCCACATGGCCGACCCCCACTAGGGTGTTCTAATAACCCTTCGACCCACATGACTTATACAAGGCCGACCCCAACAAGGTGGTCTAATAACCCATCAAGTATAAGTTATGACACTTACAATATAAATGATGACACTTCCATATAGAGGAATAATAACATCTCTATAGGAATACAACCACTTCTGTATAGAGGAATAATAACATCTCTATAGGAATACAATATACATATATGTGAAATACATTCCGAAGTTACATATACATCAACACTCCCTCTTAACTAGGAAGGTATTTCTCGACACAGGTCTTCTAGCACAAATCATCTTCTCTGGATCATCGTCACTGGATAATCATCATCGTCACTGCTGCTGCTATCTCAATCAATCTCTGAATCTACTCATCATAGGAAGTTCTACAGAGCCAGTCCTTTTTCATACTGGATGTAGGCCCACCACCTGCAGGTCTTCATCATCACTGGCCATACTGTGGAATCCTCAGGACTTATTACGTGCGTCACAAAACCTTGCAAGAGCATCCCAGGCTGTTACAAGCACACAGCTCTACCTATAGGATCTCCCAGGGCCATATTATATGTGACCTCACCACAAAACCTTACAAGAGCATCCCAAGCTGTTACGAGCACACAGCTCTACCTATAGGATCTCCCAGGGACAAATTATATGTGATCACCACAAAACCTTGCAAGAGCATCCCAGGATGTTACCAGCACACAACTCTACCTATAGGATCTCCTAGGGACAAATTATATGTGGTCATGGAAAAACCTTGCAAGAGCATCCCAGGACTTATTATGGGCACACAGCCCAACCTATCGGATCTCCCAGAGACAAATTATATGCCATAGGACAAAACCTCGAAAGAGCATCTGCCAGATATCCCAGGTCCAAATTATATGCCATAGAAAAAACCTTGCAAGACTATCTGTAGATATCCTAGGGCCAAATTATATGTCCTCCTAGAGCAAAACCTCGAAAGAGCATTTGCCAAATATTCCAAGGCCAAATTACATGCCATAGGAAAAACCTTGCAAGACTATCTGCAAATCTCCCAGGGCCAAATTATATGCTCATCTGCACAACCTGATCCACGGCCATAGAGTATCAACCTGATACTCACCATAAATCATCCTGATGTACACATGATCATCCCGGTCATCATCACTGCAACATCCTGTTGCATATCATCTGGAGCAACATCCTGAAGCTCGTCATCCATGATCATCCTGATCATACAATGCATCTACCTGATGCATGCCAAGTATCTACCTGATACATATCATCATACATGATCCACCTGATCATACAATATATCCACCTGATCATACATGATCTACCTGACCATACAATGTATCCACCTAATACATATACAGATACATGGTCCAAGCATCCAACATGATGCATATATACATAAATGATCCAACTGATCATAACAAGCATCCAATATGATGCAATGATCCAACTGATCATAAAAAGCATCCAATATGATGCAATGATCCAACTGATCATAACAAGCATCCACCATGATGCATATACATATACAGAGTAGTAACTGGAGCATCGTCCTGATGCTCATCATCCATGATCCTCCTGATTAGCATAGCATCGTCCTCTTTATATCATCTCATCCTCCACGAAGCACAGCCCAGATGCACATCATCCAACACTTACACCACCGACATGGGAGAACACATCTACCACCATTCGGGGAAGGCTCCAGACCTTAATTTTTCACCATGGGAGAACACATATACCACCATGTGAAAAATGGCTCAGCAATTACATCACGAGCAAGGGAGAAAACATCAACCATGTCAGAAAAGCTCATGTGCATCTGCATCTTCCGGACTCATCACTTCCCTTTGGAAGGAACCTCGATCTGAAGTGCACCAAGCCTCTCTCTGAAGTACTCAAACTACACTCTGGCCAACGGCTTGGTCAATACATCTGCAACTTGCTCATCCGTCGCAACATACTCTGCTTCGGCTGTGCTCAGTGCTATGCAGGACTGCTTCCTGCTAAACCAAGAGATCACACATGATCCCATATTGAAGCAGCACCCAGATGTGCTCTTCCTATCTGTAGCACTGCCTGCCCAATCTGAATCAACATAACCCTGCAGGTTAAACTTTTGATTCACATCATACTTGAGCCCATAGTCAACCATACCCTTCAGGTACCTCAGAATATTCTTTACAACAACCAAGTGAACATCTCTCGGATCCGTCAGGAACTGGCTCAATGTGTTCACCGCAAAGTAAATATCTGGTCTCATGTTCGTTAGGTACATAGAGGATCCAATCATCTGACGATACATCGTGACATCAACTGTATCAGATGAAGCATCACACAGAAGCTTTAGGTTCGATGCCATAGGTGTGGCCATAGCCTTGCAATCCATCATCCCGAACCTCTTCAGGATCTCTACTGCATACTTCCCTTGTCCAAGAAAGATTCCATCTGCACTCTGCCACACCTCCATGCCAAAAACAAATAGTGCATCATCCCCAAGTTCGTCATCTCGAACTTGGCAGCAAGCTTCCACTGCGTGTCAGAAATCAATCTGTCATCTCCTGTTACAAACAGGTCATCCACATACAAGAGTAGAATCACAGGATTCCCTTCCTCAACCTTGTAGTAAAGGTTGGAATCCACTTTACTTTTGGTAAAGCCCAAACTGGATAGAAAGATGTCTATCCTACCATACCAAGTTATATGACTCCCTGTCATGTGTCTCAGAACCAAGTGGCTGCTCCACATACACTTCTTCTTCAACTACGCCATTCAAGAAAGCTGTCTTGAAATCCATTTGGTGTATCTTCCATTTCATCACTGCAACCAGAGCAAGTACGGATCTAATGGAAGTGTATCTGGCTACAGGAGCAAAAGTCTCTATGCTACCACCTGCAGCATGCTTGATCTTGTAGATCCTCTTGGAAGTCACAACAGACTCCCCTTCAGGTCTTGGGACTGCATCCCAAACATCTTCGTGATCAACTGGTACTTCTTGATCATGGCATTCTTCCCAGATCCTGGGAACTTCAATATCTTCAATATTTTCAATAGATAACTTTGTTGTTGAACAAATGTTGTAGTCCTTCTTTTGTAGGTGATGGTATACGATCTTTCCTACACAACAAGTTAAATTTCATGATTAGAAAACATCTCATAGTTTTCAGAACAAATTCTTACACATAAAGAAATATGTCATACAGTCATGCAATTATCTTTAGCCAATGCTTCAATACAACATTTATCCATATTCCGTAACTTTATAGATGCCTTCCAATCTCTACCAGAACATTGTTAAGAGTGTGCACAACTCCTAACATGTTTGCAAAGAGGTTTCATTCTACATAAGTGGCAATGGAATGTTGTACAGTGCCATAGGTCACTTACCCATCAAATGCATATTAGTAGTAAGTTGTTCATTAATGCAATCATTCTAATATGCATAATACACATCCTAAATCTAGGAACATAAGCATATACATCATAACATTATGTAAGAAATGACATTTCAAATACTTATCTTTGTTTGGTTGCTGGGTGGACTCCCTCTGAATCTTTGCAACTCCATTCTGATGTGGATTGTGAGAAGTGGTCAACTCCCTCTGAATATCTGCATCCTTGCAGAAACTACTAAAATGTGCTCCTTTGTTTTCTTGTAGGAACAACTGGAGTGTGCTCCCTCTTGATCTTTGCTTCATGGATTACCAGTCCTTGAACTTATCCTGGATTACATGTCCTTAAACTTATATCCATCCTTAATCACTATGCATGCTTATTAGTATCATCATTGTGTTATCCTTGAGGTCTCATACATAATCACATATTTATTAGAATAATCTTAATACTATCAAAACACAATAATCTTAAACATGTATAGTCATGATCATTCACAGATAATAAACATTAGTATTCAAGGTTTCAGGGAAGTCTTCTTTTACTCATGCATATTCTTATTTGATCCTAGGACTCTTCTGATTAGTTAAATCATCAATGCATAAACCCGTGATTACTGAAACCTATACCTTCATGATTCTTCTGGTTATTCATATCATCAATTATGGTAAGAAACATAATATGCATACAGCCATGACTATTCAAACCTATGACTTCATGAATAATCATTATCAACAACACAATAGTATAAGATCCTAACACAAGGTAGGATTCTAGCTTGATATAGGAAAAACATACATGGATTAGCATGCTAGCTAGTTATGTCTAACATACCCGCATAATGTCTTCTGGTTCTCTTCAGTGACTTGTGCTAGTAACCTGCATGTCTCATAGGTTAACCATTGTAGGACCAAGTTATACATACCTCGAAACTAGATCTTCTATTTGATCCATGACAATGGATGAATCTTTGTCTTCATGTCACCATGATCATATGTTCTTGAAGTAGAACATGATTTGTCTTTCTTGGTGTACCTTTTATGTTAGCGAACAACATAAACCTCATACAACATCACAATGCATTAGTACATTCATAAGTGTCAAAACCTTAATCAATTAATATCTTCTATTAAGGTGATACGACAAGTCTAGTAATTAATCAAGATTGTATTGTAATGATATGAAGACAAACATATGATAAACTTAACCATGAAACATACCTGTCAAGATTGCTTGTAATATTCTTATGGAAGGCCTTGGCCTCATCTCCCTCTGAGACAGGAACTTCTTCACTTATGCAGGTGACCAATCCATCTTCTTCTAGGATTAACCCAATCCACTTGATTTGCAAGAACTGGACCTAGAGCTGGATTAGGGTTTGTCAAAGAAACCCCAAAAATTCAAACTTTGAATTTCAAACTTCCAAAAGGATAGAAATATGCGCCTTGATGAGTTGATCAAGTTGGTATGTTCATAATTTGAAAACTGCAAAGTTTCACCCCTCGAAATTGCCTTTTAGATTTTCGGATTCACTAGGGAGGACCCTGAATTAGGGTTTGAGTTTCCCGGAGCTTCACCCAACCAAAAGATTTGATTCAAATCTCTAAGCTTCAATTTTTCTGAGGAGCTTCCAGCCGTGGTCACAGATTTCCAAAATTCCAATTTTTGCGGCAGCCCTAATTTTCCATCTTTCCGATCAAAGTCCCGAACTGGGGTTTGATCAAGCCCGGCCTTCTGCCCAACCAAAAAATCTGATCTTGGTCTCTAAATTTCGATTTTGATGAATAGCATCCAGCCGTGGTCTCCGATTACAAAAATTCCAACTTTCTCTGAAGCCCTAAATTCTAGAAGCCATGAATGAAGGTGCTAAAAAATAATTCTGTTTTGACAGAAATATGTACCTAATTGTTTCTGGTGTAACTCCAAACTTTTCGATCCACAGGGTCTGAAATTTTTTTTTGAGATAGCCCGAACTGTTATCTTTCCATCCCGACAGGTCTGACCTCAATTGGATTCTTTGAGAGAGATTTATGCCAAGTGTCACAACGTGACCTGTTTATGGGATAATACAAGAGAGCGAACTTGTACGACGTGCATGCCACGTGTCACTGGTTCAACTTCGGCCTCTGAAAATTTTTCTTGATATAGTAAAGTCTGTGTACTACCTGTCACTTTTTACGAAATTTCATTTGGAGCTTCCTAGCCCAATTTATGACCCTTTTTCCCAAGGTCACCTGATTTTGACTCAAATCTGGAAGAGGCAGAAACTCTATATTGTACAGATCATAAATCACAAAGTACAACGAATTAGAGGTTTTCCTTTGGACACAAGGTACATGGGGATCTGATCTTCGACCTGTAAAAGTCTCAGATCCAAATTTTTTTCCAAAATGGATTTATAGCGAAAGTGCTACGATGATTGGTTTTTGTTATATCAAGCCCTAGCATTGTAAGTGCAACAAGTGTCATACATGCCATATCATGCCTTCTTTCAGGCTAGCTCTGATACCATGTTAAATTTTCAGAATTTACTTCAATCTGATCTAGGATCTTAACTGAGAGAAAAACATGTACAACAAATCTACAGCGTATCAATCATGGACACAATAATGCAAGCACACAAGAGACACGGAGTTTACTTGGGGAAAACCATAAAGGTGAAAAACCCCAATAAATTCCTCAGAGATAGATAGAGCAATGATACAACCAGAATACAAGAGATAGTCTTCTCCTAGCAGCAGATCCTCCTCCTCCACAAGAGCACCACTCTCCAAAGTGTGAGTGAAAGAATAGAATGTGTAAAATGAGAGAGACACGCTCTCTATTTATACACTAACTTGACTTGACCTTTACTCAACTAGGTCGGCCTCAACTTAACCACTTAACACAATGCTGACTGGGCCGACACCCAATAGGGTGGTCTAATAACCCTTTGACCCACATGGCCGACCTCCACTAGGGTGGTCTAATAACCCTTCGACCCACATGACTTATACAGGGTCGACCCCAACAAGGTGGTCTAATAACCCATCAAGTATAAGTTATGACACTTACAATATAAATGACGAAACTTTCGTATAGAGGAATAATAACATCTCTATAGGAATACAACCACTTCTGTATAGAGGAATAATAACATCTCTATAGGAATACAATATACATATATGTGAAATACATTCTGAAGTTACATATACATAAACAACATACCCATAACCTTGCTTCAGCAGCCTGGGTATAATATTCCCCAACAGGCGAGCTCATCAGCTTAGGAGGAAATTGCCTTGGATTTGCAACCAGCAATGCCGCAGAGTATCAGGCGGTAATTGAAGCCCTAACCGACGCTCTTTCCTTGGGTATGAACCACATTGTCATCCACTTGGATTCACAATTAGTGGTTTCCCATCTTAACTGGGTCTACGCTATCCATGATCCTACTCTACTCCGTCTCTTCAAACGAGTCCGTCTCCTGGAAAGGTCCTTTGAATCTGTTCAATACCTGCACATTCCATGAGATATGAACAGAATTGCTGACTCGATGGCCAACTTTGTCTTGGATTGGTACATCGCACACACATAATACTCATAATATGTAAAAGAATTCACAACATGTAAAATAAATCATTGTATAAAAGCAATCATGTAAACAAGATCACATCATTCATCATTTAAAACACATAATGTAAAAACCGCCAGAAGTGTCTGTATGTATATATCATCATAAAAAGTAGTGTTGGTACAAAAATCTGAAGCACGATGGCTTTCAGTGAGTCTATACAAAATCTAAAGCCTGGTAGCTTTCAGTAGATCAAAATATGAGGCATCTAAGCTCTCAGTACACACATAGTAAACAACACAAGGCCTAATGCCTAGCCCGTACACCCCTAGGTCTGGAAGCTCTCGCCTGCTGACCTCGGAAGTATTCAACCGCTCTCGCCACCTTGCGAGGCAGCACATTGAACTGCATGGATGCACCAACCACATATCTCTGCATAGGTCGTGGTAAACAATCTACTATCATCTCGGGGACGTCTAGAGTCAACCTGGTCAAGTTCTCGTAAACATCCTTCATCTCCATGATGGCAGCATGTGCGGCTGGAGCTATGGCTGCTCCCTCCCATCTCCTCGCAAGAAGAGAGATCCCTACCGGTCGTACGGGGCCCACATCTGCACACACATGTTGTTAATACATCAGCTCTATATCAAAAAAATCATATATAACATAAAATGAAAAAGATCAGGGTCATTGTTCTTACCGATGTCTTCCCACTCTGCTCCCTCGGGCAGCACTAAGTTTGGATCTTCCCTAAAGTCCGTACCACTGTATGGGTAATCCTCGATCATAAGCAGCTGGCCTTCCAGCCAGGTGAAGAATCCAGCCCCAAAACCGATGATAGGACCCCCGCCACCATGGCGGGCCATCACCTCTGTCCATTGTGACATATGGGGATCCCTAGGATCCCTATCATCCATAACCAACTGTAGGCGTAGAAGGGGAACCCGCTCCAAAAGGAATGAGATCAGTATCAACCCATCCCCAAACTGTTTGAGCTCCCTACGCCGACACTTGGTCAACTGAGCTCGTAGGTTTGCAAGGAGGCCCTCACACTAGTTGAAGACCTTCGGAGACGTGCAGTTCTCCGCATATAGCATCTGGGATCTGGTAGCCATATGATCCGCTTGGCTCCCCGCTACCATAGTGATGGTAAAAAGTATAGCTCGCATCGGATGGTCTCGTACCTCTTTAATGGGAATCTTCCCACTAAAGGAACGAGCGTGAGGAGTGCAATACTGCAGGATCAAGTCATCTACAGTCCGATCACTTCCCTGTGATCCGGTGAGTGTTGTAAAATTAGTCGCAGTAGATCTAATGAACAAATAAATCAATCACAATATATGAAACTCAGAAAATATGGTGTAAACTGTGCATAAACTTGCATCAGTGCTCAATATCCCAGTAAGGGTGAAAATACAATACAATAATGTCACAATGACTGAGCAATTCGAATTGCCTAAGGAGGTCATTCGAATTAACTGAATGGCATAGCTTGAATCCAAATAGGAGTCCTCATCATCAATCAGTGGTGGTCATTAATGCACAAGAACCAGTCATCCAGGTGTCAATCTGAGTTTAACTTAGTGTAAGTAGTGTAATTGAAGTGTGTAGAACTAATATAGGGAAGGAGGCTCAGTGGAGGGCGCATGGGAGGCTTAACTGAAGTCAGAACAAGTCATCTAATCAATCTGGAGGTCCAACGGAGTGAAACAGTCAGTCGGGAGTGACACTAGCCTCAAATCAAGGAGAATTGGAGCTAACTGAGTGTAAACTAAGTGGGTAGGTGAGGAAGTGCGCCCTTCTCTAGCAGTAGGTGAGATGTGGGCACCTTCATGACTAGGAAGGATAAAACTCTGAGAATAGAAGCTCCCGGGTGCTAGAAAGAAGTGGATAAGGTGCTGGAGGCATCAACCTAGTGATTGGGATGCATGCAAAATGCATGCAAACCCTAGAAGTTGCATGCAAACCCTAATTGCATGCAAAACCCTAACAATGATTGTGTGGATATTCGAACACCCCCCCTCAAGCTAGACTATGATGTAAAAAATAATAATGTAGGGCCCTGGTTACTAAGACCAAAGGTCACCCCAATACAATAATCCAAAAAAATGCTGAAAATAAGCTAAGTGAGGAAAGAGGGAAAACCTAGTGGGAAGAAATCCCCCCCTCAAGATAAAAACATAATAATGGATCAATTTGTCTCCACCATGATGGAACTCACCCCCAACAGTGAACAGAGGTAAGAGAACTTCTTCTCAATGAAGCTCTTGGTGAAGATGTCTGCAATTTGCTCGTCGGTAGGGCAATATTGCAGAATGATAGTGCGATCATGCACAAGCTCTCGGATGTAGTTCCTGTGAATCTCAAAGTATTTGGTCCTCTACTGCTGAACTGGATTTGTGGAAATCTTGATAGCACTTTGATTGTCACAAAAGAGGACATTCAAAGTAGTGTCACCAAAACCAAACTCGGAAAGAATACCCTGCAACCAAACTACCTGAATGCAGGAATTAACTGCCCCTCGATACTCTACCTTCGCTGAAGAAAGTGCAATGGTTTCCTGGTTTTTGCTTGACCAGCAAATAGGCCCATGTCCAATCATGAAAACATATCTAGAAGTGGACTTCCGATCTATGCTATCACCTGCCCAATCTGAATCAGTAAAACCAATGAAATCTAGCTCAGAATCTGCAGCATAATGTATGCCAAAATGTTTCGTACCTTGCACATACTGCAAGATCTGCTTGGTTTCTCGCCAATGAAGCTCATGGGGCTGCTGCATATACCTTGATACAGCACTCACAGCATAAGAAATATCAGGCCTAGAGTGTGTCAAGTATAGTAGTGAACCAATCGACTGTCAATACATAGTGCAATCTGCAAGCGGTGTAGAATTTCCCTCCTTAAGACTGATTCCTGAGAGGAATGGGAACGGGGCTGCCTTACATTCAGCCATATTAAAATTCAATAATAGGTCAGAAGCATACTTTTGTTGAGATATAGTGATCCCATCAAAATTTTGAGCTATCTCCAACCCAAAAAGTGACTTACCAAGCCCAAATCACTCATGTCAAAAGCTAGATTTAAGGCAGTTTTTAGCTTGTTTATTGAAGTAAGAGTGCTACCAGTAATGAGAAGATCATCAACATAAAGAAAAATAATCAACAAATTACCTTTAACTTGTTGTAGGTACACATTCGGATCAGAGTTGCATCTTTTGAAATTCTGAGAAAGAAGGAAGGAGTCCATCTTTGCATACCAAGCTCTTGGGGCCTGTTTTAAACCATACAAAGATTTCTTCAATCTACAAACTAATGATGGATCTGATGTGTAACCTTTTGGCTGCTTCATATATACCTCTTCAGCAAGATCTCCATCTAGAAAAGCACTCTTCACATCCATGTGGTGCACTTTCCAGTGCTTGGATGCGGAAATAGCCAAAATTAGGTGGATGGAATCCATCTTTGCAACCGGTGCAAACGTCTCAGTGTAGTCCACTCCTTGGACTTGGGAAAAACCTTTTGCCACCAAACTAGCTTTTTATTTTCTGATAGATCCATCAGCAACAAATTTCGTGTGGCAGACCCATTTACATTGGACTAATTTTCTTCCAGGTGGAAGAGAAACTAGCTCCCATGTATTGTTCTTTTGAAGAGAACTATACTCTTCATCCATGGCACTTTGCCATCTCGGATCTCGGTGGGCATGGTAGTATGTTTTGGGATATTAACCAATCATTTAATAACAAATCGCAGATAATAATGGGTCAAAAATAGAAAGATCCATACCTGCTCTTTGAAAGTCTACTCTTGTTCGTCTTGGATCAGCAGGATTTCCAATGTTCGAACCAGTAGATTGAAGAGTGTTTTGGGCCCACTTCGGTAACTGAGGAGGATCATAATGGTCGGATTCCGAACCTGATATGTCATGACCATCATGTGCTGCTAAAATATCAGAAATATCAGAACCAATACTTTCATTATCGTTGCTCAAATCTTCTTCTAGTAGAGGCGGTGAAACGACAGTTTCTTCCTCGACTAGTTGCAATTCTTGAAGCGGTTCTTCAAATTGCACACTGCGCTCTATGAATATCTTTTTGGATCTAATATCCATGAGTTTATATGCCTTTGATTCTTCTCCATATCCTATCAGTATGCATTCAATACTTTGTGGATCCAAAGCTCGTCTCTTCTTGGAAGGAATTCTAGCCCATGTAGTGGAGCCAAAACCCTCAAATTTGACACATCCAGTTTGTGACCAAAAAATGATTCGAAAGGAGTCATACCTTTCATGGAGGAATGTGGAACTTGGTTCTAAATATATGCAGCAAAATTAATTGCTTCAGCCCAAATATTTGCAGCCAAACCTTTTGACTCAATCATGCAAGTAGCCAACTCTTTCAGTGACTGGTTTTTCCTTTCCGCTACACCGTTCTGCTGGGGTGTGTAGGGAACTGTATGTTGGATCTGAATTCCGCTTTCGGAAAAAAGTTGCAGAAAATCGGCCTTGATATATTCTCCACCATTATCAAATCTAAGATTTTTGATCTTGCTCTCAGTGGAGGTCTCAACAGAAGCCTTAAAATCCTTGAATTTTCCAAGCACTTCTGACTTGTTTTTGAGAAAAAATACCCAAGTAAAGCGGGAAAGATCATCAATAAATGTCAAAACATACCTTGAACCATTTAATGACATATTTGGTAGAGGACCACTGATATCAGAATGTATGAGGCCCAAAATGGTGGAAGCTCTGCTAGCTTTTCCGCGGTCGAACCTGTGCTCGGGGTGCTTCCCAATAATGCAACCAGTGCAAATTCCCTTCGAGGAACGGAGTTGTGGAAGACCATATACCATTGATTTTTGTTGTAGCAGAAGAAAATACTTGTAATTAAGGTGTCCAAACCTTTCATTCCAAATCCTACTAACCTCGTTTCCATGAGTGAGGAGAGCAGTGGGCTTTTCAAGCGGCACAAAGTGAAAAAACTCATAGTATTTTGCAGTGTGGTTTGCCTTTCCGACTACAATAACTCTTCCACTTTTGATATCATAAATTTCAACTGTATTAGGGCTGAATGTAACTTGCTTTCGTTCACCAGTGTGTCATTTGATACATAGAAAGTAGATTTGAAGCCAAGGAAGGCACATAGAGAACATTTTGCAAGCTTCCATGTTCTACATGGATGGTACCTTTTCCCTTTGAAGAAATTTTTGAGTCATCTCCCAAATGGATGGGGATGGAGCTGTTTGGATTGAATGAAGAAAAAGATTCAATATTTGCATCCATATGATTCGAGGCATCAAAATCTATCAAACGAGTAGTGGGATTCGAAATAGTTGCCATGAGTGCTTGACCTCTTTCATGATCATCATTCATATCCTTCTTCCTTGCACTGTCGAGAAGACATATGTTGTTCTTTTCCAAAAGGAGATCCATTTGATCTATTGTTTTCTTCATGCATGAACTTTCGGGATGAAACCCACGGTTGCAATAAGAACACTTAGATTTTTCTTTTCTCTCTTTACCCTTTTGCTTGTTTCTTGAACTGGATGGTGCATCTGTCTGCTTGCCTTTCTCTCTTTGCCTGTGAGGTTCGAATTTGGGCTTCTCTTTCTTTTGCTTTCCTTTTCCATTCGAATTCTTGGATCCTTGAACAAATAGGGATGAATCTTTGGAGTTTATGGACCCCATTTGAATCAACTTGTCATGCTCTTTGGTAACGGATTCAATGAAGGCATTCAAGGTAGGCATCTTCCAATTCGGGGTAGTTAGCCGACCGGAATTTAAAGTAGAGACAAATACTGAGTAATCTTTACCAAGCTTGGTGAGAATGGAGAGGATCAATTGCTTATCCTCTTTGATAACTCCATTGTGCCTCAACTGCATGTCCAAGTGCTTGAATCTTGTGAAAAACTCATTGATGGTCTCGAAATTCTCAGGACTAAGAGCAATCAATTTATTCTCTAATTGAAAATCCCTAAGCTCGTCCTGCTTGCCAAAAAGTGTGTCAAGTTGCTCCCATATTGCTTTTGGAGTCTTCAATCCGCTGAGATGGAAGTGAAGATCTTTGGAAATAGAGAGGCAAAGGAGACCATAAGCTTCATCAAGTTTACTGTAGTGTTTGGTTCTTTCCGACAATGTGCTTGGCTCCAATTCGAGGCCAATGATGACTCTATAGAATCCTTTTGAACGCAATATGATCTACATATCATCTTTCCAATCAAAATAGTTGAAAGGAGTGAGGATAGGCTTTGAAGAAGAGTATTCCATTGCTAGGAGTGAGTGCACTTTGATGTAGAAAAGCTTGCAAAGGCAAGGTAGTGAATGCAATTCATGGAGACAATAACCTGCAAATCACAATGAAGACAAGAACAGTAAGGTCGAACAATCCACCCTTTTAGAGTTGCATCACACATGGGATTGGAGATCAAACAAGTTGAATGGGTCCAATGTATCAAATCCAGGAATTATGTGGAAAACTCAAGCTTTTGGAGTGGATTGGAAGTGTATTTTTCTACTTTGCATGCACATGAGATCTTTCATGCCAAAACTTCTTGTAATTTTGAGCAAATTCACTCAAATCTTCTTGTAGAACACCTGTAGAAAAGAGATCTTGTCCCTGAAATGGCTTTGATACCATGTAAAATTAGTCACAACAGATCTAATGAACAAGTAAATCAATCACAATAGATGAAACTCAGAAAATATGGTGTAAATTGTGCATAAACTTGCATCAGTGCTCAATATCCCAGTAAGGGTAAAAATACAATACAATAATGTCACAATGACTGAGCAATTAAAATTTCCTAAGGAGGTCATTCGAATTAACTGAATGGCATAGCTTGACTCCAAATAGGAGTCCTCATCATCAATTAGTGGTGGTCATCAATGCACAAGAACCAGTCATCCAGGTGTCAATCTGAGTCTAACTGAGTGTAACTGAAGTGTGTAGCACTGATATAGGGAAGGAGGCTCAGTGGAGGGCGCATGGGAGGCTTAATTGAAGTCATAACAAGTCATCTAGTCAATATGGAGGTCCAATGGAGTGAAACAGTCAGTCAGGAGTGAAACTAGCCTCAAATCAAGGAGAATCGGAGCTAACTGAGTGTAAACTGAGTGGGTAGGTGAGGAAGTGCGCCCTTCTCTGGCAGTAGGTGAGATGTGGGAGCCTTCATGACTAGCAGGGCTAAAACTCTGAGAATAGAAGCTCCTGGGTGCTAGAAAGAAGTGGATAAGGTGCTGGAGGAATCAACCTGGTGACTGGGATGCATGCAAACCCTAGAAGTTGCATGCAAACCCTAATTGCATGCAAAACCCTAAGAATGATGAAGTGGATATCCGAATAAGTGCCACATTTTCCCCTCTCCGAGACAATCCAGTCAAAAATTAGATGTCCTCGAAATCTATGGTCAAGATATGCTCCCTGATCATGAAATATTGCTGGGCAACATCCCAACTATGCAACATATGCTTTAGCAACGGGATTTGGGCCCTCATGCCCTGGATCTGGAAGAACTTGAGAAACCCACAGTTCCTCAACGCTTCCACACATTATGTATCATTCGCCGCTTTCAAATCATCTAGCTTGTTCTCCCTCTCACGCCACTCTAGGACCATATCGGCGACCACAAACCTCTCACAAGGGGCATTTAATCACCATTAGAACTCATTCAAGCACTTAAAACTTTTTCTTTCTAGCGAGGTTTTGAGTTGTGCATGGGCGTTTCCACTGTCACACCCCGCATTTAGGTACAGTGTGACGTCGTCGCAAGCCACTTTGGTGTCCTTTGTGACGACTCAGGCTCGTCGCAGTTCCTGTAAGGGCGAACTGTGACGACCCGAGGGCGCAATAGCCCCCCACAAACAAACTCAAAAAACCTAAAAAATGAACATAAATTGAAAAAGTAAACCACTACATTTATGCTGGATGAGATTTAGAGTTACCTACTCCGAACGGCTCGTGATTTGGTGGCTCGTAGCACTGGAAATCGACGTTTAAAATTCTGCTCCAAATGGCACTATTTTCTCCCCAATTTGGCAAAATGAACAATGGTAACTATTTTTGGTTCTTTTTCCTATTTATAAACAAAAATGAAATATTCCTTTTCAAATTTAGATTCCTTTTGCGTTATTTGCTATAGTTTGGATTGTTTTATGCTTGTTTGACTATTTTGACCTAGTTTCAAGCATGCAGGAGTCATTAAAATGTGTCGTTTGCACCATTTTCGGATTGTACTGATCATCTCAGGTATGAACAACCCTTTAAACATTTTTGTTATTATTTTTCCCATTAGGATTTTGTTATGCAATCATGACGAGATTACTCTTTGTTCTTTCTCGTGCTCATTAAAACATGAGAATAAGTCACCGAGTTATGATTTATCTCTTTTTTGGGCTCGTTAAACTCCTACGGAAAAGGAACCCCCCCCAGAGTCTATCTTTAATCTCTTTTCAGACTCTCGAAATATGAAAACATCGTGAAGCGAACTTGTCGCGTTCACGCATGTTAAAGTATTTGAATGGTCGTCTCCCTGGTGATAGTTTACCCCTTTTTCGGACCAAGGGGCACTAGTTACGAAAAAGGAATACTCCAGCCACTCATGACTGGAAGAGTCCTCTCCCGCATTATTTTTTCCTTTTCCGGGTAGATAGGCTAACTTTACGAAAAAGGACCGTTGGAGTCTTCTTTAGTTCTTTTCAGGCTCTCTAAACAGGAAATGACACCGAGTTTACCTTCTATGGAGTCGTTAAAACTTAACATTGAAGGGCCCGTCATGGGACGAACTCCTCCTCTCCTAGGTTCGGAAAACATTTGGGATTGGACTCATCTATGAGATGAACTATACCAAGCATCTGGTTACCCTCATCAAGCTCGTAAAAAACACATGAGGCACTCATCAGTCATGATGGGGAAAAAGGAAAGCTCTTATGTTATGCTCTTTACCAGTGGCAGTATTTTGGTTGCTCTTGAACATGGCACTCATCTGCATTTTCATTCAGTATTTTTCCATGAGTCGTATTAACTTCATGAGTCTTGTCACTCCTTCGAATCATCCGAATAATGCTACCACCATCAGTTGCATTAGTCGTTAGTGTTGTCTCGTCATATCAATACTGCAAATTCATGCCATGCCCATGTTCAAGAGATGTCTTCACCACTCATTTTCTACAATTAGTACACCTTCCATCATGTCAGTTACTCTGAGTCATTCTTGCATGTTACTGTACCATCCAATCTACTTCAACACATCCTTTGTCGTGTTTCGTGTCGATTGATCGGGGATTCATTATGTCCCTCCTTCGACGGATTCATCCTTGTCGACTTCAAGACATCATCCGAGGACTGAATCTAGAAACCATTCGAGTACCTTGGGCGTGCATGCCTCAATGGCAAGTTACCTCACTTTCAACATGAGTTTACATCATTGACTCTTGATTGAAAGATTTCATCATGTGTTCGACTTCAACTCATTTATTCATGCTTGGTGATATGTACTGTGATACCTTGGGAATCATTGACATCAATGGTGATTTCCCTTGCACTTGTTAATGGTATACATCAATGACTGGTAATCAAGTGGTTTCTACCATGTTCGACATCAAGAAATTTGTAATCACATGGATAGATTCATATCATTGCGGGTTCAACTTGAAGACCCTGGGGAGTCATGTTTTTCCGAGGTTGAGATGGAGTTTGTATTGTGTCATATGACACGGATCCACTTTTGTATTGGTTGTGGCTATGTTATCATTTCATCATGGATCTACGCTTGTGTCTTGTATCCGTGATTATGTTTAGTCAGTCATTACTACCATGGATCTGCATTGTATTGGTCGGCAGCCATGTGTGCATCGTATGAGACTATGTACTTAGAGTCAATTGTACTGCAGCGGCGTCCTTCGTCCGACAAGTCCATTTCCATTCCTTCTGTCAAAGAATTTCACCTGTCCAGTTTCAACATCTTCATGCTTTGGGGGGCATTCTATTACACCTAAAATCTTACCATTCATAAGACCCAGTGTAAACATCCCTGAAGCCTTTATGACTGAGTGATCAAATTGGATGAGATCCTAACCTGCTCATACATAGTTTTGTGAGGTCGTCGTAGTCTGCCCTCATGCAGCATGTGACGTCACAGGTTTCCCTCATGCAGCCTGTGACGAGGTCAGTTCAATGGATAAAAATGGCATCTTCGAGCCCATTCTCAAAGCATGGTGATGTGTATCCCTATCCCTATCCTATAGGGGAGCTGGAATTCCGTTCCCTAGCATTTGGGAAGGATTCCCTATCTCTCTCCTACCCTATCCTCTTAGTCCTATATAAGCAAGTTACATTCCCATACCAAAGGGAGGAAGTATATAGTACTTGCATGCTGGTGAAATTGGTCTAGGTTCATCTCTACTCATCTCTTGGGAGACCTATACTTCCTTGGGAGGCTATGGCATTGGCTTGATTGGAGAAGGATTGCTACGTTAGGTCGTGTGGTTGTAATCTCTTCACCTTATGTACTTCCCTTTTAATACAATAATACAAGAGCTTTCCACCAAGTTTCATTGTGTTGATGTTATCTTGTGTTGTTTTCCTGCTTAACTGCTTACTTAGATCTATTATTGTGTAGGTGCATTTTACTGCTTGTTTTGTTGTCGTGTTGTCTTGGCAGGTTTTGCAGCTTGGATCTGAAGACCATCAAGCTTGGAGCAACATTCAAGAGGAAAGGATTAGCGATCTAACAAGGTAAAGCATCTTGTTCCTTGATCTCTAATTAGATCTAGGATAGTTACTTGTATTCTGTCTCTATTTGTTCTAGACTCGCCTTGAGCTAGGGAGATCTTGCCTTGAGTCCGCTCTTGATAGATTGTTCGTCAAACACCCAGTGGTGAAGCATTGGATTATGGGGGCAGAGGTCTCAGGGTCAAACCCGCGGGCCTCTCCCCTTCCATCGTTACTTCGTTATGTTTGCTCACTGGTGGTTTATTTGAACTGTGACTTGGCTTGTAACGTGGCTTATGTGTTGGAACTTACTCCATTGATTTGGCTCTACCACATGACATTTGGCCTCAGTATTGGCCACGGGGTCGAGGGCCTACCCCTCGATCCTACCTTTTTTCCAATTCAAACACCTCTCAACTTTAAATAAAAGTTAAGAACCTATAGTTTTAAGTAACACTGGCGGGAGCCCTAGCTAGGAGGTCTCTGTGGATACTTGGGTGGACTTGGAGGTCATGTGTTCAATCCCCATGGTCTCCACCATTTTTTTATAAAATTTATATTATATGGCCAACAGGGTTGCCACATGGCATGCCCTGATTAGTCCAAAACACTTGCCAAATCACCTTCTTTGACCACGTGGCTCCCTGCCATTGATCCTTTTTTAAAACCATTTTTCTCATTTTTTTGCCTTTTTAACCCTTTTTGTTGAATCTTTGAAACCCAATATATTTTGCGTCCATAGGTCGTTTCACACGAAATGAGCGTTTCCGGAAACCTGTTGACAAGATCTACACGTATGTAAGCTTATTTACATATTTTGAAGACTTTAATTTTGATCAAACATTGAGATCCTCCTGGATCAATAACCTACTGGGAAAATGGTAAAAGTTGTAGATAGCAAACAACTGCAACAAGAAGTTAATCAGTTGAGGTTTGAGAAACAAAGGCAAACTGAGACGATCGAATAACGTCATAGCAAAGCAGAGAAAGTACTAAAAATTGTTAGTGCTACAAACAGTGAAGTACAGAAAATAGTAGAATGTAGTGAGAAGCAAGTGCAAGCACATTTGACTAGAGAGTTGGTACAAGAAGTGTGCCAACATAGAGACCTAATTCAGCAAACTGTCAAGGACCTGAAGCAAAAGTATGCAGATTTCCTGGAAAAATCCAAGACACCTGATGTGAAACCTTGAAGTGCCTTGGGATGAGCCACATGTGAGTGTTGGTGGATTGTTGGGCCGAGTAAAGTTTTGAGTAGTTTTGGTGTGAATAGAGTTAAAGTGAAGTGGTTCAATGAAGAAGGGTCAACTCCGATGTAGTGGTCAAGAATCAAGGAAGATGGGTATTTTGAATATCTCAAGGGTGGAGTTGGGTAAGTTAGTTAGTATTTTGTGTGCACATACATTTATGATTCGATTAGTTGAGTAAGTGGAGTAGTGGGATCAAGGCAAGTTGTGTGCACCTTATAAATATGTAATGGGTTGGGATTTTAGGGTTTGGTCTGTATATCGAAGATACTGTATACTATGAGAAGAGAGTCACATGATCTGCGGGTTGTGTGCACAGATATCTTGTAAAGAGAAGGAAGAAATCTGTAAGTTGTTGTTGCAAACATGAAGTGCTTATTTTACTGTGACTCATGAATAAAGAAAGCGCTTATGTAGTTTTCTCCCATTTGGAATTCCACGTTATATATGGTGTTCAATGTGTATGAATGTTGTTATGATCTGCTATGATATTTTGTTACATTTTGCATATTAATGAATAAATGTTAATTGATAAGGAAGTATGAATGATATGGTTACTACTTAGTTAATAAATATATGTCGCACCGAGTTAAGTGATATGTATGGAATCTCGGTGCTTTGTTGAAGCCTTGTTTTTTGTCGAGGTCTAGAATGTTATGTTTGGTATATTCCTGTCACACCCCTTCGCTACTGCAGAAATATGGTTCCTGTAGTTCCCATAGATACCTTGAGTGAGACTTCACCTGCATCGCAGGTGATGCCAAACGGGTCGGTGTCTTGGGGTTTGTTGGTGATTAGTTGAGTGAACCATATTCAAAGTAGATATGTGCCAACAATATGTATACATGACACTAAATATGTAATTGATTGGGACTTGTTGCATGTAGAACTAGAAGGGATTTCCTGCTAGATCCCCTCTGCAATTTGGACAAGAAAGAGACACATCTCCGCAAGTGAGCCATCATCCAGGTGAAAGTGAAATGGAAGAACTATGGTCCTAAAGAGGCCACTTGGGAAAGGAAAGATTCTATGAGAAAAGAATACCCTTCCATGTTTCAAAGTTGATAACATTTTAACAATGTTACATTAAGGAGGGTGGGATGTGACATCCCTTGACTTTGCCTTTTATTAATAAGTCCTTGATTGGGACAAGCAAATTTATTTTGAATTGGTAAAACTTTGGACATGGGCAAAATGTTAATTGTTATGATTTAATATTATCTTTTAATTCCAAAATTGTTGTTGAACTTCCCGTTGTAAGAGGGACCAAGCTGGATAGAGGACAAAGACTTGACAAGTAATTATAAATAAGAAAAAGGGAGGGGTGTAAAATAAAAACAAATTCAAATAAAATAAGAAAAGAAAATAAGTTAAAGATTAGTTAATAAATAGAAATAAATTAAAAGATAAACTTTATTTGCTAACTACTTCTTGAATTAATAAAATAATAATAATTTCAGGAGAGATAAAGGAATGGTAAAGGGGAAGAAAAAATACAATATTTTCTTAAGAAAGAGATGGCCAAATCAGAAGATAACCTTTCCAAAAAGATACAGTACTAACAAATAAACCAGAGTAGGTTAAGAGGTTTTCTAGGAGGGCAAGCGTTGCCTCAGGTACCGAAAAGGTCCAGTTTATTTCCATTGAGCGCTGCCTCAGGTCTCGAAAAGGTCCAGTTTATTTCCATTGAGCGCTAAGATTGGTCATGAGATGATTATGATTGGAAATATGTTGGTGTGGAATTAAAATTATATGGTTTCCAAAGAGCTCATAAAGTGATCCTAGTGACCATATTGCCATAATCAAGTATCACATTAACGCATCTATTTCCCTTAAGTCTGTCCTCTAGCAAGCTTGGTCTAGCTCAGAGGTGACTCTCTAGAATCGAAAGACTGTTGGGTTCTTAAGAGTATGTGGTTGGGAGGAATGTGGAAGATCCTTAGTAACTTCATAAACAAAAAGATATATAAGTATTTCTTATGAATTCGATTAGTAAAATATAATAAAATTGATTTGCATTCGCTATACTCTTTATTTTGCAATTTTATAAAGAGATAAATGTGTTATTTCAGTGTAGTATTACATATATTTCTTTAAGTAAATTTATTAACACATTTACGATTGAGGAAATGAGGACAAGTTCTGAATATTTATTTATGTAGATTGCCTAATTGAATATAATAATTTGAGTACTACGAAGATGATATGAATTTTAATCTTTTTATTTTTGTAAAAATGTTATAAATTCTATACTTTTATCATTAGTAAGTAAACATGTTATAATACATAACACATAGTACTTTTAGAATTATTTCCATGAGTAAGTTTACTATAAATATTTCTGACATTGTATTATTGTCCTAGAAACTATGTATATTTTTACATTATTGTATTAAAATCCTAGAAACTATGTAATCAAACTAATAGAGAATCATAGATTGTTACGGAATCGTAGGATCATAAACCCTTCCCTTAAACTAGTATAGTTCCAAGAATGTAATAGTATTTTTTTCTATCGACTTTAATGCCTTGTACGATTATAGTAAGAGTATTAACTTAAGAAGAAAGTAAGAGTATTAACTTTTTTCTATCGATTTAAAACCTAGACTATTAACTTAAGAAGAAAGTAAGAGTATTAAGTTAAACACTTCAAAAGAACTACCTTAACATAATCAATGGTGGGAATCTGTAACAATATTTTCAACCACCTTTCGGCATCAAAACCCTTGCACATAGAAGGTCAAAGCTTTGAATAGAACGCTTTAAGAAGGCTTTAAGAATCAGATACAACGCTTCCAGATGGCAGGAGTAAGTGTCGTGTGCCAAAGTCGAGGATAGCTGAAATCATGGATCTGTCGATGTACGCAAACACCAGTTTTCACTTAATACAATGCATGATATGTTAAATTTGTATGCCTAGGTAGAATGAGAATGTGTGACCAATATTTAAATCAACTCAATAATTTTACCATGGATCGTACGGTATTGCAAGGTGAATAATGTAATTTTATTTCCTTTTTCATTCGATATGGAAGATGGTTGAGTAAGACCTCAATCTAGATGACTAAAGGGGAGAAAACAAACAACAATTAGATATTTAATGATAGATAAACTATCACAATTTAATTTCAGCATCATTAATTTATGAACTAATAAAATGAACTATCAAAGCTATGTAATCAAGATAAACTAGATCAAACTACACGTTTACAGTGTAATAATAAGA
Organism: Larix kaempferi; assembly: GCA_027924585.1. Lineage (NCBI taxonomy): Eukaryota > Viridiplantae > Streptophyta > Pinopsida > Pinales > Pinaceae > Larix > Larix kaempferi. The sequence goes on from BSBM01000068.1 coordinate 20,202,860, forward strand.
TATCATGGTCAGAATCACTTAAAGCTACAATCACTTCTAGTTCTTATAAATAAATTACTAAATATTATTGACTTCAGAAGTAAAGTTCATGGACATTGAATTTCTCAAATTCGTTGTGAATTTATGAGTACAAAACATACATACATATATATAATTTGAATTCAAGTAGTGTGTTACATCTCCCCTAGTTATAGGATCAAATTTCGAACAACAATTGAGGAAATAAAGTGTTCGATTGAAGATACCATCCAAAAATGCCACATTTGAATGATCTCCTCCCCTTGTGGAATCCCAATAGTGTTTGTACAAAAGAAACCTTGTACATGGAGACTCTTTATTGATTACAAATACCTAAACAAAATCATCACTTAGAATCGATACCCAATCCCATGTATTGATGATCTCCTTGATCAACTTAAGGGTGCCAAGTTCTTTCGTAAGATTGATTTGAAATCAGGATACCACCGAGTCTCAATTAAACAGACAGACATATGAAAGACAAACTTCAAGCCTAAGGAATGCCTTTTTGAGTGCTTGGTCATGACTTTCAAATTGACTAATGCTCCAACAACATTTATGGGGATGATGGATGATATATTGCACCCATTCACAAGCTCTTTAGTGGTCATATATCTAGATGACAACCTCATCTTCAAGAGAACTTCCGGTGGAATGTTTGTTGCACATTCAACATATCCTTAGTACCTTAGGCCAACACAATATTTACACCAATTTGGAGAAAGGATAATTCATAATGGAGATAATTTAGTACCTAGGATGCATCATGCATTCATATGGGATGCATGTGGACCTACCCAAGAGCCAAGTCATTCACAATTTTCCAACCCCAACAACTCTAGCAGAGCTTCGAAACTTCTTGTGCCTTGCCAATTTTTACCGCAGGTTGGTGTTGGGTTTCTCTAATATCGCTTGGCCCTTAATACAAGTGACCAAGGGTGAATCCAAATCCAAGTTTTCTTGGGGTGCATCACAATAGAAATCCTTTAAGGATCTAAAACAATGCCTTTTCTCGTTGCCAATCGTCACTATGCCAAACTTGCAACAACCTTTGAAGATTGATACAAATGCCTCTAATTATGATATCAATGCAATCCTTACTCAACATGGACATACAATGGCCTGTAATAGTGTGACGCTCTCTAATTCGATTTGCAAGTATCCCACCTATGACAAGGATATTTACTCCATTATGCAGGGATGTTGTCAATGGAAACATTACATCCTAGTAATGGATATCATCATCCTCTCTGGTCACAATCTCCTACAATTCTTGCAGATGTTGTGAAAGTTACATAACAATAGTCATCAAAATTCTCCCACATACCTGCAACAATTCCACCTAAATGTTAAGAAGGACAACACCAATCAAGTTGGAGACTGCCTCAACTGACTTCCAATTTCTATATTGACTATTATGCTTAGCTCTTATGGGCACAAGAAACCTAGGTCACCCAAATTGTACATCTGTGACCCTGAATTTTCTATTGTCTATCATAGATTACAAGAAGGAAGATCGATAACAAACTTTCATCTATAGGATGAACTTTTATGTCATCTCGACCACCTCTATGTTCCTTCAAGAAAGATTAATAAATTGATCTGGGAGGCACATTACAATGAAGTGGCAGGGAACTTCAGTGTAGATAAGATAGTGGAAGTGTTGAAAAAGTAATTTTACTAGTTGAAGCTACGATGAGATGTTGTTAGGTACATTCAATTTTGCACCACCTGTGTCATTATCAAACTTGTCATCAAGAAGAAAGGGTTGTACACTTCATTGCCTACCTTAGACAATCTCTATGAGTCTATCTCCATGGAACATATATGGATTACCTTCAACCAAGCATGGAAATGAATTTGTATTTTTGGTTCCTCATTGATTCTCTAAGATTGCAATTTCAACTCCCTATAAGAAGAGCATCACAACAGAGGCCACTTCTAAGATCTTATTAGAGCATGTTTGGGTTTTTTTTAGCCTCCCATGGACCATTATTTCTAATTGATATAGAAGGTTCTTGATTAATTTATATTCCATCCTATGGTCGATGATGGGCATCAAGCTGACTTAATCGACTACCTTCCACCCTCAAACTAATGGAAAGATAGAGGCAATCAACAGGATGAAGGTGCATACACTGAGAATGCACAACTACAAACATCCCCAGACTCGGGATGAGATCCTTATGTTCAACATAGATACAATAGAGCCCTTCATATCTCTATTATCCACAACCCATTTGAGGTATGCATGGGGTTCCAACCATTAGCCCCAAATTATGTAGCACTTCCCATTGCATATACATAGGAAGAATCCTTCCATGCTCAAATTGAGGTTGAGAAGGCATCCAAATTTGTTGAACGGATCCAACACATCCAATAACAAGTTCATGGTATCTTGCAGAAATCTAATGTTAAGTATAAGCATCAACAGGACCAACATCAATGTCCACACAAGTGCCAAGTTGGCGATAAGGTCTGGTTACATTTACAAAAGGAGTGCCTTGTAGGATCCCAATGCAATATTTGTCCACTTCTATATGGGCCTTACACCATCACCAAGGATGTAGATGATACTTCTTTTGAATTAAGTATTCCCCCATTCCTTGCCTTGCACCTAGTCTTTAATGTGGTGCCCCTTCGACCATATTTTCCACCTCTACTAGACACCTCAAAAGCAAGTTAGCACTTAGCCCCTTCCAAAATAAGCATTGGCTGCATTGAGCAAGAAATAGTTAACCATATCATGGATACATAGATGAATGGAACTCGCCATTAAAGCATCCAACTATGCTAGGTCATCAAAGAAGGGAAAATTCTTCACAAAGGCAAGTGGCTCACCAAGATTCAAATTCAGGATAAGTTTCCCCATATAATAAGAGACATTAATGCAATGGATATTGTTCATTCCTAATGTTGGAAGACTAATCTCATTGTGGATATCGGTGGCCACCCACCTCTTCCACTAACTCACATCGATTCTCCACCCCCCTGGCAATTTTCTATGGTTTTTTGGGTCCCAAAATTTTGGTCCTAGACATTTTTAGGCCCTAAATGGTATTAACGTAGCTAAAACAACCACCTACAAAAAAAATTTGGTCTCTTTCAAATGTTCCCAATGGGCTATCATATGCCCCAAATGGAGTTTGTATGTGAAAGTTATGTCCTCGGGAAGTTGACTTGTCGGCTAACCACCTCGAGGCCCACAAATCCTTTTTGGCACTTGAAATTGACTTGTCAAATACCACCATATGAGTTAGTTTATATTACTTTGTAGTTTAATGTGTTTTTCCATTCCATTCAATAAAATAATTTGTGTTTTATTTTACTATTGTTCTCGCTGCAAAACGTGTGTGTGTGTGTGTGTGTGTGTGTTTCCATTTTATATCATTTCCTTCATTTCATTCTCCAAATAATCTAGATCAATTCTTCTCCTAGATAGTTCAAATAAGAATAAATAGTCCATCGTATGCTTGAGGACATAGAACTAGACAAGTAGGAAAATCAACCTACCACTGATGTCCAAGATGAAACACTCTCCAAGCACGACTTTCGCTAGTTTTCATTTATTTATGCTATGTAAATAATTTTTTATATCAGGCAAATTTTATAGGTTCGATACTAACAGATCTCTTTGGAAATCCCCTATGATACTTCTACTGAAATTTGGCTCGATGGACAATTTCAATTTTGTATTTTCATGCTAACTAGCTCAATTGCAACCTTTTGTTAATACAAAATATAATTGTTTATATCTTTTGAGGAGTCAAACCTATATTACCCACAATACCACCATTACAATGGTTGTTAAGGCCCAGCAAGGCCCCAAATATACACTAGAATATCCTTCAAATTCATTAATTACAGCAACAAAACATTCCACATTGATCTCATTCTCGTTGTTAATTTTACATTTGTGTACACATTGTAATTACATGATCACTAACGACTTGACAATTGGATTGCTTGAGTTTAAATTTGTACAATATATATAATGATTCTTTAAATTATGTCTTATATCTTATGTCTTCTCTTCATTGTAGATGTTATATTTTATTTTTATGCATGTCTAACACTCCTCAATATTATTTTAGTTTATGTGAGTGTGGGTTGTCCCTTAGGGGCATATACACTCCATTGTATGATGAACCTAAAACCATTGATTTATGTGACATTCAAGAAGCCTCATTTGTTATATTTTTCAACATCCTTCTAATTTTTTAATACTAAAGTCTCTACTATAATTCTCGTCTTGAATGGAATAAATTGATCTCTTGACCTCATAGGCCTTAATGTGTTTAGTAATTATTTTAAGTCTAATGTCAATCATCCAAAACATTCATCTATATTGAAGAAAAAATTGATTCCTTTAAATAACAAATTATTCCAAATATAATGTTAAAGAAGTAATTTTCATGAATTTGCACAATGGTGTTAGAGTACAAAGAACAAAGATCATATGAGTATAAATGTTGAACACTCACTTATATTGAGAGGGGGGTAGATTAGTATAAGTCAAACTTTTTATGTATTTAAACATTCATCAACCATAAGAAAGTAATTGTGCATAGATTAACCACAATACATAGAATTTATGTGGAAACCCTTTTGCAAGAAAACCACAAAAAACTTTTCTTTATAATTTAGTAGGCACTAAACCATAGTTAGAAAACTTTATAGGCACTAACTTGGTGTTACAAAATTTGTATGAACCCACCTACTAGAGACACCAATGCCCACCACTAAGCACCAAGTTAGTGAGAAACACAAATCTCTATTTGGACAACACCAACCTGGAATTAGAATACAACTTCTTCAATAGATTATGAACATTTGCATTACCTTGAACATGTTTGATTTCTACTTCTACTTTTACCATGTCTTCTTGCCACTTCTTTCTTCTCCATGTCTACTCGTTATTTTTTACTTTACCATATCTATTTGCTACTTCTTCCTTCCCCACATCTATTTGTTACTTCTTTCTTTACCATATCTTGATATGTTCGCTAAATCTGCCTTTCCCAGATTTGCTCGCTATATCTTCACATACATAAGCTTCTTCGTCGCTCTCTCCTTTTGGAATGATATTCAATATTTACTCATATCATAATCTCATTTTCAAATATTTCATTTCCACTCACTTCACACATTTCTCTTCAAGTATAACATTTATGTATATAAATCATCATGACCCATATTGAAGAGACATGTTGACTCATTAATTAAATAATTAATTCTTTTTATTTCACCTTGGAAAGTACCATGGGCCTCGAAAACCGTGGGCTTGAAACCACCAATGGTAAAACCATTTCTAAAATATTTATTTGAATTTTTACATGCAATCTTAAATATACTAGTAAAATTCACATTTTACTTTTTCACATGCACCCCTTTTTTATATACTTGTAAACCTATATATATATATATATACGCCCATGGGGTGCAGCTCAAGTGGTAAAGATGAGAAGTTGTAATCAGTTGTAAATGGTAGGTCACGTGTTCGAATCCCCCCAAACTTACCTGTGCGCCATGGTTCAGGCCCTGTGGATTCACCTAGGGGTATAGTGGTAGCGAGATTGTATCCCTGGACCCCGTGTCACGCGAGTACCAGTCCAACTCCAGTTGTTGATTCCCCTAGTAAAAAAACATTATATATATATATATATATATATATATATATATATATACAGAGAGAGAGAGAGAGAGAGAGAGAGAGAGATGCTCCCCTTGCTTGCAAACTCCTTAGCGTAACATCAATGAAATCATGTTCAATCTAGTGCTTTAAAAATTACATCAATGAAAATGTTGGCTCCTTCTTCTTTTTATGGACCATAGTCGCAGAATATTGCATGGAGAACAAGGCAGAAGTTGCGAAAGCCATTAAACATTGCAACATATTGGGTCCACTCCAATGACTATAAAAGTGAAAGGCATGAAGGCATAAGACATCTAGTGATGAGAGCATCGACCAAGCAGCAAGCCGAAGATAGTGCATTAATAGATTCTAAGTTTTGGTCTTTGTATTTGGGTTATGGGATTGTGAATTTTGACAATGTAATAGCTCTACGATGGGTCAATATGCAGACCCAATGTAGAGTCGATTGAATGAGTTGTAATCAAGATTATTGAATTAAAATAAATGAAGATTTATTGGTCCCCAAATTTTCTATGTATGTTACGAATATTCTTTGATGTCTATGTTCTTTGCTTTATGATATTTTCATAACTATGTATGAATGTTTATGAATATACGATGGGTGCATGTCGTAGAACGGTGTAATGAATGATTTATCTCCCATTTTATCTTTGTGGTTAACTCTCTTCATCATGAAAAGGTCTAGGAAGTGCTTTGAGTAAGACCTTCTCCTTCAGGGGATTAATTATGACACTGGCATACTAGACTACAGTAGGCCCCTTTGTTGGAAGTAAGAACCCTAGTCTAATTTATTTTTGCGCTAAAAATGATTCTGTAGCCAAGACCTGGTTTTTAATAGGATACCATTAGTGTGCATTAACTGCATTGATACATTGATACTTAAGAACAACATTCAATATTGGTGGGAAAATAAATTTGATTATTTTTTAATACATGAAGCTTAGTTGAGAGTGTGGGCCCACCAAAACTTAGAGAACACATACTTTATAAAGGAACAATATTTTATCAGGTATGAATTCATGTGGGTAGAATTGCATGTAAGGTTATATAAGAGGTTGAAAATACTACTGTTCTTAGTTATTGTGGATACAAGACATCTGGATCACCCCAACTATATGTTAGTGACCCGTATTTTGTTATTGCCTATTGTACATTACAAGTAGGAAGATCGGTCCCAAACTTCCATCTCTAGGATGAAATTTTATGCCATCTCGACCACCTCTATATTCCTTCAAGAAAGCATGAGAATTTGATCTGGGAGGGACATTATGATAAATTGGTAGGGCACTTTAGTGTATATAAGATAGTGGCAATGTTGCAGAAGTAATTTACTGGCTAAAGCTACGACAAGATGTTTGTATGTAAATTCAATTGTGCACCACTTGTGCCATTACCAAACCTACAATCAAGAAGAAAGGGCTCTACACTTAATTTCCTGCCTAGGCAATCCTTGGGATTCTATCTCCATGGAATACATCAATGGATTACCTTCAACCAAGCATGGAAATGACTATGTATTTTTGGTTGTTGACCTGTTCTCTAAGATTACGATTTTAACTCCCTGTAAGAAGAGCATCACAGTAAAGGCCACTTCTAAGGTCTTCTTCGAGCGTGTATGGGTTCATTATGGCCTCCCACAAACCATTATTTATGATCAATATAGAATTTTATTGAGTAATTTCTAGTCCAACCTATGGTGGATGATGGACACCAAGCTAACTAAATTGACTTCCTTCCACCCCCAATATGATGGATAAACAAAGGTGGTCAACAGGATGATTATGAAGATCTTGAGAATGTACAACTCCAAACATACCCACAATTGGGATGAGAGCCTTCCTTATGTTCAACATAGCTACAATAGATCCCTTCATAGCTCTATTAACCACAACCCATTTGAGGTATGCTTGGGGTTCTAGCCATTAGCCCCAATTGATGTAGCACTTCCCATTGCATATACATGGGAAGAATCCTCTCATGCTCAAATCGAGGTTGAGCGGGCATCCAAATTTTTTGAATGTATCCAACACATCCAATAATATGTTCATTATAAATTGCATAAATCCAATGCTAAGTATAAACATCAACATGACCAGCATCGGTATCCACACAAGTTCCCGGTTTGCGATAAAACACCATCTGATTACCAGTCATTGATGTATACCATTAACAGATGCGAGGAGGCCCACCAATAATGATGATGGACTCCAAGGTACTTTTTCTATTCTTTCCAACATGAAATATGAATTAATTCAGTGATACCCCTTTTTTTGGATTTTGTAATTTTTAAATTTATAATACCTTTTTCATTTATTAACTTGAAAAAGGAATAAAGCATTATATGGTACATTGGCGGAAATGAGTTTCGTAAGGGCATGCATATACATTCCAAGGGCATGGGCTAGGCCAAGGAAAAGATTAAATTGCAAACAAGGGCTGAGCTAGTTATGTACACTCTTATGGGTGTTTCCTCCATGGGTATTTCTCAATTAAACAAAAGCAATGGTTTATAGGTGACATGTAGCAAAAAGTGATTCGAAAGGAAAATATGCAACATAAGCAATAATCAATGATGTAGTAGGCATAGATGTACAAGTGGGTATTTTAGCACATGCTTATGTAAACTAACAAAAATAGGGATCCCATAAGGATATGGTCATAAATGTATGAGAGAGAAATATGTGGTTTTGAACTCCAAGTCATGATGGTACTAATAGGACTCCCATTCCTCTGAGAAACACTCAGCATGGGCACCAAAATGGAAATGGGTTGTTGACTATAGTGTCCCATGTTCGGTAGGCTCTTCTATCAAAATGGTGGAAAATGTAGATATGATGGGATGACCCCTCCAATTTCCAATAGGTTCCACCCTAGGGAAAGTTTGGGTTTCAAAAGGTTCAAATGCATCGTAACAGAGGGACAAACTAAACATATATGCAAGCTTCCAAATATACTTGATTAGATCGAGGAACGTGCAAAGCATGCTCCTATACTTGGGTATATTTAAACCAAGTATTCTCCGAGTGACCACACAAAATATGGCCCTATGTGAGTGAAACCAAATGTTCATAAATTCAAGGATAACTTCATCTAATGATAAAATGTCATCCAAGAAGTTATGTGGGCTAGGAGAGCTCACAACCCCAATGGGCCAAGTAACCGGATCATATTCCTCCTCCAAGGGAAGACTGTGATCTTAATTTTTCGAATCCATTTGAGTAGCTTTGTATGAAACTTATATGGAAGATAAGGGAAATGTAGTCTCCAAGGTACCACATTCTATAGAATTGGGAATTACTTCATCATATTTCTCCACAATTAAGAATTTCGTCGATACCTCTTGCGATAAAGGTGAGTCATCCACTAGTATGGGTTTGGGAAAAGCTGATTGTGGGAAGTAAGCCTCTGATGTTATGGTAAATACTGGAAAAACTTGTGGGTTGGGTATTGGTGGCGAGATTGTGAAATTTCCCATGAGGGAAGCATCTTTGAACAATATATCCCAATGTCTTGAACTTCCTTTATTGAATCCCTGACAAAAGGAACATTTGATTGGATAGTAGTTTCACACATGTAGTAATCTAACTCTTCGATCGTCACGATCTTCCCTTGATGAGGGAATCGAATCACTTGGAACATTGAAGATACTATAGTTGTCATAACATGTATCCAACTACATCCTAATAGAAAATTGTATTCTATAGGCACGTCTACTACCTCAACATCAATTGTGACTGTTTTTCCACCCAATTCAATTGGGAAAGCTACAATGAGTCCATGAGGAGGGAACAAATGTCCATCAAATTCCTTTAGTGCCACAGTATGGAATGGAACTAAGGTGGTTGATCCTAATGCCTGACAACATTTTAATGACATGACACATGTCGAGGCCCCTTCATCAACTATGGTTCAAAAAATGTTCTTACCATGAGATACTAATTAAATAAAAAAAAGTGATTTATGAAGGGGTCCTACATATTGATTGGTCTAAATCAAATGTGATTAAAGTAGAATTGGATGGATCAACAACAAAAATTGAAACCAACAGTGCCTTTCTTTGCATAGGACAAAATTGCAATACCTCCAAGGTCGACATGACACATGGTGCTTGATCTAGATCGTCGACAACATTAGAATTATGAGCATCTCACATGCTAGTATTATGTGTTGTTCCACGTAGAACACCTTTGGGGGGGTGTGGTACTATGTCTATGGCTAGTTTCTCAATGGTGAGGGAACCACTTGGATGTGAAACCAATTGATTTGATCTATTATGAGGGACATCATAAGAATTATATCTTGTTTGAATTTGCACCTCATGATCAGACATGAATACATTAGCATTGGGAATATTGTCCCCTTGTGGGGGGTTTTCCTGGTTGCCCCATGGCAGAGGTATCGGCGCCATAGAAAATATTTTTTGTTGGTGTTGCGTGAAGGTTTGCATCAAAATAGTGGATTGTTGTTTCCCACTGCATTGAGCTGTCATTCTATGAACATCCTCCATGAGTGGGCATTGATGAATCATATGATCTCCTTGACAAATTTTGTAAGAGAATTTTCACTTTCGATTATCTTGTGTGCCTTCTACTGGAGGGTTCTAGTTTGTTTCAGATCCTATCCCAGAATTAGCATTTTGTTTACTCTTGTATTTCTTCTTCTTACCTTTAGGGTCCATGGATTGGAATTTAAGGACTTCAGAAGTTTGGGAAGGGCTAATATATTGTTGCATTTCATGGCCAGTTTTGGGTTGTGAAGTTTGAACAGAGATGCTTCCCAATTGTTGGGTAACCTTATCAAGATTATTAATGGAACCAATCACATCAATGGCATGAGGTCCCTGTGGTGTCCTATATGGATCTGACACAGGTCTCACAACATGTGGTATTAAATCATAAAGTGTGCTCGACTGAGAATGGATTAAATCCAATTGTTAGGCAGTATGAAAGAATTGTTCTTCAGTAATGGCTCCTTACATGGCTACTGTTAACACCACAAAAGTGCTCACTAGCTCATTTCCTTATTCACATGACCCATTTGTCCACTTTTCCACCATTTGAGCCTCTAAAGCCATCAAAAGGTCACCAAAATACCATAATACACCCCTTTTCCCCCTCAAAATGAATATTTTTCCTCAAAAAGCATTAAAAAACCCTCAAAAAGGGTCCAGAATTCCCAAAAATATTAAAAAGGGAATAAAAATATTCAAAATATTCAAAAAAGGAAAAAGGAGGGAAAAGGTACCTAAACCATGTTGGTCAATACCATTGGTTTTCTCAAAACCATAATGGTATTCCCCACCACCAAAAACTATAAAAAGGTGGTAGGGGCTCCTCACTTTCCATCCATCCATCATCCTATCCTCACGCTGTCAAAATCTCTCATGAGACTTTTGGCCATTTGCAACATCTTAGAGAAGAGACCTTTGGAGCTTGGAGCTACTCACCTTGAGAGTTTCTCAACACAAATCCTCACCATTTGAGGTATCTTAATACAAAACACCTATTCTTTTATTTCTTGTTCTTGAATCGTTTAAAAAAAAATTATTTGTTATATTCACATGCTAGTTTAGATTTAGATTTAATTTATAATTGTTTTTGCTTTCAATATTGAAACTGCTATCACATTGTTGATAGGTGCCCATTGCACAAAGCTTGGTTGCAAAACCAAGCCAACAGCTACATCTTTGGTAAGAGTAGAAAATAATTATTTTACAAACCAGTCTGCTAGGAATTGATCCAGGATATCTGCTTTGATGAGCCTTTGATGCCTATGCCACACATGAATATGATCATATATATGAGTAGCAGTGGATTGTCGAAGTGAGGTAAAAAGTTTTGTACATGTTTCATAGTGGATAGGTAGTTGAAAATGTGTCAAAAATATCGTTGCTAAAGAAAAAAATTATGTGAATGCACTATGAGGCAAATCAATGTACCATTTCACAACATTTCCCATGAGGATCCATTGAAACAACAAAAACCCGACACTATCATCAACTAGGTATTTGGATCGCTACCATAAATGAAATTTCATCACATGATTTGATGGATTGTCCCCTGGTCATCCATTGAATTTGGGCATGTCCAAAGGAATTTTGGTTGGTATGGTTAACCACCTGTTCAACTGTAGAACAGGTTCATTAGTCAGAGGGGATAAATCTGGTAGATTCAATGTGGAAAGAAATGGTGATCTAACTGGTATTTTGTAGATGATTGATGCACGGGTGAAGCCTAGTGACTCCACTGTCCTTGAACTTGATTAGCATTCCAAGGTGGATTTTCCCCTTGTTGAGGTGGGCTCCAAGAATATTGGTTACTTCCTAGAACTTGATCACTCCATTGCAGAATGGAGTTGGTAGGTGGATTTCCCCCTTACGGAGGTGGGCCCAAAGAAGATTGGTTACTTCCTAGAGTTGTAATACTCCATTGATGTGGTCCTTGGGATTTATTAGCATTCCAAGGTGGGTTTCCCCTTTGCAAAGGATTCCCCCAAGAATATTGGGTACTTCCTAAAATCTTAACAATGGGTGGGTTTCCCCCTTGCAAAGGTGGGCCCCAAGAAGATTGGTTACTTCCTAGAACCTTACCACTCCTTTGATTTTTCCCTTGGGATTGATTAAAATTCCAAGGTGGGTTTCCCCCTTATGGAGGTTGTCCCCAAGAATACTGGGTACTTCTTGGAAACTAACCACTCCATTCTGGAAAGGGGTTGATAGGTGGATTTCCCCCTGGAATGGCATATGTTGGGGGTATGGGATTTCCCCTTGGAATGGTATCTGTTGGGGGTATGGGATTTCCCCCAAGCATTGTTCTAGAATAAGTTAAAAGTATGACGCAGTAGGGAACTTCCACCCATATCTGGGAGGATAGATCCAATTGGAATTTATGTTCCAAGATATGTTATTTCAACCAGGAATATTAACATTCCATGGTAAAGGGTTTCCCCCAAAAGTAGAACTTGGACAGTTATTGGGTATATCAAGAGGATTTTGATGTCCACTTTGTGTGTTTTGAACTTGACTAGACCAACCATATTGGAAACCCATATTTGGTAAGGCACACCTACCAGTAGGGATACCTGCAGATGAAGTGGATGTACTTCTGATATTTGCACCCGGAACTATACCAACCGGCATAGAAGTGCTAGTTGAGATCATATTAGTGATAGGCATGTTAACTATTGGGATTGGTATTGTGGTCGAAGTGGAAGCATTACTACCTCTCGTAACCTTTTGAGGTTTTATTGGTGTGAGCCCTTGAACTCCTGATCAATCCAAGGAATCAAGTGGTGTGTTTTGCATATTTTTCCAACTTTCAAAAAGAGGAGTTATACTTTATGGTGTTTCACTAACAACAAGTATGACTAGGTCTAGATGATTTATTAAAGGTGAATTTATGTGAGCAGTTGTGTTATCTTCTAGTGTTTCAATTTCAACGGAAGCAAGCTCATCAACTAAATCTGTGTTTGGCTCATGATATGACAATGAGATCTCAGGGTCAAATTGATGTTGTTCTTCTCTAGTAATATTAATTGAGTTTAAAATTAGTTATGTATCCAAGTCAATATAATGTGATTCTTGTATTCGCCTTCGAGATGTAGCGGGGCCTTCAAACTCTGGTGAATCACCTCGTTGTCACCTTGAAAGGAAGATCGGGAGATTGGCCACTTTGAAGTTATGTGTTATAACTTGTTTATTATGGTATGTTAAAATGCAATCAAACAATTCTAAGGCCAACTAGACTCAACAAAAATCAAAGTGTTCAGACAACTAAAAATTTCCTAAGAAAATATGCAAGCAAACTACTTTTTCTAAAAAAAATGAATTTTAGTGGAAAGTTGAATTAGAGGGCCTTCCAAAATAGTAGCTGCTGAGGGGTCTCGATCCTCAACAATTACTAGCACAAAGGTATGAGAAATAGTTACACTAGTATTTCAAGCCACAATTAATAAGGGTGTAAGTACTAACCTTCTACCAACACCTTCCCAAGGAGCTGAAGGGAGATTCTATGTCTATTTTAGGTATCGCAAGTGACCCCCACTTGCAATAGCCCATGTGATGTCCTAAGAATAGAAAATATGGTTACTAAGTCACAATTGGCTTCTGAGTGGAACAATTGTAAGTCAATATAGATTAGATAGACCAAATACTCCAACAAAGTGATGTCACCTCGAGGACTTGTCACTTTACTAGAATAATGTAGTTTGTTTATATCCCACCAAACAAGCAAAAGGGGGGTACCACTCTTACTTATTCAACTTAACCCCGTGCTCGACACATGTTTAGCACTCTTTGCTACTAATGGATTTTCACTCTTTAGTGGTTCCTAGTTTCAAAATTTTGTGGCCCTAGAGATGTTAACTCTCCACTCCTAATCGAGGAAAATTTTAGGGGCGAAACTTCGCCCATGGGAAAAATAATAGGGTTTTAAATTTTGAATGGGTGAGTTTTTATGTAGAAGTGTTTTAAAATATTTTAAAATAGTTTGCTTTAAAATTAAATATTGTTTTTATTATGTAAACTATTTAGCCCATCCAAAAATATAAATAAAATTCATGGAAATATATTTTCTCCCTCTATAATTCATTATGGATCCTCTATTTTTGCCCCAATTCATTGGAATCAAATATTTTTAAAGAGTAGTTCGCCCAAGATTTCATTAAAAAATGATAAAAATAGCCTTTATTCGGTCAATAATGGTTTTACCGATGGTTGTTTATGGGCCCATCATTACAAATTGATGATTTGGGGCCTAATAAATATTCATTTCTATTAATTCAATAATATTCATTACAACTCATTCAATCAACTCTATGATGGGTTTGCAGAATGACCCATCATAGAGCTATTACATCATCAAAACCCACAATCCCATAACCCAAATACAAAGACCGAAACTCAAAATATGTTGATGCACTATCTTCGGCTTACTACTTCGCCAATGCTCTCATCAATGGATGTATTTATGCCTTCATGCATTGCGCTTTTATAGTCACAGGAATGGACCCAATATGGTTGCAATCTTTGACGACTTCCGCAACTTCCTCCTTGTTCTCCACAAAATATTCCATGACTATGGTCCATAAAAAATGAAGGAGCCAACATTGTCATTGATGACATTATTAAGGCATTACATTGAACATGTTGCCATTGATGTTATGCCAAGGCATTTGCAAGCAAGGGGGATCGTCTCTCTCTCTCTCTCTCTCTCTCTCTCTCTCTCTCTACACACACACACACATATATGTATAAGGGGCGCACATGAAAAAATAAAATGTGAATTTACAAGTATACAAAAAAGGAGTGCACATGAAAAAGTAAAAAGTGAATTTTACTAGTATAATTAAAATTGCACGTAAGGAAGTTAAAGAAATATATTACAAGCCTGTGGTTTCAAGTTCCTAGTTTTGGAAGTAAAAGTGCATGCAAAAAATCAAAGAAATATTTTACAAATAGTTTTACCATTGGTGTTTTCAAGCCCATGGTTTTGAAGGCCCGTGGTATTTGCCAATGTGAAATAAAAATAATTAATTATTTAATTAATGAATCAACATGTCTCTTCAATATGGGTTATGATGATGTATATAAATAGATGTTATAATTGAAGAGAAATGTGTGAAGTGAGTGGAAATGATATTTGGATAGGAGATTATGATATGGGATTTAATATCATTCCAAAAGGAGAGAGTGGCGAAGAAGAGTATGTATTGACAAAATAGAGAATAGATCTTATTAAGGAAGAAATAGAAAACAGATCAAGATATGGTAAAGGAAGAAATAACAAAGAGATGAGGAGAAGACAAAATTAGCAAACATATATAGTAAAGGAAGAAGTAGTGAGTAGACATGGAGAAGGAAGAAGTAGCAAGAAGATGTGGTAAAAGCAGAAGTAGCAAGCAAACATGGTCAAGGCAACCCAAATGGTCATCATCTATTGAAGAAGTTATATTGTAATTGAAGCTTTTTGTCATTCAAATAGAGATTAGTGTCTCTCACTAAGTTGGTGCTTAGTGTTTGGGATTGGTGTCTCTAGTAGGTGGGTGCCTACAAATTTTGCAACACTAGGTTGGTGCCTACAAATTTTTGTAACTAAGGTTGGTGCCTACAAAATTACAAAGAAATTTTTTTTGGTTTTCTCCCAAAAGGGTTTCCACGTAAATTCAATGTACTATGGTTAATCTTCTACACGATTACTTTCTTATGGTTGATTAATGTTTAAATACATCAAGTTTATCTTATACTAATTCACCTTCCCCCCTCGTAGTATAAGTGGGTGTTCAACATTTATACTTGTATTATAATTGTTCTTTGTACTCTAACACCATTGTGCAAAGCCATGAGCATTGTTTCTTTAATATTATATTTGGGATAATATGTTATTTAAAGCAAATTTTCTTCAACATATATAATTTTTTTGGATGATTGACATTATACCTAATAACAATTACTAAACACATTAAGGCCTATGAGGTCAAGAGATCAATTTATTCCCTTCAAGAGGAAAATTATAGCAGAAATTTTAGTATTAATAAATTAGAAGGATGTTGACAAATCTAACAAATGAGCCTTCTTAAATAACACATAAATCAATGGTTTTAGGTACATCATATAATGGAGTGTATGCACCCCTAAGGGACAAACTACACTCATATAAACTAAAATAATATTGAGGAGTGTTGGCCATGAATAAAAATAAAATATAACAATGAGGGAAAGATGGAATACATAATTTAATGAATCATTATATATTTATACAAGTTTTAACTCAAGCAATCCAATGGTCAGGTCATTCATTATAATGTAATTACAATGTGTACACAAATGTAAAATTAGCAATGAGAATGAGATCACTGTGGAATGTGTTATTGTTGTAATTAATGAAATTGAAGGAAATTCTAATGCATTGAGAAAAATTGGGGCCTTAGTGGGCCTTGATAACCATTGTAATTGTGATATTGTGGGTAACAAATGTTTGACTCTTAAAAAAATAGAAACAAATATATTTTGTATTAACTAAAGGCTACAACTGAGCTAGTTAGCACGAAAATACAAAATTGAAATTGTCTAGTACTAGGCAAATTTCAATAGAAGAATAACATGGTATTTCCTAAAAGATTGGATAGTATTGACCCTATGAGAGATGCCTAATATAAAAAATTATTTACATAGCATAAATAAATGTAAAATAGTGAAAGTCATATATGGTGAGTGCTTCAACTTGGACATCAGTGGTAGGTTGAGTTCCTACTTGTCCAGTTCTATGTATGTAAGCATTGGTGGACTATTTACTCTTCTTTGAATTATCTAGGAGACGAATTGATCTAGATTATTTGGAGGATGAAATGCAGGAAACAATATAAAATGGAAACACACACAAATGTTTTGCAGAGAGAACAATAGTAAAATAAAATCTAAATTATTTTAACGAATCGAATGGAAAAACACTTTAAATTACAAAGTAATACAAACTAGCTTAGATGGTGATAGCTAAAAAGTCAAATTCAAGTGCCAAAAAGGATTTGTCAGCCTTGTGGTGGCTACCTGACAAGTCAACTTCTTGAGGGCATAACTTCCACATACAAACTTCATTTGGGGCATACGATAGCCCATTGGAAACATCCCAACGAGACGAACAACATCTTGTAATTAGTTGTTTTTATCCACCCCAAGACCATTTAGGGCTTCAAAACGTCGCTAAAAGTTTGAGACCCAAAAAACCATAAAAAAATTCCAAGGAGATGAAGAACTTATGTGAGCCAGTGGAAGTGGGTAGCCAACAATATGCACAATGAGATCATTCCTCCAGCCTCAGGAAGCAATAGTTTCCCATTAAGTTCTATTATTATATAGGGAAACTTATCCTTAATTTGACTCTTGGTGAGCCACTTGCCTTGATGAAGAAGCTTCCATGCTTTGATAACCCGGTACAGTTGGATGTTCTGCTAGCGAACGCCCTTCATTTCTGTATCCATGATCTGGTCAACTATTTCTTGTTCAATGCAATCAAGGTTGAGTTTGGTAGGGGTGCTAACAATCAAATTAACACCCTTAAACAGTGAAGGTTGGAAACACAATCTACTATTCACCCGCGACATGAAGACATAAATCAAGCACAAATAAGAGACATGATCTCTTAATATAACCACTACTTTCACAAATGGAATATGTGAGTGAAGACATATGTAGCTTAAAAGGGGCAATATTCAGTGATTGAATTTCCCACCAAAATCTAACATCTAGTCTCCAATAGCTAAGAGTGGAAGGAAATACATGGCATATGTATTAATTATTCCTAAAATCTTGAATTAATCATACAAGTGCCTGGAAAACTATGGAAAAGTGGGTTTTTAAGGAAATAAATCAAAGTCAGGAATTAGGATTCTATCCCACATTGAATTTTTTTCTCTTGAACACCCAAATCCTACATCTATAAAAGGAAGCATTTGGGGTGAAGTAAACCACACATGAAAAGAGAAAAGTTATGTTGAAGGATTAAAGGCAAGGAACTCTTTTGATTCAAAGGATTTTGATGAACAAAGGCATGGAAGGTGATAGAGTGTATGTAAACAAAAGAGGAAGAAAGCATCCACTGAACTTCTTGTTTTTCTAACTTATCCAATTTCTTGTTTTCCATGATGATCTGGATATCAAGTTTTTTAGTAAGGGATTCATCTGCAATCAAGCGCTGTTGCTGGAGCTTGGTTAGTAGTGTTCTTGTTTTCTGAAGATCTTTATAGATGTCGCCATAATATACATACCAATTGTTCAAGACTTCTGTGAGTTTTTCTGCTTGATTCTCATATTGCTTGAGTACCTTGAGAGCTTCTGACAAGGCTGTAAACTGATTTGTCATGAGGGAAGCTACCTCGACAGCTTGTTCCTATTGTTTCTTGAGAAGCTCAGATTGTAGCATCGACACGAAATATTCAAGTAATTGATACACTCTGTCAAGAGGTGATGTCGTGTCAATACTAGCTGGGATCGAAATAACTTGCTGTGCTAGGTGTTCGTATTTGGCGAGAAATGTAGTCCTTTCTTCCTGGAGCTGCATTATCTATTCCTGTTATTCCTATCGACGACATTTTTGGACTCTGAAGACTACGTCTTCAATTAAATCAAGCTCGTCTTGGGACGCCAAGTGTGGCTGATAGCTTGAAGTAGCTCCCAATTGGACTAAATATACAGATGGAGTATTTTCCTGCATTTGCTGCAGTTCCAATTTTTGTTGCAATTCTCTTTCTTTGCGTTTCTTCTCTTTGTGCTTCCTACGGCTACTCTTTTATTTTTCTTTTTCTTTGCTTGTAATTTGTTGTTCTGGCCCCTTATCAATTCTAGTTGTTGTTGGGTGATTGTCGATGACTGCTTGAGTGCTAGCAATAGCTTGTTCTTCCTGGGTTTGTGTGCTTGGTGTTGCTACTATGATGACTGGAGTTTCATGTTCAACAAATTCGGCACTTGGTGGAATGTTTGCTGCTATGCCGGATGTATCCATCTTGCTTGTAGTGAGGTCTTGATCATTAGTACGCTCTAGTGGATCTAATGTGTTGGCTGCGGGATCCTGTATCTCGGTTGGTTCCCCGTCTTTTATGGAAACGGCTTTGGATGTGTTGTACTGCTGTGTAACCGGACTGGACTTGGATCCATCGACAGGGAGACTCGACTGGTTTACCGTGATTGATGCTAGGTCGACTGATGTCGAAATTGGACTAATTGACATGGTACTGTCGAGCAGATCCGACCTGACTAAACTAGACTCAATTGTAGACTCGACATGGGAACTGACGACTTGGGGATTTTCAGTTTGAATGACTTGTGATTTAAGCGATTTCATTTGTTGTGGTGATGCAGTGACTGGAAGAGGGGTATAAACAGTTGTTTGTTGTGTATACACTAAACCTGACGGGTCGGGGTTTCTGATATGGTGGGTCTTCATGTGACCGACAATTTCTAAGGTTGTCGATGGCAAAGGGAAACTTGGGGTTTGAATGGTGTCGGGTGGAGCTACATTACACGAGACAGTGGAAGGAGATGCAAAACCTGGTTGCTGGATGACCATCTCACGCCAATTGGGACAAAGTAACAGAAGGTTTACAATACATGTACTTAAAGCGGCGTCTGTTGTGCGAGGAGGAGCAGGTAAAGCTAATAGACTGCATTCTTCTTCTACTACAGTTGGGGAAGAAGGAGGGGACTGAATGGTTAGGTCGACATCAAGTTCGACCAAAATTTTGGGTTTTTTAATACTGATTTTAGAAGGGGGATACTTATCTGTTTCTAGAAATTTTCTGAATTGGTCTTCAATAGGTAGTTTGTTTTTGGCTGCATCCTTAAGAAGCTGGGTAACAATGTCATATAGCTCGATCTTGTCTTCTTCTGTCGGCTCTTGAAATGTTACTTGTATTTTTCCTTTCCCCTTGATCGATGTTACTCGGTTCTGTCGGGCTGTGACAATTTCAGCTGTTATCTTCTGTATATTATCATCTGTAAGAAGATGTTTTGGGTTGTCAGACTCTGTTCTACTGTTCGATTGTTCTCCAACTTCTACTGATTCTATATGCGGAGTCTGGGTAAGTGCCAGTACCTTGGGGCTAGGTGTCGACTTGGGTTGATATATGAAAGTGTTCATATACAACCGGCTTTCGTATGCTTCTTCTTGTTCCATATCAGTAAGGGGTTCTTCGTACTTGAAATTTATTTTCTTGGCTTGAGCCAGAATGGCTAGCACTTCGTTAGATTGTCGGCTTAACTTTGTGAAAATTTCGCTCACCGAAGGGTAGTAGTTGAGCTGCCTTGATGTACTTGCTGCTCCTTCCATGTACTAGACTGTTGTATCATCCAAATATAGTTCGATGTGAGCTGTCGGGGGTAGACTTCGATGAACATTTTGTGGTACCCTCCATCTTGTCGCCATTGTTTTAAGGTCTATAAACCATGCTTCTAGCTAGATCTTAACTGTTGTAGGCCCATATCGACTTGTTCCAGGTGCAAAACAACGGAAATTATCCATAAGTACAAGTCGATCTTCCACAAAGTCCTTATTTCCTTTTGGTCGGAGATGGGTCATAGCAATCCATATGAGTACAGATGGCTGGAGGATGCTAGCTCCTTCCTCCTAGCACTTATGGCATGTGTATTTGAGAATGTCGGCTAAGAAGTCTGCCCATTTGTATACTTTGCCATTCATAGCCATATTCTTAACAGCTTCCAACATTTCGGTCTTCAAATCTGACCCCCTGCCTGTTTGTGAAAGTGCATGTGATACAATTTTGGCGACAGTTGTGTAATTGCTGAATACAATCTAGTTCACGACTATGCCTCGTGAGTTCTTTCCAGCAAGAGTATCAATAAACTCGTCAATCAAGTCTGCGCCTGAGCTTGTTGGTACGACGTCTCCCTTGTGTGATAAGCCAGTTATCTTGTGGATTATTTCACCATTGATGTCGACCGGAACATCGAAATAGAGTTTTCCCTTGTGGTATCAGCTAACAATAAACTGTGTAATGACTTATTTTAATCCTCCGAAGGTATCTAACAAAGGTGCTTTCATGTACTACAGAATTGTGGTTGTCTGCAAACGCCATGCTTCCTCCCTCCAACGACCATCTGTCTCCTTCCCCCAATCTTCAATGTTCTTCCATGCATTCTTCCAGGTGGGTTCTGTCGCCTTTGCATTCCGAATCAACTGGAATCTTGTTTCCAATGATGTTTGTTCTTTCTCCAGTTCTCTAACTGTTTTCGCAGTGGCTCTGGTAGTTGTCAAAGTTTTTCGAGGAGCCATGGTGGATTCGGGTTTGAAGAATGCAAAGTTGGCTTCAGCGGTATTAGGGAGCTCTGTATCTTGGAGTTCAAGTTCTCGGCAAAAGAGTGCCCAAGAATCCTCGAGCTCAATATTTATGGTGGAGTTACTCGGCACGGGTGAACGTGAAGTGGAGGCCAATATTAATGGTTGATTGGACTGGGTTATTAAATTAGACTGACAGGCTATCGGTGCTTCGTCAGGTGCATTACTTCTGGCATCGCGGGTACCTTTATCTTTTATTTCTTTATCATCATGATGCTACGACGCCTCGTTCGATGTGTTATGTCGACGGGCTTCTCTATTTGTATTTGGTCGGACTGGGCTCCAATGCTTCTGTCGTGCTTGATTTTCTTCTAAAAAATGTCGACGTTCTTGTCGATGTGTATAATATCGACGATTGTGCGTCGGGATTCTTTCTCTGCTTTTTCCATCCTTTTTCTGCCATTCTCTCTTCATTTCTACTATTGTCATGCTCTGCTATTTTTCTTGATTGCTTATAGTACTCTCATTTGGTTACTTCTTAACCGTTTTTTTTTTTTAGAATATTCATGATTTGTACCGCTTTAGTCGGGTGCCGTTTATTGCTTTCTTGAAAACATTTCCTTGTAGTGTTTTCAATCGGACTGATCCATTAGGATTTACTGCTTCGACAATATAGGGCCCCATCCATTCTGTATGTAGCTTCTTCGGCTTCCCTTTTACTCGGCTATTATAGAGGAGTGCCAAATCTCCAACTGACAAATTCTTTTGTTTGATATTTCTATCATGCCATGCTTTCTGTTGTTGTTTTTGCACTCTCTGATGTTCTATTTCCAAGTGTCGACTTTCATCTATCTTCGACAGCTGTAGTAGCCGTTCATGTCGAGTATCTTCGACCTCAATATGTAAAGCTGCTGCAATGGCTGGTGCTTGTCATCGGAAATGTAATGGGACAACAACTTCTTGCCCATAGACAAGTGAGAATGGTGTCTATCCTGTCGTTCTCTTATATGATGTTCTATACGCCCAGAGGACTGCAGGTACTTTGTCATCCCAGTCATCTTTCTCTATGTTGCATATTTTCGTCAGTCCTTTTGTAAGTGTTTTATTGAACGATTCTACAGCGCCGTTTGACTGAGGATGGTATGCTGTGCTTATTCTATGATCAACTGCAAATTCCTTAGTCAATGCTTCAATAGTTTTACATACAAAGTGCGTACCTTGGTCACTTATCAATGTTATGGGACATCCAAAACATGTTATGATGTTTTCATAAATAAATTTAGCGGCAACTTCACTTGAACATGCTTCAACTAGTTCTGCTTCTGCCCACTTGGTAACATATTCGACACAGTGATAATATACCGAGCACCTGTCCTTCTCCCCACTACTGGAAATGGTTCAGTAAAATCGATAGCCCAAATTTCAAATGCTCGACTAGGGTTAATTGGGATTAATGGCATTTCTATTCTTGGTAGTGGTCGGCCCATGTGCTGACATCTAACACACTTAGATACAAATTCTTGACAGTATTTATGAACTGTCGGCCACCAAAGTCCGGCTTGCAGTATTTTTCTAGCCGTTATGTCTGCATGATAATGTCCTCCCACCGGTCCAGCATGGGCTTCTGTAAGTATATCCTGTCGTTCATGATCAAGTGCACATCGGCGTAATATATCATCCAAGCCAAGTTTATAGAGGAATCCATTGATCAAAGTGTAAGGGGCTACTTTCATTGCTAAGATCTTCCTCTTTTTCTTAGTCATTCCCTCAGGAGCTTGCCCATTTTCAAGAAATTGTGCAATTTCCTCAAGTTCTGAAGGTACTGCTTCAATGCAAAAAAAGTGTGCGTCTGGTAAGTCATCTTCAATTCCTATCGGTTCTTCTCCTGTGTCGACTCTCGACAGGTGGTCTGGTCCGACATTAGCTTTTCCAGGTTGAATGATTACTTCGAATTCAAATTCTTGAAACAATAATAACCAGCGACATAATCTTCCATGATGCAATGGTTTATTGACTAAGTATTTTAAAGCTTCGTGATCTGTATAAAATACAAAGGGATTAGCTAATAAATAATGACGGTATTTCTAAAGTGCAAATACCATACCTAATGCTTCTCTTTCGGTCGTAGAATAATTTCTTTCAACTTTATTCAATTCTGACTGCTGAATGCATTAGGGTAATCCATGTCATCTTCTCTGGGTTGTGTTAGAATGGCGCCAACTGCTATCCCAAATGCATCGATATGTACGTGAAATTTCTTCGACAAATTCGGAAATCGGAGGATCGGTGCTTCGACCATTTTTCTTTTCAACATATTAAATGAAATGTCGCATTCCTCCGTCCACCTATAATCTCGATCATCTTTTAGCAATTCTTCAAGAGGATAAGTCATATTGGAATAGTGTCTGATAAACATCCTGTAATATCCGATATGACCCAACAGGATTCATACTTGTTTCGGATTAAATGTGG
This sequence comes from Larix kaempferi, assembly GCA_027924585.1. NCBI lineage: Eukaryota > Viridiplantae > Streptophyta > Pinopsida > Pinales > Pinaceae > Larix > Larix kaempferi. The sequence continues at coordinate 20,226,788 of BSBM01000068.1, forward strand.
GTTTTAGGTCGAGAATAATTTTGATCTTCACGTAGTCGACCTTGATCCCTTCTTTGCAAACTACATGGCCTAGTAATATGCTGATGGGTGTCACGAAGATGCACTTTTTAATGTTCATGGACAATTGTATCTGTCGACAAATTTCCAACATTAGTCGGAGCCACTTGCAGTGATCTTTCAGCATTGTATAAATTGTCCAATCATCAAAGTATATAGCCATGGTTTTGTAAATATGTTCTTGAAATGCTTTGATGATAATTCTTGAGAAGACCGCAGGTGCATTCTTCAAACCGAAAGGCATAACCTTGTACGCGAATGACCCGAATTCGCACATGAATGTTGTCTTTTTCTGATCTTCCTTTGCTATAGGTACTTGGTTGTACCCCGAGAATCCATCCGTGAAAGAGTAACACTCATGCCCTGCAACTTCATTAATAATTTCATCTGCAAAAGGGGTAGGGAAGGGATCTGTTAGTGTTACTTTGTTCAGCTCGCGAAAGTTGACATAGATTCTCAGTCGTGTCGGATCTTGTTTCTTTGGTTGAACAACCATTGGGCTTGCCCAATCTGACTGGTCGATAGGATATATGATTCCTGCAGCAAGCATGCTATCGATCTCCTTTTTAACAATATCCTTGTATTTGTGTGCAAGCTTGTAGGGTCTTTTCTTCATAGGTTTGGCATCTGGTTTAATAACAATTTTCATCTTGCCCATCTTGTGCACAAGTCCTTTCAAGTCTCTATAATCTCAAGCAAAAACGTCTTGAAATTCTTTGAGGATACTGGAGATTTCTGCTGTTTTTTCCTCATCCCAGTCATCGCCAATCTTTGCCATTTTCGGTCTGTCGTCGTTTGAGATATTTACTTCTTTTGTTTTAATATTCGCATCCATCCATTCTGGTGCACAACTGTTACTTATCTGTCTTTCGCCTTCTTTGATTTGCATGAAAGTTTGTGGAAAGTCTTTTTCTGATAACCTTTCGGGTTCGTCTTTTTCGACAATCTCTGTGCTAAAGATTGTTCTTACGGGCTTCGACACGCTAGGATGATCCTTCCTCCATTGAAAAATTTTCCCAACTGACCTCTCTGTCTCTAGGTTCAGTCTTGTTGAATGTTGGCTTTCTGTCGACTTTATGTTGTAGCAGGTGGTAGGTGGGTATGTATTCTTCTGTTTGTCTGCAAGTGTTAAGATTTTTGTTGGCTGCATAAAATCTTTGATTCTTTTACTTGCTTCGACTAACCTCTCCTCCTGCGGAGAAAACTAGAAATCCTTGATGAAATTTTCTTTTAAGTCCTTCCAAAAGAAAGTTTCTCCTCTAGCTTCTTCCATCTTGTACCATTTGTTAGGTAGATCATTCAATTTTCTTGGAAATAGGTGAGGCCATGCTCTCTCATCTTTATAACCCGCTTTTCTCCATTCTCTTTCACAACAATCGATGTGGGACTCAGGATTTTGTCCTTGTGTAAACAGAGAAATATCAGCTTGAGTTGTCAATTTTCTACCTCCAAACCTTTCTATAAAAAATGATGAAGCAGTATTCCAATTTTGAAGTTTCGACTGATGGGTGTCCCACCATCTTGCAACTTGACCAGTAAATGTCTCTACCAAGCTTTGTATTCGGCCTTGTTCTCCAATATGTTTTGATACCTATTCGACATGTACAATAGGTGAGTCACATTCTTTATATCTTAATGTCAAATTTCCCAATTGCGCATTTTTGTCTGGAACAAGTGTCGGATATGCTTGCATTTTTCGTTTGAATATCTTCGATGTGTATGAAAATGAGAGACACTTATTTATTTGCTTCTTTGAGATGGATTCTATAGTCCAGCATTCTTTCGCATGTAAATCATAGTTCTCTATTTGCCAGTCATAGAGTTCTACGTCGGAATTGTATCCGAGCGAGATAGGATCTCCAAGGTGAAGTTCTCCTTGGGTATTTGGCTCAATGCGATCTTCATTATTGTCTATCCGGTAAAGCTGTCGGACATCATTATCGACTTCTGTAGGTTCTGACGAAGGTTCTCCCTGAGATGGGAAGATTGGTACATTAACCTTCTGACCATTGCCTTTCAACTTGATATGACTTTTATGTAAGGAAATTGAGGCCTTCATCTTCCGTCCCCAAGGTGGACCGACCAAGGCGGGGAAGGAACTTGCATCATCCTTTGGAGTAATGATTTCGAAATCTACTTTTGTCATGATGCCCTTAATGGAAGTTTCATCTCCTTTCCATACTCCAATCGGCTCAATTAGTCCTTGATCTGCAAATTTTAGATAGATGTCTGACTCCTCCAGTTGTGGTCGACCAAGTTGGTCCCAGGTATCATGAGTCATGATATTCACTTGGGATCCGAAATCTAGTACGACTTTTCGAACATGATATCCATTTATGTTGAGGTCGACTAATGGGTCAACATCATTTTTCTCTTTTTGCTTTAGTCGGAAAATGTTTTTAGCTTGTCTTTGCTCGACATGTTTATATTTTAATTTGTGCAATAGGTCAATCATTTTTCCCATAGCTTCCTCATTTGTAATTAATCTGAGCAATTCATTGAGAACTTCCTGTCGATCATCTTTAGTGTCTTCCTGTGTTGCTAAGTAATGAAATATGTCCAATGCATATTTGTACACAGATTTTTGTTTTATAGGATTTGGGTAATCCTCTTTATCAATAATTTTAGTTATATGTGGTTTGTCTTGACCAATGTGAGTGCCTTGCCTAGTTACAATTTGCAAGTTTTTTGTATGGAGCACATAATTTTTTTTAATACAAGATAAAATATGAACATTCTTTTTATTATTTATTTTCTCAATCATGGTAGGACAATCCTCTAAATAGTGATCGCCTACCTCACACTTTGTACAAAATTTAAGATCAGTTCTTTCCATATAGGGGCATATGAATGCCGATGATTATCACTGAAACATGTGAAACACACACCAGGTCAACCAAATCGAATGCGTCAACCTCCACTGCCACAACCGCGACTATGGTATCCACCGCGTCTATTGTAGCCGTCATATCTCCAATCGTACCGGCGGTCATTATACCTTGGGTATCTGTTGTTCCTGTTTTGATTGTACCGGATATTTCTCCCATCATTTCTCTCAAATCCGTCGTTTGCTAGATTTCTATCTGGGTTCTGCTCGACAGAATTTGTTTGGTACACTGCATGATAATTTTGCCGATTTTTCAAGTTCAGATGACATTCTTCAATTGTATGTGTATTCACTTCACAAATTTGACACCATCTTTCCTTCTTGTTTTTCAAATTGTATGGGCTTTCATTTGTGGTATGTGAATCATACTCTTTGCACAAATTGCAAAAACATCTGGATTGAATGAATTTCACTTCTTGTCTCCGATCCTCAATTCAACAAGAATCTTTGGTATGTCCTGAAGTTTGACAAGTTGTACACCATAGTTCTGGCCCTTTTAGCGTCATATTTCAGATAACTTGTTCCATACTTTCAAGGCGTTCGTCGACGTGTCTATCCATGGATACTAAGGGGTATTCATCATCCATTTCGATTTCTAGTGCTACTCTTAGTGCATCCGCATACGTATTAACATTTTGTCGACGGACATGTATTCTGATTTTATTGATTATACTAGCAATAAACCATTTGATTAATAGTTTTTCTTCTATTTCATAGTCTAATTTGCTCAGGAGGTCTTTAAACCTCTTGTCGTAATCCTTGACAGTTTCTGTCGGCTTTTGGACTATCGTCTTCAGCCGTTCTTCCGCCAGGTATGTCGCATCTTCGATCATGAAAAAGGCCAAAAAGATTTGTTTGATTTGTGCCTTTGTTGCACTTGGTGATTTTTCTACGTACCCCATGTACGATGTCAGTGCTCTTTTCCTTAACGAACCAACAAACTGTGCAACTTGTCTTTCTTTGCTAGTGATTTGATTAGCTGTCCATATTGCCTCACACACAAACCAGTGCTTCTTCGGTCTTCATCACCTTCGTAGAATGGAAGATGTGCTATTGAGTGTGCCATGTCTGCTAGTGTATTATTTTGAGAATTTGATGGTGGTGTCGGTGGGTTATTTCCACAATCAAAACTTGGTGCTTTTCCAATTTGAATTAACTGCCTCTCTGGACTTGGTTCTCTGTCTTTGGAATCAGTAACTAAGACTTCTTCTGTATCTATAGATCTTCCTGCTTCTACCACTTATGTCGAAATCTTGCTAAAATTCAGCTTGAGCGGGATTTCGCTAAATTTCGGGTTTTCCGACGTGCTTATCGATTTGCTCAAATTTGGTATTGGCAGGGGGGGGGCGCTTCTTCATGCTCTGAATATATTAGATGAAAACTTCTATTTGAAAATTCAGGTTGAAAAGACACCCAATTTCCTTCCTCAGGTCGAGGAATCAATAATTTATTAATATCATCGCCTTCTTCGCTTTGACGATTCCAGATTCTGGCCGGACCAACATGAAGACCAAGATTGTCTTCGACAATTTCCTGCACCCGAACACTTTTTGTTAAATGAAATGGAGAAGGAGGTGTTATCGTTTCAGGTATTTGAAGTTCGAGAGCTCTACTGCGCTCTATCCACAAGTCTTTATCCATCGGCGACAGGTCTTGTTCGACACCCTGCTCATCATGGGCTCGACTTGACTCCAGAATATTTCCTTCTGCATCTGTCGCAACATTTAATCCTCGCGTCCTTCAGAGCGCAATTGCCTGCTCCCGCAGCTCTTCATGCCGCTGCCTCCTCTTTTCTCTTTCAATTTTATGAATATCTGGGGTGCTTTTATGACTTAAAAGTCTGTCTTTGTCGAATTTTCTTCTACTGCTGGCCATGTTGTCTTGTCATATGTCAGTTTTCAATGAACTAAGTACATCAGAGCATGCTTCGTCACCCCCCCAATGCCAGCCCGAGGGTCTCTAGATCACTGGGGGAGTGCAGACCATCATTTGTTCAAGAAAAATTCCCATTCGTGCTCCTTTATAAATGTTTCCCACTTACGTTCTTTTTCCTTCCAATTGGAGTTCGGAAGGCCTGGAAGCAACAACGGTCTTGTTTTGACAATGTGTGCAACGCCTTTGTCGATCAAAAATTTGAACAATAGAGTCAGCAGAGAGCATAGAAATTGGTCAGCTAATTCAGTGAAGAACTTTTTTCTTATTTCATCGATCGAGACTCGATCTTCAATCACCTATTCTTCGTAGAAATCGTTTGCACTATTTTTGCACCACTCTGACAAATTCGTGCGACCTCCGTTGATCAGCTTTAACAGCAGCTTTCTTTCTACTTCATCAACTGGTCTTTTCATCCAGAAGTTTCTTCAAGGTAGTCGGCATGGACTATACAAATCTCTCATGGATCTCAGAGAAGAATCTATCTCTCGCTTGGCTAATCGTCAGCTTGTTATGTCACACATAGTTCTGCAAATAATTCACGATTTTCTTCTCCCACCAATCTCTAATCTCCTATTCTGAAATCATAGGTCATGCTGCTATTTATTTTTCATGTATCAACTGGAAACGGAACCAGATGTTGTAGTCCCGAGGTTCACGTGGTTAACATAGATACAATACACATTATAAGCAAGCATACACAAGACGAGATAGATAGAGAGAACACAAGCCTTTATATTAACCAACAAGAGCAGAATATAGTCATGGAACCAATCTTAACTAGTACATCGGCTCACCAGCCTATATATGTATATGTGTGTACAAATACAGTTACATAACCGTCTATTGGTTCATCCAACCAACCCAACCTATACTAGTCAACGCGACCTGTCGACATATGCTGCAGAATGGTCGAGCGGAGGGCCTAGTCGACAGGACGACCTAAGCAACTCTAACAAACACTAAGCGAATCCCTTTCTGCTTCCAAACTTTTAATGGTGTTTATGGATTCTCCTTTTGAAGTTCAAGGGTATCCCACTGGCATCTTAGTTCAATTCCTTCATTCCTTGCTTGAACCAAATTATCTTTAAGCTTAAATACCTTATCGTTGTTGATTTCTATGCTCTCTATCAATTTGTGTACATTATCTTCATTGATCAGGGCTATAGCTAGCCCAACGAATGTTGTGAAATTTGGGTCCCTATTGTTACCTTCGACCACTAGGAATTCTTGTATTGTAACTACATCAGGATGTGAGGAAATTTTAATGATTTTTTTCCGTTTGCTTCATGATGATCTTTCTCTTGGATTCATAAACAATAATCTCCAACTTAGCTATGACATGTTGCTTAGAGGGTGTGAATGGGGTGAGTCCTAACTCAGTGAAACAAAGATGTCCCCCAATGAGCGAGACTTACGTGTTGATATTTGTTGTGGCATTAATGTCCATATATTGACCTTCATTACCCAGTTCCTTGCCTCCTTGTTCAACTCTATCTTCCACAACCTCCTTGAAAGCTTCTTCTTCTTCTTCTTTATTCTTTTGGAGTTCCTCCTACCGAGTTGATTCATGTTGTTGTTGTTGTATTAACTTGGCCCTTTTATTTCTTGCTCTGCAGCAAGCTTATCTATTTTTTTTCCTTTTTCTATCCTCTTCTGCAATTCTTTTTCTTCCTCTCTTGCTTTGCTTTCTTCGTCAGCCTTCCTTGGTAGTTCTTCCTCCTGCAATCTTCTACTTGTTTCAACCAGGAGGGCTTCCTCCACAAGTTTCTTCCTGGCAACTTCTTCCAAGTTTTGTTGTGTCGAGGCATCTACTGGTTTGATCAATATTGCCTCCTTAACACCTTTCCTTTTGTTAAGTATTATGTACAATTCTGTGAGGTTTCAGTTCCATCTGTATACTTCTTCTTCCTTCAAAAATTGGTCATCATATTCATAGTGAATTTTAACAAATGCACAATGCAAAGCCACCTTTTGGTGACTATCATTTATTACAAATATCTTCTCTCCAAAGTGAAAGGAATCCAAATCCTTTATCATTTCTGGAACATCTTTAAACTCATTCATCTTGTATGATCTAACTATCAACGGGAGTGGAGTCCAAGCAACTTTCTTATTATTATGTAGGAAATGGCCGATACTATTTACAAATGTATGCCTCACAATTTATTTTAGAATAGTACAATATGTGACATACTTGGGTAACAAAAATGGACCCTTTTATCCTTCGTAGATATGCAAGTAGGTGCCTTCAGGGGTCACATAGAAATCCCCTAATTTAGTGACTACTGTAAGAGCCTCCTCAAACATGCAACCTGGCTCCTTTTCATATATCAATTTCTATAAGAGGACCACAAACTCTTCGCATATATACTTGTAGTATCTTGAATGCTTTTGGGCCAACAAATTTGATAGGCCACATAAATAAGAGATTCATTAGGATTTCATCTAGATCTGATATTAGGGAAAGGGATGTAGAGTCATGATACAATCCACCAAATAAGAAGCCTATATGAAATTATGCCTTCTTTACCTTGAGGTCTTGATGAACATATATGATTGCTTGGACCATATTCTTAGAGATAATTTATGCCCAATCAAAAATAGTACCATGCATTGTAATATGATAAAGTAAAGGCACCCAACTAAGCTTGTAATGATTTGAGTTGGCCCTCCCATATATCCTGCATATCAGAGTAGCAACAATCCTGAAAGGAGTCTTCAAAAATGTAGTTTCATATTCCCCATTGTCTCTCTGGCACAACTTCTTTCCCTGTAGCAACATATTCTTAGCACATTCGGCATAGTCAAATTTCAGGTTTGCGTGCCATTATTCTGTCAAATAAGTTCTCGGAGATGGAATTCTATATTATTTTATGATATGTACAGGATGGAAAGAATCAAAACCTTTCCTCATAGCGCTTGCAATAGTACAAGATTTAGTATCAATATGGGGAAGAACCCATCCTATCATTTCAGCACAAGGGAACAATTTAGGCCTAGCTACAACCTTGTCAACGCTTGAATTTTGATGTTTTGCTAAATTAAGTCTTCTTTGATGGTAGCTTCTGGGACATATTGGTCTTTGATCAAATGGTAAATCTGACCCTAATTGAATTCAGGAGCTATTCCCATGATATGTTGTGTATCGTTGAACTGAGTCTCCAGAGATGCTTCCTGAACCATTTCATCATCTATGCTATCTCCAATATGGTTTTAGAGGAGCCCTTTGAACCCCTTTTCGAATTTATGAATCCTGTATGATAGAGGAAATATCATTATCTTGGGTAAAGTCCATTGAAATCACAAAATGAGATGCAATTTCAGGAAAAACCAAAAACAACTACAAAGATTTGCAATAAATAAACAAGTTATTTTCATATGATTAAATGAATTATTCATCACTAAATCTAGAAACTCCGTAGTTTATCCATTAGGGTATTCATCAATGGATTTGGCTATCTTGCAAAAGGGAAAATGGAATGGCTCATGTCAGGTGCTCTCAGAGTTAGGGTTTAAGGTAGGGTTTTAAAGAGAATGGGAGAACACTTAAAAAGAATAAGCATTTGGGTAGAAGATTCACAGAGTGAACTTTAGGGCTTAAGTCATTCAATAGAACCGAGCCTCAAAACCCTTAGGCCTAGAGGACAAAATCGACCAATAAAAAATAGAATAAAGAAAACAGTCAAGCATGAGACTGTGAAGACCAATCATGGGCCCTTGCCCTCAAACCACACATTCCGATGTGGAAACAAACCAGTTTGAGACCCACCAACCAAGGAAAAAGTGTAGGTACATGGAAAACGGATGACATATGTGATAATATAGTTGGTAGTAGATGTGAGCATACTGAGCAAGGAACCTTCTCCAAGTGGAGTGGGCACGAACGAGATTACGTGACAAAAATGAGGAGAGAAAACATCATTTTGCGTATTTAAATGGTATTTTAAAACCTTAAATCCCCAAACAGGCCTTAAAACCAACATCGACGTGTTTTTGTGACTCACATGAGTCATTTCGGCATAAGAGGGTGAGTTTCGCCTACGCATATCGGTGTTTAGTTTCATTTCCCATGCGATAGCAGGTTTCCTCGACGAACTTCAATTCATCGTGATAGTATCAACGTTAAACCACAATGCTCGTCGATATGCTTCGGTGGAAAATTAAAATTTTTGCATTGTTGTGTATCGACAAGTCATATTGGCAGAAAAACGAAGGTTCCATCGATGTGTTCCAGTGTAAAATGGATAAGTTTGCCGAAATGTTTTAGCACCAAAGTTGACAAGTTTGCCAAAAAGACAAGAAAATGCTGATGGTTTTGGCGACTATCACTAGTACAAAATGAGAGATAAGTGACTAGGCAACTTAAAGAGTTAGTCACCACTATTTTTTCAAGGGATAAACAACTAAAATTGATCAATTTTAAATAAGCCAACTAAAAACGACTAAGATAAGCGACTAATTTAGTCACGGGATAAAATATAAGACTAGATAACAAGCGACTAAAATAAAAATGACTAACATAAATGTCTAATTTAGTCGCGGGAATATAAATATGACTAGCTAACAACGATTAATGTGAATTAGTCATTTATGTTAGTCATATTTAGTTGTGTCACACTGACATTAATGGAAAATTACAATTTTGATAATGAATTTGTACAACACTTTATTAAATTTTAACAATGCAGATGGATTTAGAGATATTACTATGGGGGTCATGGTCCATTTGTGTGGTCCCAAACCACCATCTTGGCCCTCCATAGGGGATATTTGGCCTAGAAGTGGGATGTGGTACTGCTCATTTGAAGTTTAGAACACTAGATATGCAGGTTTCTAACATGACCACAGGATTATGTAATTATGCCTACGAAATCCTAACCAAGATTATGTCCAATAGGAATAAGAAAATCCTCCCAAACGTCATCTTAGAACCAAGGAGGTTTTTGGAGAAAAATAAAATCAGTGATAATATTATTGTTATACAAAAAGAAGTATATTCCAGGAAATAAATAGTGAAAGAGGTATGATTGTAAATTAGATCTAGCTAATTCTTTTTATAGAGTTTGCAACTCCTTTTTACATGATGTTATCTCCATTTTTGGAAAGTTTGTTGAGCATGTTATATGCCATATTATAAATTAAAAGGTTAATTAAATGGTTTTTTTTTTTTTTAATTAGTGGTTTTTTTATCAATTTAGAGATATATTGTTGGAATGAGAAATTTAATATGATGCTTATTTTTTTAGATGTTATGAGTTTCTTCAATGCTTCTAGGTCTACATGTTGTATCAGTCATTAATAAGAAAAATAAATCAATTTATACCTATTTATTTGGAGGGGCTTGAGGCTAAGCTTGCATGAGCATTTCCTAGGTTTGATGGAAAATTTTAATTTCAAATATTAGTTGAATACACTTAGGGGAAAATCTTAGCTGGACAAAGTGCATTTCTTTAACTAGCTATCTTGATTTGTGAGATAAAAGTTAGAATATTAGTGATTATTTGGACAAAAGTGAGAATATTAGTTGAATAGAGATAGGGAAAGGGATTTGAAGTTCGAAGATGATCAATAGTGGAGAGGGATGTTGAGGAGATTTGGCCTTTAAACATTTAAAATGATTAATAAATTTAAATACTTATTTAATACATCAATATGCATGCTTGCTATTTTCGACTGCAATTATATTGAAATAAGATAATGAATATCAAAATATCACATTTTTTACAAACATATGATCATATTCTTTTACACTAAAATTTTATGCACTACTTGTACAAATATTATCACTACTTATTACATTTACACAAATTGCTATGGACCTTTTTTTATATTTAAAGTCGTGCTCAAGATATGCATAGGTTGATTCCTCTCTCCATCAAAGGACACATTCCATGGAATATCAATGGAAAAAAAATATATACACTTAGTGTTGACATTGTTAGAGGACATTCATGTAACAAATTTGATGACTTTTCCAAGACCCCTTTCAACATGACCTTGACAGATGCTTTGCATATTCCTCAATGTTTTGAATTGTTGTTCAAAGTTTGGTTAAGGACTCATCTAACTTCCCAAGGTTGCACAATCTAATTTGATTTGTTTAAGGACCCATCTAACTTCCCAAGGTTGCATAATCTAACTTGATTTGTAATCTTAGTTTGAACACCTTTGATTTAAGTAGATATAGGTCTCCTTCCTATATCTCACCTCAAAGTCACAGTTATGTCCTAGATAAATGTATGGTTGATACATGTTCGTGACATAATTCCAAGTCATTGGGAACTAAGAAAATATAATCCTAAATCTATTTGCTCCATATTTATACCTATTCACCATAGAATATATATGTTTTGTGATCCTAAGAAATATCCAAGATCAGTTACAGTAGTATCTCATATCAAAACCTAGACTTTGGCATGAATGAATCAGACATCTAAATTTCCAAAGCAATGAAACTGATGGTGAAACAAAACATCGCTACTAGAATACCTAAGCGTGTTCCCCCTAATGGAGTATGTAAGGGATGGATTCTTGCAAATCATCATCAAGTGGCCTTTGAAATAGGGACAGCTTTGAGAGCAAGGACTTAGCAAGAACTTGTCTATAGTGACTTGTGTTCCCTAAACAAACCATGACTAGCTAGTGCAAGGTATTTCTTGACCTTCATAGATGACTTTTCTAGGTATACTTGGACATATTTCTTGACAAATAAGAGTTGTGTCTTTGAGAAATTAAATAAATTTAGGCCATTAATTGAAAGACAATGTGGTTGAGTTGTGATATGTTTAAGATCCGACAATGGAGTTGAATATGTAGGAAATTATTTTAAAAAATAATTGTGAGATAATGGTATCTCTTGGCAATGATTTGTACCTTACACAACTAAGAAAAATGACAACCCTAAAAAGAAGAATTACACTTTCATAGAAATGGAATGTTGTTTGCTTTAGGCCAAAGGTTTTTTGACTAAGTTTTGGGTGGAAGTTGTCTATTACTCAAACTATTTGAATTTGTTTCTCATTATAATGTATGGGATGTGACTCCAATCATTAAATGGAGTGGAAGAAAAACCTTTGTCAAACATATTAGAATCTTTGGATGCATAGAATGCACTCACATTCCGAATGATAGAGGAAATAAATTGGCTGAAAAGAGTCTTATGTGTATCATGATGGGTGAGGGAGTGGTGTGTGGGAGCTAGCAACAACAGGTGGCAAACGAATGTGGTTGAATATTCACTACAACCATATGTAGAGGATTTGTTGGAATTTTTAGCGTATCCATTTGAAGGGGTTTCTATTTGGAAATCACCAGTTGTTAAGTGAATGTCAGGGCTTTTTTCAGGGTCCTCTTTTGAGGGCTAGGTCTAGGGTCGGAGGTCGTCCAAGTGTGAATTCAAAGGGTCGGAGGTCGTCCACGTGTGAATTCAAGGAGGCTATTGGCCCTCTAGGTGGTGTGATTTACTCAAATAGTAATGCATGTATCTTGTCTCCTACACAAATCTCGAGTCCATAGAAGTAGGATGGATATGGTTACATTCCTACGTGCCTCAGGAATGGGGTTTTATCCCCATAGGATTGATGGACTCACTTGGATCTAGCCATTTTTTCCCTCTCTCAGCTGGTGGAGCTAGTGTTTCCTCTCCATGTGTTGCCTCTCAGGGTTTTGGTCATTTTCAAGGTTTTTATGTTGAGGAGTATCCCCCATTTATCTCTTTCGATAGAAGTCCCTTTCAAGTTAAACGAGATCCCCCTTCCTCCATGGTTGAATTCCTCTCTTCCTTTTTCTCATGAGAGGGGAAGCCCTCTTGGGCCGGTGGAGCACATTTCTCAATTCCTTGATATGTGTTTCATTGATTCATTCCCGGAGGCTTATGATTTCAATGGAGAGGTGTACGTAGCAGGAGTAGGGGTTTAGCTCACATGAATATTGGTCAAGTCGAGGAGGTCGCTATACCTAGTGGGGTTTCAGTTGAGAAAGGAATCCCTCCATGGAGGCAGCAGATCATTTTTAGGAGAAGCTTCAGGAGAGATTCATCATCCTATGGTTGATGTGAGCTCACATGCTCTTGGAAAAACTCCTATTGAAGGTGGATATGATATTTATGTAGACAAGAGACATTACTTATCCAGTTCAAGAGTTTATAATGGTTCATATGGATTGGATGCAAGTAATAATGATCGTAAAGGATTTTTGTATGGTTCCACCTTACAGACTTATGGAAGTGGTGCCCAAATCTATTTATCAAGTGAGCAAGCTGAAGAGAAAGGTAATTTTCATGTTAAGGATAATCTTCACGATTCTATGCACCAATCATATGCTCCGAACACTAATTTACAGTCATGGGATGTTGGTGTATCAGGTCATAGGTTTAGTGATGCTAATGTAGAGAGTGGTAAATTCCTTTCACATTGTTATCTTGAGGCTTCTAATCACCATATTTCTAGATCTCAATTATGGTCATGGGAAGAAGCGATAGGAAGCTCAGTAGACAAAATAGGTTTTTGCAATCAAACCCCAATGAATCAGATGGTCTTAGGCAGGAACATGTAGAATGCTTGGATAGAATTCATTACATGTATAAGCAGGACCAACAAAGGTCACAAGAGAATATCAAATTTGACGAATATCATGATATTCCAAGTGGATGGGTTGAAGCATCTAGTTTTCATTCTCATAAGAGAGTGTATGAAGATCCTGTGGACGATGCCTTAAAACCTGTGAAGAGACAACATTACTATAATGAGTCATATGGACAGATGAATGAGAACACTCTGTAAATGGGACCTCACTTGGTGGTGGATGGATTGGAAATCCCTCATGGGATGGAAGAAATATTGATGAATCATAAATTAAATCCATGACAAGTTTCTCAAGATATATCTTATATGCCCCATCCTTGGGAATTGGGAAGAAGTTTTGTTTCCAAACCCAGTCAATATGGTTTGCCTCATTGGTCTAATCCAATTGGGAGACCAACCCTTCCTATGCATTATTGAATCATACAAGTGATATGGAACTTCAAGGAATAGTCGTGCAAAATTTTATTTTGTTCAAGAGCATTCTTTGAAAATAAGCTGGATTTGCTGAAAAATCTCGTTGAAAGTTCACCTTACTCAACACCTCAGGATGCACGACATCTTCTTCCCTCTGTTCTTCAACTTCTAAAGGTATGCAAAAGGATTTTTAGAGAAGAAATGACATGAATTTGTGCACTTGTAGTTGATATAAATTATTTCAAAGTTAAGATGTTATTATTAGACATTGTTTTTGATGTAATGGTCAAATTTTCTTAACATTTTTTATACTCAGAAATACATGTCGCGACGTAATATTGGAGAGGAGTTGAACTGCACATATGCTAAGGGTCTGTTGTTTACATTCCATCAACTTTCTCACAAGGCATTTTCTATCCAGATTTTGAATTTATTCTTTCATGCTTGTTCATGTTTTTCTTCTAAACACTGAAGCAAGTTTCTTTCCGTAGACTCCAAACTCGACAAATAGCCTATGTGGTTATAGGATAGTAACTGGTCATCCATCTGATAGGCTTGGGGAGGATTTTTTTGAGAATTATAAGGATTTTACTGAAAGGTTAGTTCGCATGATTTTGGAGCTTCTCTTTCCTTAAAATACTACTATCCTCTTTGGGACCATGCAATGCATTATTCATAAACAAATGAACGTTTATGTGTTGTTTAATAATGGTCCTTACCAATGCAATAGGAACATAAAATCTCATATGGTTACTGGCTTATTTGAGAACTTATTCACATCAAATTGTTTGTCATTTAAAATCTTGGAAGGACTTCTTTTGGTTTGCTGTGACTTAAGTATAGCACTTGTTGAGGTGTATTTACTGTCTTAAGGAATCTCCAAAACATTTAATTATCGACCAGGGTTGGTAATATTAGAGTTGTGGCACAGTATATGTTGAGGTAGAATAGGACCTAAGTTTCGTCTCGGCATACCTTAGAAATGTTTAATAAAGAAAATATCGAAAGATCTTTCAAAATGAAAAACCGATTCAAACTTTGAAAATACAACTATTGAACTAATCAAACCTATCTAAACCACCAGATCAGAGTAGTATCAAGCTATACTACTCTACTCTATGGATAATAAAAAAGAAGATAAGGACAACAATATGATTCTAGGAAGCAAAACTAAATCAAAACAAAACTACTTTGATGGAATTGAAAATAACTGATAAAAAGTCTACTCTAAGAATTAGAAACAACAGTAAATGAGTTCAGAAACCTATCTATGAGATAATTTAGTTGACAACTAACTAAAGAACTATATTGACTCAAAGAAAAACTACAGACTACTTAGTGAATTCAACAACTATTCATGCATTCAATTAATACTTCAAGACTAAACTAAATTACCTAATTCCATTCTCCTTGAGGATCCTGAGGAAGTGTATCAAATGTAATAGGAATGGGAGAGAATGTATCAAAGTGAATTTCAAATGTGACAAGGAAACAAAATGGAAACAAATCTAGTTTAACTTCTACAAATAAATGCAAACTAAAGATTGTCCAACTACAATTAACTTTAAACATCTTGATCTTTCTTCTATCCATAAGCAAATGATATGAAACTAATGAAATCTAGAAGCAAGTAGAAAACTTAATAAAGATATCTTATTTATTTGGAAGCAAGTAGAAAACTTGATAAAGATATTTTATGTAGAAGCAAGTAGAAAACTTGATAAATATATTTATTTCTGAACCAAACCCTATTTCATGAGTATCTTCATTGGTTAGATGAATGTAAAAACTAATCTTATGCTTGAACTGAGAAACTATTCAAAAAGGAGATAACATAGAGAATGAAATTACTGAAATTAATCTTAACAACATGTAATAAACTACACTAAGAATGAAATTGATAAATTCTAGAATAGTAACATATTAGCAAATCAAACATGAAAGACATAACTTGAAAAGTAGTTAAAACACAGTTAAGGAAGATGGAATGGAAACTAAGAATGATGATAAAACTTAATTAAAATTCTATGCAGTGTGGAACAAGATCTAAATTACATCTAAGAATGCTAATTAAAGGTAAGAAAGATTACAGTTCAAAGACATAAGAAAATGGATTCTAAATAATCGTAAAAACAATGCAGAAAGTATTAAGGTCCGTATGACGATCCGGATGGCAGTTTGAAAGACGGTTCGAATGACAGTGCGGATGGAAGAAAAAAATTTAAACTAAGGAAAGAAGTAGATTGGATGATCTTAATGCCAACTGGTTAGTGCATATGAACCTATAGTGCAAGGAAGCAATAAGTAGACTGGTTAGAAGCTAAGATAACAAGAAGAAACCTATACTAATCATTGTTTAAGGAATGAACTATTTCTATGGCATAATGAAACAAAACTGAGATATAAATAAAACTAACCTACAGCTACAGGAAATAAACTAAGAGAACTAATTCTAACTACGAATGAAATTGGAATGTTAAGCTAACTAAACTCTAGGTATTTGCAAATAACATGACTAAAAGGAAACTAAGAAAACTAAACAATGTAAGCAAACTAAGTGTGATCGGTCACTAATTACATTCTGGAAATATCATTAATGTGAACAACAAATAAGATATACATATCATAAAATAGAGGTATCATTTATATAAGTGGCAAAACAACATATATATTACAAGACAAAGATATCATATATAAAATAAATACATGAATTAAACAAATAACACAACTTATCTGCAGAAGACAAAGACAAACTATGTACATAGACGGAAGACCACTGATTGTTGAGGGGCCCTTCTCAGAAATAAGAGGCTGCTCCTTAATCAATCAATCACCATGCACACTACTAAGCTTTCATAAAAACTAGAACAAAGGTGTATTAAATTAAAACAAAGTTACAATGTTTTTGCTTCCACTTGCAACTTAAAAGACTAACTCGTCTCAGTCACAAAGACGTCTATTTATACAGAATTACAAGTGGGAGAGAAATTTGACCCTTTAGTGGTCAACTGCTCTAATAATAGGCAATCTTAATGCCAAAAAATGGCTCTTCTTAACAACTCATGACAGTACATGGCCAAGGAACGGCCCCATAACAGTTTACAACAATGCACAAAGCATCTACTAGGTTCCACGGTGTTGGTTTCCTTCATGCGGTCATTGAGACGTTGATCCTCCTTTGACGTGGATAGATAAATGTGTTGTCGAGCTCAGTGTGTAGGAGAGGGAATCTTCCAGAACAGGGGCTCACCAACCACAACAACCACGTTGCTAACATAACCCACATTTCCGTTTCTGCCTTTAATGACTAAACATATTCCAAACGTCGATCTCGCGGGTTGAACGAAGGTCTGAACAGCGGGCTGAATGCGGATGGACGTCCTCGATGTGAACGCATGGCTGAATGGAGGTCCGTTTGAAACCCATTGCCTGCAGAACAAAATCTAGTTGCCAAGCAAGTCAAAAAATGTCAAATAAACATTAATAAATCACAATATGATGAGATTTAACCAAAATTCCAGTGATGTGTGAATATATGCATCCCTGATCTGATTGACGGTCTGAATGGAAGAAAGAATAACTTATCATAGAAAAATAGTGAAAATAACGCCAATCAGAGTGTGTTTGATGATC
Organism: Larix kaempferi; assembly: GCA_027924585.1. Lineage (NCBI taxonomy): Eukaryota > Viridiplantae > Streptophyta > Pinopsida > Pinales > Pinaceae > Larix > Larix kaempferi. The sequence continues at coordinate 20,244,296 of BSBM01000068.1, forward strand.
AAAAGTGGTGACAAAATGGACACCAACGTTCCCCCAAACCGGAGATATGCCAGGTCTCACTGAGAAAAAAGAAGAGAAATTCAGGAAGAAGGCTAAGCTGCGGTAGAAACTTCCTTCGACTTGGAAGAGGAAGTGGATTTAGCTCTAAGATTATGAAACTGCTCCTTCAAGGTATCATGCTTCAACCGAAGAGAAAGGTTGGAGGTTTTCTTGGCACTATTTAAATCTTCCACACACTTCACCTGGAAACATAAGTCTTTGTTCCCTTGTCGAAGCCCAAATATGATCTCAACATACTTCTCATTCTAGCTTCTCAATTGTGCTATGTATTTGGTTAATATGTCCACAGTCTGATGGAGTGGAGCAGATGCTTCTACAAGAGAAGCAAGGTCCTTTTGAGGGCTTTATCCCCTTAGAGATGATTCGGGATGAGAAGATGTAATGTGGGCCTCAAGGGCCTTATCTTCAATATGTGCAGAGGTAGGTTCCAAGACAGGGCCTTCAAGTAAACTGGCATATAAGTTGGATAAATCAAGGAGAGGTGATTCAAAGACAGGGTCATTTTCTTGGTCATCAGGGTTGTCCGAATGCATTGGCTGAATGACGGACTGATTGATGGACTGAACGATGGTCTGGTGTTCAGACTGGTCACGATTATCCTTCCTCGATTTTGTGGGTATTGGGGTGAAAAATGGCGGTTCCATAGTTGTTTCCTCGTGGACAGGCTCAGGAGATGATGAATGAACAAGGTGTATTTCTCCTGAGGCACCTTCACTAAATTGTATGGATTTGACAACCTTTTCTTCTTGGGAAAAGGTTTGGGCCAGCTCATTAGCATGGGTTAGGAAACGATGAAGTTTATGAGAGGCAGAGGATTTGACCAGAGGATTGTTCACCAGATGAGGGTTCAGGACTTCAAAGACAAAGTGTTCCCAGGTTTTCCCCTTTTCCTCTAACTGGTGATTGATCAGGATTTTAATCAAGCAGTGGTGGTATAAGCTTCCAGAGGGGTTATTGGTATTCTTCCTAACCTGGGTAGACATTTTCTCTAGGCTCTTTAGGAAATAGAAGGGGAAATTAAGAGCCTGATTATTAACAAAATGTGCCAGTAACCTAAAGTGGCAAACTTTGAAAACAGTGAACTTACCCTCACAAGTGATAAAATGGATAATGACAGTCAATGGATCGAGGTATTCAGGATTAACCCATTCCCTGTGGAACCCTTTGGTTCTAGCAACACGTTGATAGTCGACTTTAAGAGCAAACTCGAGCTCCGTCTGTGGAAGGAAAATATGTTTGTGCCAATGGGATCCTTCCCTAGGTAGTTTTGTGGCCGATGCAATGGATTCTTCCGTCATAGGAAAAGTGAGATGACCGACCCTCACTGTCTTACCATCAAAACCTTTTGCAAAGAGGAGGGATATTTCATGTTCATGACCTTGGAGAAGGAGAAGGAATGGACCCCATCCGGCTCGAAGGAATACTTCACGACACTCTTTGAATTCGGGGATGCAAAGTAAGTCCTCGTAACTTCCAGGTTCATGACGAATTGGCATTTTGAACAGAGGTCAAAGGATGCGGATGGATAAAGGGAATGAAAAAAATTGCAGGGGATGGAGCCTAATAGGTTCAGGGCGGATGGAGAGTGAGCAAGATGAAGCAAAATTTATGTAGGGGTCAGTTTAATTTGAGATCCGTTTGAACGGATGAATGATCATGGAGATAGATTTGGCACGCTTGAATGATATGCTATCATTCAGTTACCTTGAGTCGTGTGCCATCATAGAACTGCATGGGTTAGTGAATTCGTATGGCTATGATATATTCAACCATGTCCAAAGTGAACTTTGGATAGGTTGAATGTAATCCTCATTATGAAATTATAGACACAAATTACACATAAAAAATCATGATGACTTAATAAATGAAACGATAGATCACACAATAAAACTTAATGGAGGATTAAAATCGTATGATAGCCATATGATGGTTAATCAATTCATTTGATGAGACGAAATGAGTATGCAAAGATGGCATTTCAATTTGAACCTTGACATGATTAGTTAATTAGATATATCAATAAAAATAAAAATAAATTTTAAAATATCTTGGCACACTTATTAATATCATTACAAGCTGAAGTTTCATTCGGCACTTCATTCAGATCGTTATTCATTTTCCTCATTCGGATCATCATTCGACCCTTTATACAGACCTTTGTACAAAAATGTGCTTTGATAGCTCTTCCTGCTACTGATTATACAGAGAATTGTTTTTGGGACTTGTCAACACACAAGAGATGTTGTAAACCTACTTTTCTGGAACTTTAGTCATGTTCTTCCTTATTTGTCATTGATCAGAACAATCTTACTTCTGCTTTTTGCATTATCCTGAAAACACTTATCATTTTATCAGAGATAAATGAATTTATAAATAATCAGAAAGTAAAGATAGTGCTGAACCTTCCCCCAAACAAAAAATATGGCGTGTCCTCAAGCCATCAAAGAAAAATTGATTAATATTCAAATATTTTCAATTAAAAGTTTTTTTGATAGCTTCTAAAAATGCTGTGATAATTTTGTAAGAAAATGAAATATTAACTAATAAATGTAGATGATTCAGATATGTACATTCATCCAAAAGAATACAACAGTGCTTAAGAAGACCATATGAATAATGGTAATATGATTGATGTGAAAAATGCCATAGGAAAACTAGTCATCCAGGACTCATTTTAAATATCTCTTTGTTAAATTTTGAGCATTAATTCACAATACTCATGGATATTTACTGAGAGAATAACATATTCAGTATATCAATGCATAACAATCACAATAAGCATGACAAGCATCACAAGAATCAAAAGCATGAGAGACAAGAGACACAGAGTTTCCATGGGGAAAACCCTAAGGTGAAAAACCCCACAACTTCCTCAGAGATAGAGAGAGCAATGGCTCAACCAAAGTACAACCAAAATACACTGAGATAGTCTCCTAGTAGCAGATGATCCTCCTCCTCACTAGTGCACCACTTTCTGAGTGAAAGAGATATACTTTTTCGAATGATCTAAATAGAGATCACCTGATCTCTATTTATACTAACCTGTTTGCCCAGTGACCTTATGGGGCCGACTTGTCTAGATAGGTACATTCACATTATAATATATATATTTCAGGGCCGACCCCACACATGGTGGTCTAATAACCCATCGGCAAGTACACACACTTGCGACACTTGTCAATCCACATGACGACACTTCCTTATAGAGGAATAACACATCTCTAATAAGGGTACAATAAATATATATGAAAAATATAGATGAAATACATTCCGAAGTTACATATACATCAACACTCTTTTCATCTAAAGAATATAGATATGGTTCACCCTAGATTTTGTGAGATTTCTATAGTTATGGGTCCCACTTCTAGGATAATCATACTCTAGGTTTGTTTGAATTAGATGACAGGGTCCAAGTCCAACTTACAGCAATTCTCTAATGACAGTATAAATAATTGGCCTAGCATGTATTTGTATACTCAGGTTTTTTATGAGCCATGTGCATAGTAATGTGTTAACCAACCTCTTTTACCCGATATTTCCCCGCTGCCAGCAGGCCTGTTCAGTACCCTAGCAGGTTTATCTTGGTACCATGCAAGCATAGCCCTGCTGCCAGCGAGCCTATTCAGTACCCCGATGGGTTTACTTGCATTTAACGAGCTTCCTTGTTTAATATTTTACTTAGCATTAACCCACTGCTAGCGAGCCTGTTTAGTACCTCGACGGGTTTGCTTCGTATAATAATATCTTTAGTAAGGATTTCCCCTAATTGGTTTCTAGAAAGGATTTCCTTTTCTTTCCAAGTAGGACAATCCCCTTTAGGTGTCTTCCGATACCTTTCTGCTGAGTTAGTAGTTGGGGTGGCACACCTCCTGTATAGGTTAGTAGGAATTTTAGTAGGGATTCTAGTAGGAGGGCTAGTTTTAATAAATCTACCTTTTGAGTCTCTAGACCTATTCAAGAAAACAAACTATAACTGAAGTAAATTCTGACTACATCACTACTATTGTTGGGTTTTGGGGATGCCTGTTAGAACAGAAGCGCAGGTTCTTACCTCTCGTCTTACCGCTCACCTACCACCAACCTATTTCTAAATTTCAAAGTAGAGAATTCAAATTGATCACTAAGTTTTAAAAAGAGAATTCAACCTAACTACAACTGAGTTCTACCTATCTACAACTGAGTTCTACCTATCTACAACTCCCCGGCAACGACGCCAAAATGTTGAGGTGTATTTATTGTCTTAAGGAATCACCAAAATATTTAATTATCGACCAGGCTTGGTAATATTAGAGTTGTGGCACAGTATATGCTAAGGTAGAATAGAACCTAAGTTTCAGCTCGGCAGACCTTAGAAATGTTTAATAAAGAAAATATCGAAAGATCTTTCAAAATGAAAAACCGAGTCAAACTTTGAAAATACAACTACTGAGCTAATCAAACCTATCTAAACCAACAACTCATAATAGTATCAAGCTATACTACTGTACTCTATGGATAATAAAAAAGAAGATAAGGACAACAATATTATTCTAGGAAGCAAAACTAAATCAAAACAAAACTACTTTGATGGAATTGAAAATTACTGATAAAAATTCTAATCTAAGAATTAGAAACAATAGTAAATGAGTTCAGAAACCTATCTATGAGATAATTCAGTTGACAACTAACTAAATATCTATATTAACTCAAAGCAAAACTACAGAGTACTTAGTGAATTCAACAACTATTCATGCATTCAATTAATAATTCAAGACTACACTAAATTACCTAATTCCATTCTCCTTGAGGATTCCAAGGAAGTGTATCAAATGTAATAGGAATGGGAGAGAATGTATCAAAGTGACTTTCAAATGTGACAAGGAAACAAAATGGAAACAAATCTAATTTAACTTCTACATAAATGCAAACTAAAGATTCTCCAACTACAATTAACTTTAAACATCTTGATCTATCTTCTATCCATAACCAAATGATATGAAACTAATGAAATCTAGAAGCAAGTAGAAAACTTAATAAAGATATATTATTTGAACTGAATTTGAATTGGAAGCAAGTAGAAAACTTGATAAAGATATTTATTTCTGAACCAAACCCTATTTCACGAGTATCTTCATTGGTTAGATGAATGGAAAAACTAATCTTATGCTTGAACTAAGAAACTATTCAAAACGGAGATAACTTGGAGAATGAAATTACTGAAATTAATCTTAACGACATGTAATAAACTACAATAAGAATGAAACTGATAAATTCTAGAACAGTAACATATTAGCAAATCAAACATGAAAGACATAACTTGAAAAGTAGTTAAAACATAGTTAAGGAAGATGGAATGGAAACTAAGAATGATGACAAAACTTAATTAAAACTCTAAGCAATGTGGAGCAAGATCTAAATTACATCTAAGAATGCTAATTAAAGGCAAGAAAGATTACAGTTCAAAGACCTAAGAAATCGGATTCTAAATAATCATAAAAACAATGTAGAAAGTATTAAGGTCCGTATGACGATCCAAATAGCACTCTGAAAGACGGTCCGAATGACAGTCCGGATGGAAGAAAACAATTTAAATTAAGGAAAGAAACAGATTGGATGATCTTAACACGAGTTGGTTAGTGCATATGAAGCTACAGTGCAAGGAAGCAATAAGTAGACTGGTTAGAAGCTAAGATAACAAGAAGCAACCTATACTAATCATTGTTTAAGGAATGAACTATTTCTATAGCATAATGAAACAAAATTGAGATATAAATAAAACTAACCTATAGCTACAGGAAAGAAACTAACAGAACTAATTCTAACTACGACTGAACTTGGAATGTTAGGCTAACTCAAATCTAGGTATTTGTAAATAACAGGACTAAAAGCAAACTAAGCAAACTAAACAATGTAAGCAAACTAAGCGTGACCGGTCACTAATTACATTATGGAAATATCATTAATGTGAACAACAAATAAGATATACATATCATAAAACAGAGGTATCATTTATATAGGTGACAAAACACAATATATATTACAAGACAAAGATATCATACATAAAATAAATACATGAATTAAAAAAATAACACAACTTATTTGCAGAAGACAAAGACAAATTATGTACACAAACGGAAGACCACTGGTTGTTGAGGGGCCCTTCTCAGCAATCAGAGGCTGTTCCTTAATGAATCAATCACCACACACACTACTAATCTTTCATAAAAACTAGAACAAAGGTGTATTAAATCAAAGCAGAGTTACAACGTTTCTGTATCTACTTGCAGCTGAAAAGACTAACTCGTCTCAGTCACAAAGACGTCTATATATACAGAATTACAAATGGGAGAGAAAGTTGACCCTTTAGTGGTCGAATCCTCTAATAATAGGCAATCTTAATGCTAGAAAACAACTCTGTGTAACAACTCACGACAGCACATGGCCAAGGAACGGCCCCATAACAGTTTACGACAGCGCACAGAGCATCTACCAGGTTCCTCGGCGTTGGTTTCCTTCACACGATCATTAAGACATTGATCCTCCTTTGACGTGGGAAAAGAAATGTGCAATTGAGATGAGCCTGCAGGAGAGGGAATATTCCATAATAGGGGCTCACCAACCACAACAGCCACGTTGCTAACAGAACCCAATTTTCCGTTTCTTCCTTTAATGACCAGACATATTCCAACCATCGATCTCGCGGGTTGAATGAAGGTATGAATGGCGGGATGAATGCGGATGGACATCCTCGACGTGAATGCATGGCTGAATGAAGGTCCGTTTGAAACCCATTGCTTGCAGAACAATATCTAGTTGCCAAGCAAGTCGAAAAATTTCAAATAAACATTAATAAATCACAATATGACGAGATTTAACCAAAATTCTAGTGATGTGTGAATATATGCATACATGATCTGATTGACGGTATGAATGGCAGAAAGAATAACTTATCATAGCAAAATAGTGAAAATAACCCCAATCAGAGTGTGTTTGATGATCAAAAGTGGTGACAAAATGGACACCAACATCACCATTAGCTTGTTTTCTCTTACTCTTGTTACACTGCTGTTGAAAGTGTACTCTGATGAGTCCAAATTTCAGGTATCTGATAGCCTTTTTCCCACAATAAAACACAGGAAAGGTTGAGGAAGTACACTTGTTTTGTGGGAGAAACGATTTTCCTTAATTATTTAACGAAGTTGTTTAAAAGATTATTTCTGTTATGTTTTGAAAGCGTTGTTATGAGCTAATTGCATGAGAAATGAGTTTGAATGAGCAAGTGTAGGTGCACTAAAGGACAATGCACGAATCAAGTGAAGAACTGAAAGAACATCACAAAACTCGGCACCTTTTTCCTGATCTGTAGAGAACGAACTACTGTTCAAAGAGAATCGACATTTAGACATTTAGTTAGGTTCAACATTAGAATGATATAAATATGGACCTCTCAGGTAGTGGGAGGCCCCCCTACTGCTATTTTGGAGAATTATTGTTTTACGTTTTATACTATCAAGACAGTTGTGTTACAGACCTGGTTTTAAACTATGAAGTTCCTGTTTTAAATAAAGACTTGATGTTACTTACAATTTAGCGTTTATAAGTTCCCTTCACGCCTGAGTACAAGTTGGAGAGGGCCCCTCCAACATGTAAGTTAGGAGATCTCATTGTTCAGGTATTTCTCATGGTGTGTTTTACATTGGCTGAATTTATATTGCAGATGAGAGTATTTTAAATAGTCTTTAAATCGCACAATCTGATTTCTGTAGTAGTCGAACCTTTCTGATTCCGTAGTTCATTATAACACATTCTATAGTTTGGTAATGTTGTGTCTGTAGTCCCGTAGCAGCATTCCGCCAAGGCATAATTTAACACCTATTTTTCTATGTACTTGCATTTACTTCTGAAGCAGCGATCTAGATCTTAAAGCCCATGTATTCATTTCATTATTAGAACTGCTCATAGAGATTGATTCCTTTCAGTATTTATTGGTTACATGATGACATTCACTTCTTAACATTTTGATTAAAATTGCAGCATTAAATAATGGTATTCTGAATTTAGCCTTAGCATGAGATTACGTTAAATCAAACTTTGAGTTTTATGCATTCGATTTATGGTAATTACTCCTTATATTAAAGATCAAGATTTCATTACTTCAGAATAGATCTGTTACGTTTTTAGCACTCAATTCCATTGTATAATTTTGACTGCTTTCAACAAGTTAATTCTTAAAGATATGCTTACTGTTTCCTGCATTTAATTTCTTAGACATAGATTTCTTGCTTTCAGTACTTGAATTTCTTAGCATAGGAATTTCTCCACCATAGATTAAACAATCCTTTTTACCGTTTATTTAATCATTTTTATGCAAATCTTTAAAAACATTGATACAAACACCCAACTTCGACAAAGACTATCCTAGAGAGCACATACAGTGCCTACACCTATGAAGTTTGTACGTCCCCCAGGTTGATAATTAAAGTAGGCTCTTAGTCTATCTTCCCTCAGTAGGTATCCATTCCGAGAGCTCACCACTTTTTGGCGTCGTTGTCGAGGAGGTGCTAAATCTTTTAGGAGACATCTTCAAAAGCAAAAAAAATCACATGCAAAGAAAAGAAAAGAAAAAACATAAAGATTTTACCACTGAATGCCTCGTCAACAAAGGGATAGGTTTGGATGCTTTCTACCTAGGCGTCCCATGAGCAATAACGGTAACAAAAATTCTGACGACTCTCAGTTTGAATTATCAAACTCTGAAAAAAAAACTGATTCCACATACAATCCAAACAGAGACAACTTCACTGCTAGTTCCAGCTCAAACACCTCTATGTCAGATGAAGAAGAGGAACCCAGGGAGCTGTTCACCTTTCCCATTAGCATACCTCTTGGAGATTCCAGGATGAAGAATATCAATCCTAACAATTTTCCAAACTTCCATGGATTGACTTCAGAAGATCCTGACACATTCCTGTTTGAGTTTGAGGTAGTTTGCAGATCTTTTGATTATACTACGGATGCACAAAAGATGAGGCTTTTTCCCTCCACACTGAAAGATTTATCACTTAGGTGGTTCATGAGTTTAGAAGGAAATAGTATTTTCAGTTGGGACCAAATGAAACAGTCATTCCTAGAAAAATATAGGGACTACTGCAAAGAAAAGGATACAAGGGATGAAATATTTAGGATGCAGCAGTGAGACCATGAATCCTTAGAATATTATGCCTAGTGTTTTCAGCTCAACTACAAATGAGCTAACTATTTCACCCTAGACCCTGAATCGTTGAAACTTGTCCTTCTTAGAGGGATTAAATAGGAGAATTTTGAGATCTTAAACCTGTTGGGAGATGGAGACATATTTCAGAAGACTTATGACCAAATACTACAGATCTTCAAGAACCATTCTAGGTCTAGGAAAAGCAAGAATGGGACAAGAGATACACATCTACCCATAGGACCCTCATCATCTTCAGGACCCAATCTTACAAAATCTCACTTAGGAAACCTGTTAGATGACATGAAGACGGACATCTTGCAATCTTTGGCCATGCAACTTGATGCACTACAAATAAAAAAGAAGCAGGATGAAATTAACCAAGCCTTGGTAGTATTCTGTCCTCATTGTAGAAAGAAACATGAGAAGGGGTAGTGCACCTTAAATACCATAGAAATATGTGGTCTCTGTACTGACGACCACTCCACTGATAAATGTCCCCTCTTACCCTCATGTAAGGATGCTATTCAAGATCCCGCAGCTGAGGGATCAATAGAACAACTCTGTTTTATAAATCAGAGGAGGAATAATTTTGTTAGACCATATCAACCGAGAAATCAAGCCTACTATAATCAGGGACAACCAAATTGGAACTTTGCACCAACTCCATGGAAAGCACAGCCAAATCCAAACCAATGGCAACAGAATCAGCAAACGTATCAACCATCCTATCAACAATCGTATTACCCACCGTCTTACCCTCAATACCCCCCACCTTTTCCTCCAACAACCATGAATTATGCAAATCAATACCCCCATCCATCAAATTGGAGGGCCCCATTACAACAACCACTTATTATACCACCCCCACAGACTCAACCACCCCCCATGCCCCCACCAATTCCAACCCAACCAATCCCAAACCCTAATAATAACAGACCTCCATAGCAACAACAGACTTATAATGCTAATATCACACAATTCCCTACTTATGTCGTAGACACCATGGAAATAAACGAAATAAACCTCCGATCTGGAAAAACGTTGCAGAATACATCCCCTCAGAATATCCAACAACCTGAAGCTCAAGAACAAACAGTAGAACCCTATGTTCAGCATCCGGATGAACCAAATCCTCCTAAGGACTAAACCCAACCACTCCCATGCAACAGAAACCCTCCATTTCTAGAGAAACTTGTACGAACTACAAAAGAAGAGGCAGAAAATACAATTTTAAATGAATTCAAGCACTTAAACATCCAAATCTTGATTTTACAAGCCATAAGGGATGTGCCCATCTGCAACAAATTTATTAGGGAAAATTGTCTGAAGAAACCTGGGAGGAGGAAATGTGACCCACCAACCATAAATGTAGTGGGACATTTGGTTGATTTAATGTTGGGTATCATAATTAACCCTAAATAGCTTGATCCAGGTAGTCCTGTAGTGAACATCACCATCAATAGCAAACAAATAAATAAAAGCTTAATAGATTTGGGAGTTGCGATCAACGTCATGACTAAGGAAACCATTCTATACTAGGACTCCAATCAATGGTCAGACCAACCACAACAGTACTCCAACTGGTTGACACATCCACTGTGAAACCCGAAGGGATGCTAGAAGACATTATGATCAATATTGAATCCTGGGAATACCCAGTTGATTTCATAGTCATTGAGGTCAAAAGTAAACTTAGTGGTTATCCGATAATACTAGGAAAACCTTGGTTGGAAACCGTAGATGCTTACATAGGTTGCCAGTCAGGAAACATGACTATCACCAGTGGACTTGCAAGGAAGAAAATCAACATCTACCCACCAACAAGGAAATATTCCGATTTAGAGTATCAAAATTGGACTAATGATTATAACGACACACCAAATAAAAACGTACGACATGTCCTAACAATTGATGATGCACTATCATTGAAAGCAATAGATGAAGATGGACATATAGATAGCTTTATACAGAATGCATATTCTAAAAATGCTAGTCTTGAAAGATTTTTTGACACAGAATAGAAACAGGAAGGCGAAAGTTCAAGCTAGAACTTAAATAAGATGTGGGCATAAGTACTACATCTAGAAGAAGAGTCATAAAAAGCAAAGACAGTGGAAATCATGCCTGGAAAGACAGTCAACATTAATTCCAATCTCAAGACAGAGCAAGAAACGCAGTTAATGAAAGTATTATCAGAACAAAATAAAGCTTTTGCATGGACATATGTAGACATGAAAGGTATACACCTTGATATATGCAAACATTATATTTACATCAAAGAGGGTTCTATCCCTATTAGGCAGCCACAGAGGAGATTGAACCCAACATTAAAGGACATTGTCGAAGTAGAACTACAGAAGTTATTAGATGCAGGGTTCATATATCCCATCTCTGACAGCGAATGGGTCTCCCCACTAGTTATAGTGCCTAAAAAGGGAGGATAATGGAGAATTTGTGTGGACTATAGGGAGCTAAATAAAGAAACCAAGAAAGATCACTTTACATTGCCATTTATAGATCAAGTTCTGGACACATTAGCAGGCAACAAGTATTTTTCATTTTTGGATGGTTTCAGTGGGTACAACCAAATTTTAATACACCCAGTTGATTAAGATAAGACAACATTTACATACCCCTAGGGTACTTACGCATACATAGTACTACCCTTTGGGTTATGTAATGCTCCAGCAACATTCAAAAGGGCCATTCTAAGTATATTCTCTGATTTCATAAATGATCAAATGGAAGTTTTCATGGATGACTTCACACCCTATGGAAAAAACTTTGATCAAGCATTGAGCCATATTGAATTGGTATTAAAAAAATGTATTGAGATGAGCGTATCCCTTAGCAATGAAAAATGCAGAATGTTAATGGAAGAGGGCATCATTCTAGGGAACCATATATCACAGAGAGGGATAGAGGTTGATCAAGCAAAAGTCTCAGTAATCAAACCGCTTCCACCACCTGTTAAACAAAGGGATGTCAGAAGTTTCCTTGGGAAAACAGGGTACTACAGAAGGTTTATTGAAAATTATAGTAGGATTGTTGCACCAATGTTTGCCCTTCTCACAAAAGACACTGAGTTCATATGGACAAACCATTGCATGTCCACATTAAATACTCTTAAGGATAAAACAATTACAACTCCAGTACTCCAAGGACCAGAATGGGCACTTCCATTCCACATCCACTCAGATGCATCAGATAAGGAAATTGGGTCTGTCCTTGGACAAGAAAAAGAGAAAAAGTCCTATGCAATCTATTATATAAGTAAAAATTTGGCAGGGGAAAAATTAAATTATACTGTTACAGAAAAGGAATTTCTGGCTGTCATCCATGCCATTAATAAATTCAAGCACTATATCATTGGCTACCTAGTTTTTGTTCATACAGACCATTCAGCCATAAGATATCTAATGAAGAAACCGAACACAAGTGCTCGAGTAATTCGATGGCTGCTACTAATCCAAGAGTTTGACATCACCATTTTAGACAAGCCAAGTAAACACAATGTAGTGGTTGAATTTCTATCTAGGCTGACACATGGACAAGACAGTGAAGTAATCAATGACAGTTTTCCAGATGAGCACCTTTTTTCCATATCCACAAGAAGCCCGTGGTTTGCTGATATAGCAAACTATTTAGTGTCTGGGATGTTTCCAGAACATTACAGTTATAAAGACAAGACAAAAGTAATACGGCAAAGTACAACATACATGTGGATAGAAGGCATGGTCTTCAAACAAGGACCTGATCCAATACTCAGAAGGTGCATCAGAGAAGATGAAGTGCATGACATAATGCATGCCACTCACAATGAACCATGTGGAGGACACTATGCTGCAAAGAGGACATCCTATAATATTTTACAAACATGATACTATTATCCAACACTCCACAAGGATACTTATGAATATGTTTCACACTGTGATGACTGCCAAAGGATGGGAAAACCAACACAAAAGGAAGAAATGACCCTACATCCACAAATCTCCTTGGAGGCATTCGAAAAATGGGGATTTGATTTCGTTGGTCCAATCAACCCACAGTCAAATCAGAAAAGCTACATCCTAGTATGCACTGACTACCTCACAAAATGGACAGAGGTAGCAACACTTGCTACAACCAATGAAAATAATGTAGCAAAATTCTTCACTGACCAAATATTTCACAGGTTTGGAGTACCGAGAGAACTAGTATCTGATCAAGGCCCACAATTCACATCAAATTTAATAGAAGACTTTATGAAAAGAAACAATGTCAAGCACAGATAGTCCTCCTCCTATCACCCTCAGGAAAATGGTCAAGCAGAAGTCACCAACAGAGAATTAGAGAGGATTCTGACAAAGACAGTCCAAATCCACAAAAGAGATTGGGCTGAGAGACTAAGTGAGGCAGTTTGGGCCTATAACACCACATGGAAGACAACAACAAGATTCACACCTTATGAATTAGTATATGGAAAGAAAGTCATGCTGCCAATTGAATTTGAAATAAAAGCATTAAGAATTGTAGCAAAGTTGAATATGGAACTATCAGAAATACAACAAGAACGCATGCTACAATTGAATCAACTGGATGAGCAATGCCAGCAAGCACTTTCCCACACTGAAATCATCCAGCAACAAAGAAAGAAGTGACATGACAAGCACCTAAAGGATAAAAATTTCAAGGAAGGTGATTGGGCACTACTCTATGATTCCAAGTTTCACACATTCAAAGGAAAACTAACAACTAGATGGCTAGGACCTTACATAATTGAGCATATCTATGAAAATGGAGCAGTCAAGATTATTACAATAGATGAACAACAGTTTCCCATGATAGTGAATGGACATCGGCTCAAACTTTACAAGAAACCACAGTTAAAGGAAGAGTTTACACAGGTACACTACCAGCAACAACTGATGCTAATAGAGAATATGGAATAAGATTGAAAAAATGATAAAAAAAGAAAAAATGAAATGAAAAAAAGAAGAAAGAAAATAAAATGAAAAAAATGAAAAAAAAAGCAAAAAGGAAAAGGAAAAGAAACAAAGGAAAATAAAAATTGTTGAGCAAATAACAGGCCAAATTACAGGGCCACATACATACCTATGAAGATACAACATTAGTATTGCAAAGAGAAATATCAAGCAAAAGAAACATCAATATGCAAGCAAGCTAGCCAACAATTCAAGCGAGCCCGGAAATTATCAACATTTTCAACAATCAAACGAGCCCGACATCTATTCAAGAGAGCCAGCAAAGATATCTACCACTACAGGAATACATCAAAGCACACTGTTCAATCAACTCTTCCATATGATCACGCGAGACTACCATATATTCAAGCGAGCCAGCACAGCTTACAAACACAACAGAACAGGATCAGTAATCAATGCACAACATTATCACAATGTCAAATAAGAAATGGCACAAACTTCATATGAAGATGATACAACAAATTCAAACGAGCCAAAGAAACATGCAGATAGCACACGTAAATACTGACATGTCCAAATTTACTACGGAACATGCCAAATCTACTACAGAGTCTTGCACACACACAAATCAAGCCAACTCATCAACTCAGGTACGCTAAGGAATTACGAGGTAATCTCTAACCATCTTTGTTATATTCTTAAGGTCAAATAATTATCCCCAAAATGGTTATTTTTTAAGCTGAGGACAGCTTTTCACTCAAGTCGGGGGAAAGGTTCAGATTACAAAATCATGATTACACACCCCTATCATATCAGCAAATGATGAACCAGCATAAAACCACCATACTTCCCAATAATCGGAGCAGAAGTGCAAAGTACAATCATGAAACGAAATAAAGGGATTAGTTATGGAAAGAAATGGATAAAGGGGCAAGTACAATGAATGATGATGAGGTTAAGTGCAGAAAGGCAGTTAAGTAAGGCTGTATAATCTTCCATAGGGCCAATTTTTCATATACGAACCTCTCAAAACTCTCCAGAAGCAAGAAATTGGAAGATAGTGTGGGCACACAGAGAGCAATCCAGCCTTCGAACTGGTAATAAAACTCAACTGATTGAGGGAAAATAGCCACACTCCAGGTGCTGGTTTATTGTGATAGCAAAGGATTTCAGGATGACAAAAGGTTTCAAGAAAAGCAAACCAAAAGAGCACAGTGCCATTTACCAGAACCCGCAAATCTTAACAATCGTCCGCAATGCAGGCTGGATGCCTTTCATCCTAGGATTGAAAGGATATAATACAAGGGTGGCTCTGGAGTTTTCAATCAATTTTAAACATGTCAAGGATGAACAGTTCCTCACCCGAGTGAAGGGGTTACGTATCAAGTTGGATGATGATGTGATTGCCAAATTCACTAGTCTACAGAGGGGTCAGCATTGGATCAGGGATGACCGGGAGGAAAACCATTAAGCAAAGGAATCATTTTTCAAGCAAGGAGAGGTCTACGATGAAGATAAAAATGGGGTCACGAGACTCTCCATGCCTGCACCGTGGGATGATATGGCTGCAATTGTCCAGAAGTACATTACATGCACTGGTAGGTTAAGTTATGTCCCCATTTTTCATTTTCGAATCCTAGAGCTGTTGAGGCACAAGACCCATCTTCCACTGAACAACAACATTAGCATTTCATACTATCTGCTCCTATCTCTAGCAGAGATGAGCAAGAAAGTGATTAGTGGAAAAGAGGATGCTTTAGCCCATCATGGGATGATCAAATTAATCGTTTATGAAGAATTGAAAGCGCAGATTCCAGAGCTTTCGTGGGAAGAATTCATGTTGGTATCTGCTGAGGATGTTCAAAGAATGAGGGGTACACCCACAGTTGGCATACACCTGCCGCCTAGACCAAAGAGAAAGACCACCTCTATCTCAGGGACAAAGAGGAAAATATACTTGGACAGTGTGGCCGACACCCTGGTGAAGATAAAGCATTCACGAGACGACTCTCTCAAAATGAATACAGGGAATTCTACCAGTAATCAAGGGCTGAGGAGGTGAAGTAAAAGATTCACTTAAGCATCTAGAATCCGAATTACAAAGGAAGAGAAAAGGGAACCTAGACCCCCTGTTCAAAATTTATTTGATGAGGATGATGACCTTTGGGTGGATTAGGAAGATCCCACTACAGAAGAAGAGCGGGATGAGGAGGAGGAGCTGGATGAACAAGAAGAGCTGGAGGAATAAGAAGAGCAGGATACAAAATAAGAACAGGGTGTGGAAGAAGAACAGAATGCACATGAGGAGCAAGACAACTTCCAAGGTAACCCTCCTGAGCACAATGGAAACCCTGGGGTCATCGACCAACTTGCTGAAGCACGGGAAAAATTGGAAAAGCTAAGAAATAAGCTGGAAACATTAAGGATTGAATCGGCAAACCAGCCCAAATCACCTCCATTTTCATCTGAAAAGACACAAATCCTGAGAATGCATCATGGAGGGGAGCTAAAACTAGCTGAGCGGAGAAATTTGGCACTTAAGGAGAAATTGGCTGAGGCACAAGAAGAGTTGGCCAAAAAGGACCAGGATATTGTCCAACTAAGGGATGTCTTGGCTACTACCATTAAAATATATGATCAACTACGGGACCTCAGGACACCATCAGCAGTCTACGCAGTTTATCTACAAGAAAAATGGAGCAAATTCCAGGTTCGAAGATTAAAACAGGGACTCCCAATAGAGATAAACTCCCCCAAGGAATTTATGGATGCATCTCTGAACTCCACAGAGTTGGAGAAGGACCAGCTAAGCGAATTCTTCTTGCACAATTTTGTAGTTCCTAGCTCGCCCAACTGGTTTCCAAACCCTTATATGGGCGATTTCCAGTTAAGGGCACTGTGTTCATGGATGAATCATGAAATCGAATGAGCTCAGGACTACCACCTTTACGTTGCATCAAAATGGAAGACTCCCTTAATGATCAGGGCAGAGGTGACTCACCCTGAGAGAATAATTTACAATCATAGGATCCTCACCCACGATGAGGAGTTGATCCCTATTCTCCTTGCAAAGCAACAGGAGGCTATGGCACACTTTGATGTTACTCTCCAAAGCACACACAAAGAAGTTGATGAGTCCATTAATGAGAAATGGTGCAGAGTGGCAAATGACCTTAAAAGGAGAGAGCTCCACTCCCCTATCAAACTTGTAGCTGCTCTGTTCAAAGCCAAACTTTATAGAGAATCCTTTATAAGGAATCAAATCAGATGGATTGGAATGAGGATGAATCCTCCATTTTTCCTTCCCCTGATTATTAAGGAACAGACTAATGAGGAAGATGAAAGTAGAGCATGGGTCAAAGAGAATCAGAGCATGGGCTACTACAGGAAAGCATGAACCCCCAGGGTGGTAGCATGGGACATCAGAGAAGTTGTTGAAGAGCTGAATACATCACCCACGGATGGGTGAATCCTTTAAGTATGCGGGAGAATGATGAGCCCAAATTTCAGGTATCTGATAGCCTTTTTCCCACAGTAAAACACAGGAAAGGTTGAGGAAGTACACTTGTTTTGTGGGAGAAATGATTTGCCTTAATTATTTAACGAAGTTGTTTAAAAGATTGTTTCTATTATGTTTTGAAAGCCCTGTTATGAGCTAATTGCATGAGAAATGAGTTTGAATGAGCAGGTGTAGGTGCACTAAAGGACAACACATGAATGAAGTGAAGAACTGAAAGAACATCACCAAACTCAGCGCCTTTTTCCTAATATGTAGAGAACGAACTCCTATTCAAAGAGAATCGGAATTTAGACATTTAGTTAGGTTAAGCATTAGAATGGTATACATATGGACCTTTCGAGTAGCGGGAGGCCCCTACTGCTATTTTGGAGAATTATTGTTTTACGTTTTATACTATCCAGACAGTTGTGTTACAGACCTGGTTTTAAACTATGAAGTTCCTGCTTTAAATAAAGACTTGATGTTACTTACAATTCAATGTTTATAAGTTCCCTTCACTCCTGAGTACGGGTTGGAGAGGGCCCCTCCAACACGTAAGTCAGGAGATCTCACTGTTCAAGTATTTCTCATGGTGTGTTTTACATTGGCTAAATTTATATTGCAGATTGGAGTATTTTAAATAGTCTTTAAATCACACGATCTGATTTCTATAGTAGTTGAACCTTTCTGATTCCGTAGTTCATTATAACGCATTTTGTAGTTTGGTAATTCCATGTCTGTAGTCCTATAGCAGCATTCCGCCAAGGCATAATTTAACACATATTTTTCTATGTACTTGCATTTACTTCTGAAGCAGCGATCTAGATCTTAAAGCCATGTATTCATTTCATTATTAGAACTGCTCATAGAGATTGATTCCTTTCAGTATTTATTGGTTACATGATGACATTCACTTCTTAACGTTTTGATTAAAATTGCAGCATTAGATAATGGTATTCCGAATTTAGCCTTAGCATGAGATTACGTTACATGAGACTTCGATTTTTATGCATTTGATTTATGGTAATTACTCCTTAGATTAAAGATCAAGCTTTCATTACTTCAGAATATATCTGTTACGTTTTCAGCACTCAATTCCATAGTATAATTTTGATTGCTTTCAGCAAGTTAATTCTTAAAGATATGCTTACTGTTTCCTGCATTTAATTTCTTAGACATAGATTTCCTGCTTTCAATACTTGAATTTCTTAGCATAGGAATTTCGCCTCCATAGATTAAACAATCCTTTTTACAGTTTATTTAATAATTTTTAGGCAACTCTTTAAAAACATTGATACAAGCACCCAACTTCGACAAAGACTATCCTAGAGAGCACATACAGTGCCTGCACCTCTGAAGTTTGTACGTCCCCTCGGTTGATAATTAAAGTAAGCTCTTAGTCTAGCTGCCCTCATTAGGTATCCATTCCGATAGATCACCATACTCAACACTTAATTCCTAGATGAGATAATTAAAATTTTGTAGGTTAAAGCTTAGCATAGATGTTTTCTCATATTCAACGTTTCTAACTTTGTACAATGCTGTGGATCTAAATGTCAATCTATTAAAAAATTCCACCTCTTTCTGAGATTGTTTATCACTATTTTGGTTTTCTAGTATCAAAGATTTTGCTTTATAGAGGTTTTATATGATGACAGGGATTACTTAGCGTATGGGATATTGTGATCAAAACATGGATTATAAGCTCTGTCAAATGATGTCTTTATGTGAGGATATTTATTGCAAGGAAGTTCAATAACTATTCTTTTTGTTTATAACTCCTTTTGTTGCTTTGTAGAGGAAGTGGGCACTTTTCCATGTTGCCATATTATTGAGACTTGAGAGTTTCCATATTGCATGTTGTCTAAGTTTGACATTAAATGTCAGAACTGAAATGATTATTAGTGTTGCAGCTTGTTTGTAACCGTATGCTTGCAGTTTTTTGCAAAGCTGCAATATAGTATGATTGTAACAATAGCTAATGCATATTCCCAAAAAAAATTGTGACTGACATTATATTTAGTGGTAGGAAAAGTTACATGGGAATTCCAAGTCTTTAAGTCTGGATGTTGTTTTTATTTTCTCTACTAGGACTACTACTACTCTCTTGTACTACTCTAATGGGCTCCTAGGACTAGTTTTACCATACATACGATCTCACATCTATACTTGGCTCCTAGATTGGCACCTTCCTAGAGAATCTAGTTACACTAGCTCTATGGCTCTATACCTATGCTAGCCTTGTTTGCACTGTGATTAAAGCCAATAGACCTAACTACGATATTTTGCATGGATAAGTTGAAACTTGAACTTGCATATATACATGTGCATATATACCTCTTACTAGTTTCTGCTATGGGCCCTATTTGGATCTGGGACTCTTTTGGATGACTCCTAATTGCTGCCATGGGGGACCCTAGGATCCTACTAGCCCTAGTCCCGTATATAGCATTGATACGTTGAACTTGGAACTCGCATAAGTCCTTCTAGCTAAGACCTAGCTGGTAAACTTGACCTCCATAAGACCTCATCATAGGCAGAAGATTGTTAGGAACCCATGTCTTTACTTTGTTAATATATTGTTCTTGGACGCATATGCCTTGTAAGACGTCCCATAGTATTTGTTGATCCATAGTTTGTGTTATTGTTGTTGGGCGCATATTCTTTGTAAGTTTCCCGTAGTATTTGTTGACCCATAGTTTTTACCGGCCCATTATTTTGACCCATATTATTGGCACCTAGACTTAGTATATAAGTGTGTGTTGAGGCCAATGAAGGCACCGTGAAGTTATTTGTATTGAGCTTGTTCAAAGGAGGTTTCCCCCTCGAAGTGGCATGTGATCAATAAAGTGATTCTGAGTTCTGTTATTATTGCTATCTCGTGTATTTCCATTAATTAATTGTTGCAGGTTCTTCACATTTGGTATCAAAGCACTTTCTTGGGCTTGTTGGGTGAAATTTCTGCCAAAAACAATTTCCGCATCTGTTGTAGGTTTGGATATGGGAATAATCCCTATCCGCTTAACTATGGGAAGTACTTGGGCATAAGCCCTAGAACTCATTGTGAGGAGTACCACAAGAACCCCAAAGTAGCTGTCCCATTGAGAGGACCTGCCAGCGAAAAGGGCAACGAACCCTACCTGATTGACTAGTTCCCACCCGTGAGGTAAACCAAAAGTTATCGTTTGTGGAAAATCGCTTATTAGTTTTACCTAATCCGTGGAGTGAGGGGTATTGCCCCAATACACAAGCCGTCAGACAGCATTGGTGGCCAAGTGAATCCCATGAACCATTAGGAAGCCGAGCATACGGGGTCCATATCTATTTTCAGCTGATAAATTATAGATTTCCTCTGTCCAGAACTGTTGCCGATCACTTCTGCGTTGTTTCAGATCTATCTATTGCCGATCACTTCCACACCATTTCAAATCTATCTATTGCAGATCACTTCTGCACCATTTCAGTTCTATCTGCTTCCAATCACTTCCGCGTTGTTTCAAATCCATTTGTTTCTGATCCCTTCTGCGCCGTTGCAGATCTGTCTGTTTCCAATCCCTTCTGCGCCATAGCAGATCCATTCTGAAAAAGAATTTATTTTTTTTTCCCCATATCTCCCTTGTTTTCACTCCATTTCCCTTGAAACTTTCCTGACACCCTTGTCATCCTATTCTGCATCTTTCATTCTTGAGGACCCTATCCCAAATTCCCCTTCCCAAAGACAGAAATCCCACATTTGTTTATTTTTAGGGTTTGCCATAACTTCTTTAATTTTCACCAAATTGCCTTCAAATATTTCCACCATGTCCATTTCCTATTTCTGCTTCTTTGTCCCTCTCTGACAAATTTTCTCATTCTTTCACCCCGCTTCTGAAATCCCCATTTTCTACTTCCCTGTCCATTCAAAAGTGTCCAAAACCTAGTCAAATCCCAATTACCCATCAGAGTTTTTCCCAAATCCAAATTTCTCTTCACTAAATAAGCTTATGTTTGTGTTTTTCTACCCATTCAAAAAAAAAACTCTTCGTTATGGTTGTCACCCACGCAGGAGCAAAAAACCATGGAGGAAGCACTTGCAACCATCCAAACCAAACTCCAGGATCTAGATGAAAAATTTCTCGGCCTCCACCTTGAGAATTTAGCCATGAACAACAAACGATAGTCCGAGTCTTCATCAGACAATGGGTTCTCTTCTTCCAACAATTTTCATGCTCCAAAGCTTGATTTTCCTCGCTTCAATGGTATTGATCTAACTGGCTGGATCTATCATGCAGAACAGTATTTCAGTCTGCATAATACTTTTGATGTCACCAAAATTCCACTTGAATCCTTTCATTTGGAACAGGAATCTCTTCAATGGTACCATTGGTACATCAAGGCTCATGAAGAGCCAAAACGGCCATATTTTTGCCAACTCCTTTTGCAATGATTTGGTCCTGGTGCTTTTGATGACTTCACAGGAGCCCTCACTAAACTTCACCAAATTGGCACTGTGAGAGAGTATCAGACAAAATTTGAGAAACTAGCCAATCACACATAAGGATTGTTTGATGAATTCTATAGGAGTTGTTTTATCAGTGGTCTTAAGGATGAAATACACGCAGAGGTTAAAATGTTCTGTCCCAACACAATGATGGAAGCCTTGGGGTTGGCTAAGTTGGAAGAAGATAAGATTGCAGCCCAACAACGCTCTAAATCCACTTTTGTTCCCTTTTGAAATATGGGTTCTCAACAACCTCCCATCCTGCCAGCTCCTTGACCAACTTCTATCAAGCATTTGTCTACATTTTGAGGAACCCGGAGTGCCCTTCAAATGAAGAAACATGGATTTCATAGAAGAGATAGCCCTATTGAATAGATTGCAACCAATTTGGAACAAGCAGAGAAATAATTGTAAGAGAAACTGGGTCATCAAATGTGCGAGAAGGAGCATCTGCCACCATATTGTCCTTACCCTTCTTGTAAGTGATTGCATAGGCATAACCCATGAGTTGGATAAACCATTTCAGGTGTGCTGGGGAGGAGATCCATTGTTCCAGGAATTTTTCCAGACTCTGAAGAGTAGTCTTGATACAAAAATAATTCCCTAATAGGTATGGCTGCCACTTCTGTAATGCATGCAAAATAGCCATCATTTCCTGCTAAGATGTAGATGCGGCTAAATTCGTACTGGAAAGGTCACTTGAAGGCTACAATCCCACTGGTTCAACAAGGACACCGGCATATCTATCCAAGGAAGTAGGGGAGAACATTGATGGGTGCATCTGAATGGAATGGAGTTGAGCGATGACACCATGTGAATTCTTCTTAAGGATCTTGTCTAGGAGATGTGAACTGATGATGCAAGAGACCCTTGTTGTAAGCCCTTAAATTTGTGTTGTTTCACATTGACTGAAAACTGCATCCAAATTTCAGCAAATTCCCATAAGATGGGGCCAAGTGTGCATAACCATTGAATGCCCAAAACCACATCACATCCGCCTAGGGACAAGGCAAACATGTCAGAGCGCAGGTTATAATCTTCTAGAGAGATATGCACATTATGACACTTCCCCTTGCAAGGTAAGGATCCCCCATTGACAATCATGACTTCAAAGTTGGAGCAAGGATGGACAAAACAATAAGCATGTTTGGAGATCTGAGGGTTAATGACGTTACGAGTGCTACCAGAATCAATGAGTATTGTAAGAGGAAGCTTCTTGAAGTAACCCCTGACCTGCATTGTTTGGGGGGTGGTGACGCTGGATAAAGCATGGAGAGATACCTTTGGTTGTTCATCCTGAGATGGGGGGTCAATACACGGCTTCTGAATGTCAACCTGATCAACCAGTGTATCTGGATTTTCTTGACTAATTGTAAAGGCAGGCGGAGAATCCATATCCAAGAGATAGAGATTTTGTTGAACACATTTATGTCCCCGAGTGAATTTCTCATCACAGTTATAACAAAGCCCTTTTTCTCTGCGTGTCTGCATCTTTGTTTCAGACAAATGCTTTATAGGAGTTGGTCAAGGACCTGGCAGGATGGGAGGTCGTTGAGAACCCATGTTTCAGAAGGGAACAAAAGTGGGTTTGGAGCATTGTTGGGATGCAATCTTGTCTTCTACCAACTTAGCCAACCCTAAGACTTCCATCATTGTGTTAGGACAGAACATTTTAACCTCTAACCAGATTTCATCCTTAAGACCACTGATAAAACAACTCCTGTAGAATTCATTAGACAATCCTTCTGTGTAATTGGCTAGTTTCTCAAATTCTATATGATACTCTCTCACAGTTCCACTTTGACTAAGTTTAGTGAGTGCTCCGGTGAAGTCATCAAAAGCACTAGGACCAAATCGTTGCAAAAGGAGTTTGCAAAAATCTGTCCATTTTGGCTCGTCATGAGCCTTGATGTACCAACGGTACCATTGAAGGGATTCATGTTCCAAATGAAAGGATGCAAGTGGAACTTTTTGGACATCAAAAGTACTATGCAAATGGAAATATTGTTCTACACGATAGATCCATCCAATTGGATCAGTACCATTAAAGCAAGGAAATTCAAGCTTCGGACCACGGAAATTGCTGGAAGAAGAGAACCCATTGGATGTTGAAGATCCGTGCTGTCGGTTATTGTTTATGGTTGAATGCTGAAGATGGAGGATGAGAAATTTCTCATCTAGATCTTGGATTTTATGGTTTGGATGGCTGCAAGTGCTTCCTCCATGGTTGTTGCTCCTACGCGGGTGACAACCATAACTAGGAGTTTTTTTTTGTTTTTTTTGGGGGGGAATGGATAGAAAAACACAAACAAAAGCTTAATTAGTAAAGGGAAATTCGGATTTGGGAAAAACTCAGAGCGGTAATTGGGGTTTGACTAGGTTTTGGACACTTTCTGATGGACAGGGAAGCAAAAAATGGGGATTTCAGAAGCAAGGTAAAAGAATGAGAAAATTTGGCAGAGAGGGACAAAGAAGCAAAATTAGGAAAGGAACTCGGTGGTAAAATTTGAAGGCGATTGGGTGAAATCCGAAGAATTTATGGCAAACCCTAAAAATAAAGAAATGTGGGATTTCAGGATTTGGGAAGTGGAATTTGGGATAGGGTACTTAGGAATGAAATATGCAGAATGGGATTACCGGGGGTGTCGGGGGAGTTTCAAGGGAAACAAAGTGAAAACAAGGGAGATATGGCCAAAAACCAGATTTATTTTTATTTTTTATATTTTTTCAGGAATGGATCTGCAACGACGTAGAAGGGATCTAAAACAAATAGATCTGCAATGGCATGGAAGTGATCAGAAACAGAGGGATCTAAAACGGTGCCGACTGGATCGAAAACGGCTGGATCTGGAACGACTTTCAAAATGGATCTGAAACGGCGCAGCAATGATCGGCAATAGTTCAGCTGGAAATAGATATGGAACCCAAGTATGTGCGGCTTCATAACAGTTCAGGGGTTTCACTTGGCCACTAATGCTATTTGATGGCTTGCGTATTGGGGCAGTACCCCTCACTCCATGGCTTAGGTAAAACTGATAACCACTTTGCCACAAATGACAGCTCTTGGTTTAACTCATGGGTGGGAACTAGTCAATCAGGTAGGGGTCGTTGCCCTTTTCACTGCCAAGTCCTCTCAATGGGGCAACTACTTTGGGGTTCCTGTGGTACTCCTAACAATGATTTTTAGGGATTATGCCCAAATACTTCCCACAGTTAAGCGGATAGAGATTATTCCCAGATTCGAAGCTGCAACAGATGCGAAAAAAAAAATTTGGCAGAAATTTCACCTAGCAAGCCCAAGAAAGTGCTTCGATACCAGATGTGAAGAACCTGCAATAATTAATTAATGAAAACACACAAGATAGAAGAAATAACAGAACTTAGAATCACTTTTATATTGATCACAGGCCACTTCGAGGGGGCAACCTCCTTTGAGCAAGCTCAATACAAATAACTTCATCGTGCCTTCATTGGTCTCAACACAAACTTATATACTAAGTCTAGGTGCCAATACCATGGGTCAATACCATGTGTCAATACAAACCGTGGGCCAATACAAAATATGGATCAACAATTACTACGAGACGACTTACAAAGCATATGCGTCCAACAACAATAATACAAACTATGGATCAACAAATACTATGGGACGACTTACAAAGCATATGAGTCCAACAACAATATACTAACAAAGTAAATAGAAGGGTTGACATGGGTTCCTAACAATTCACTCTGACTTATGTGGCCCCATGCATCTTCCTTTTGCCAATGGTAATAAATATCACTTGATCGTTTTTTATGACTACACCAGAATGTTTTGGGTATACTTGTTAAATACAAAATATGAAGCATTTCAAACATTCAAAAATTTTCATGCATGGATAGAAAATCAAGCACAATCTCATATTGGCACACTTCGTACTAATAATGGAAAATAATACACTTCTAATAATTTTGAAGACTATCTCTGTCAACATGGGATCACACATCAAACTACAGTTCCTTACAACCCTCAACAAAACAATGTGGCAAAAAGAATGAAAAGAACCATAATGAATATGGTATGCTCAATGATGTTTTTCAAGAATGTAAAACTGATGTTTTGGGGTGATGCAGTGTTGTGTGTATTCTATTTGAGAAATAGAAGTCCATCTCATGCTCTTGAAAACAAGACTCCACATGAAATGTGGTATGGCCACATCAATTTGGTGAGGCATCTCAGGGTGTTTGGTTCCACCTACTATGCCTTGATACCAAAGGAGAAAAGAGACAATCTTGGTGCTCATAGTAAAAAAGCATCTTCTTGGGGTGTTTAGACATCTCCAAGGCATATCATCTTTACGATGGGGTAAACAAGAAGTTTATTATTTCCAGAGATGTCATTTTTATTGAAACTAATAAAAATGACGAGTCTATTGATAGACAACTTGATCATCTGGAGAATATTTCCCATGTAAATACATATTATGATGTTGATAATGAAATTCCACATCTTGAAGGGGAGATCCCTATCTTGGATCAATATATGGAATTTCCTTTTGAAGCACAAGCACCCCCTCATGAAGAAAATCATGAAGAAGTCCCTGCCACTTCACTTGAATATGAGGTTCAACTGGATGATATGATTGAGAGGATTGGAAGACTAAATCTTGAAGAAAATGAAGCACCGCTAGATGATCAACCTAGGCCATCATGAAAAGTTCCCAAATGGGCCACAAAGACACTTGAAAGTGTCCATACGGATGAAGTTGTAAATACAAGAACAAGAATTTCAATCAGATAAGAAGATGTAGGAGATGCAAATAAATCAAGTGATGACATGGGTGCCTCATATGATTGTGAATTGAATTTATCTGCTAACTTTGAACCAACTTCCTTTGAAGAGGATACCACTCGTGATGAGTGGAAAGAAGCCATGTAGAATGAGTATAATGATGTGCTCATGAAGAATGGAACCCGGAAGATGTTTGACCCTCTAGTTGGAACCAAACCAATTGGATGAAAGTGGGTATACAAGAGAAAATGCAAATCAAATGGCTCGCTTGACGAGCACAAAGAAAGGCTTGTGGAAAAAGGCTATACATAGAAGGAAGGCATTGATTATGAAGAGAAATTCCCCCCCCCCATAGAAAAATGGGCTACCACCCACACCTTATTGTATTTGGGTTCACAAAATGGGTGGAATGTTCATTAGATGGATGTGAAAATAGATTTCTTGAATGGATACTTGAAAGAGAATGTCTTCATGTCTAATCCATAAGGATTTGTTCTAAAGGGACAAGAACGCAAGGTATGCAAAATCATCAAGTCCTTGTATGGATTGAAACAAGCACCTCACGCACGGTATGAAAAGCTAACCGAGCATCTTCTGAGGCTGAATTTCAAACATTATAATCTTCATGATGCAACATTGTTTGTAAAGAAATTTGGAGGATCTGTTGTATTTCTTGTGGTGTATGTAGATGACCTTTTTTTGACGAGGAACAATGAAAGTTATATTGCATCCATAAAGAAAAAATTGAAGAAGGGATTTGAAATGACAGATCTAGGACACCCTCACTACTAATTGGGAATTGAAGTGACTCAACATCCTAAGTACATATTCATCTCCCATAAGAAGTATGTTGGAGAACTGTTGAACGAATTTTGCATGACAAAATGCAACCCTCTCTCAACTCCGATGGAACAAAGTTTGAAGCTCACATTGATTGAAGGAAAAGAATTTGAGGATGCAACCAAGTACCAACAGCTTGTGGGAAGCCTTATCTACCTTACCACCACCATACTAGATATTTCATATGTTGTTGAAATTATTTCAAGGTTCATGCACAAACCTCATGAAGGACATTGATCTGCTACAAAAACAGTTCTAAGATACTTAAAGGGGACTCAAGATTTTGGACTCAAATACTCTAAGGTGGAAGACTTCAAACTTATTGGGTACTCTGATTCAGACTTTGATGATGACGAAGAGACCAGAGTGTCTACTTCTAGATACACAATGAGTCTTGGATCAATGACTGTCTCCTAGAGATCACACAAATAGCCAATTCCAGCAAATTCTTCAATAGAGGCAGAATATGTGGTTGCTACTGAAGCAATGAAAGAATTGTGTGGCTCGGGAAGATACTTGAATATTTGTAGGAGAAACAAGAGAACTCCACTCCCTTATTGATCGACAACACTTATGCAATCAAGTTGGCTAAGAATCTCATATTCCATGATTGAACCAAGCACATCAAAAAAGTGTACCATTTGATTCAACATCATGTAGAGGCCAAGAAAATACATCTATGACATTGTTCCACAAACGATCAAATTGTAGACATCTTCACCAAAACGCTTGGTGGAGAAAAGTTTGAAAGATTTAGAAACATTCTCGGACTTATGAACACCCCTTCGGATTAAGGGGGGACACTAGAAACCTAATCCAAAAGGATTGATATTTTTTATAAATAATGTAAATAATTAATTAATATGAATATGAAGTCCAACGGACTCCAATGGACCTCTTGGCAGTTGAATCCAAAGGGTCACCTACTCATGTATAAAACAACTATTGATGTTTAATGAAATTCAATCATCCAAAAGTTATTTTGACAATTCTACCATAAAATTTTTCTTATACTACCAATATCATTTTTAATAGCTGACTTTAAATATTCACAGAGGAAGAAAGTTACAACAAC
Organism: Larix kaempferi; assembly: GCA_027924585.1. NCBI lineage: Eukaryota > Viridiplantae > Streptophyta > Pinopsida > Pinales > Pinaceae > Larix > Larix kaempferi. The sequence continues at coordinate 20,273,148 of BSBM01000068.1, forward strand.
CTTAATTATTTAATTCTAGTACTAAACATGAATGCACTTCTTTTGTGATTTCATCCCTAATCATGCTAATTAAAATCATACACACATAGATTTGTCCAAACTGTAAAATAAATAAATGTAAGATAGTAAAATAGAAATGGAATTTCATAACACTTATATTTATGGAAATAATCCCCCAACTAGTTTCAAATTAAGGACGTTCCCCCCAGCCTTAGGCACTTTGCCAAACTTAATATTTTTATGGCAAAGGGGACCCTTGAGTTGAGGCTATCATTCGACAAGGATGAAAATCTAGAGATTTATGCTTACACCACAACCTAGAAAAACATCTGGTGCCAAAACCCCCTTTACATCTATCCCAATCAACCAACACTCTTCCCCCTTAGCTTGCACAACACTATGAATGAATCTCCTTCTATGCGATAAGTCCCTCAGGTAATCCCAATTCCCTTTTCGTATTCCAACATAGGCTAGCTAGGGAATCCCATTTTCGGGACTCTAGGGATTCTCAATTGTAGACCAAGTTTCCTCCTCTAATCAACACAATAAACATTAGCAACAATTCCTCATGGAAACAACTTTAGCATGCATGAAATTACAATTAACAACCTAACTTTCATTTCCCCTTTCTCCCCAAATCCCTACCAATAAGAATGATGGATGAATCCCCCTTCTAATCTCGATTTCCCAAACATTATTTATTTTCATGTTATCAACTCTCCACATTATCCTCATGGAGAGCACATAGTTTCCCCTTTTAATCCCTAATCTTAGGTTAATAAGCAATGACCAATTAAATCAACTCTCATAATCATAGGTTTAGGGACTTTGGATAAATTATCTAACTAAGGTTTATAATTAAGGTTAAGGATTTAGGTTAAATAACTCACTAATTTCCACTTCCCTTGGCCCCCTTTTCACTTCCCCCACTTGTGGAATTATAACCACCGATTCTTTTTCATTTTTCTTTGTTTGCACTCATCAATGATTTTATATTATAAGCTAATGTACATAATTACAATATATTTGGTCATCCTGGACCATATATGTCTGGATTCTAGCAACATGATCATTACAAACACATTTGCATTCAAGGGTAAAATGTGAGGTACTTCATTCCACTTCCCCTTAAAATTTGCATTGTCCTCAATGCATAAGAGTAATATGTACAAAAATTTACAACGAAATTTCAAAATAAATGTTTGTATGTCTCTCATATAGCATCCTTTAGATCCCACATTGCTTTCTTAGGGTTGTAGTGGGTCCATTAGGCCTTTACCAACTAGATTGATCTATTCCTAAGCAATGTGACCTTCCTGTCAATGATGCATACTGGTTGTACCTGCATATCTCCTTCTAGTTCCGCCTAAATCAAATCCCAATCAATAAGATGGTTAGAGTCATGTACATAGTTTTTTAGTAGTGATATATGAAACCCATTATGAACTTTTATGCAAGCAGACAATACAAATTCATATGCAACATGTCCTATCCTAGATAAAACCTTAAAAGGTCTACAATATATAGATACCAGCTTAGGACAACTTCTCAATTTTAAGGAGCTCTTCTTTAGTCTAACTTTCAAATACACATGTTTCCCAACCTTGAAATCTCTTGATATTCTACCTTTTATGCATAACTTTTCTTCCTATCCGGTATTGTCTTTAATTTTTTCCTAATTTTGACCATTTTCTTTTCCATTTCTTTTAAAAAATCCGGGACAAATACTATTATGTCTATTGGATTGTCCCAACTGATTGGATTATTATATTTTCTACCATACAAAGCTTCAAAAAGGCTCATCTTTAAATAAGCATGATATCCATTATTATATGCAAATTCCACTAAGTATAAATATTCCTCAGACTTACAGGGCTTGTCCATCACATACATTCTTAGCATATCCTTAATCACTTGATTAACTCTCTCTATTTTTCATCTATTTGTGGATGATATGTTTTACTTAATTTTAGATTTCTTCCAAGGCCTTTGAATAACCCTTTTCGAAAGTTTGAGGTAAACTTTGGATCTCTATTTAAAACAATTTCCTTAGGTATCCCATACAACGTGGCAATCTCTTTCATGAAAATATATACTATATTAATTGTCTTATGAGTTGACTTGATTGCAATAAAGTGGGAAATGTTTGTCAACTTGTCCACCACTACCATTATGGGATCATGTTGCCTTGATGTATTAGGTTACTTTGTGATCAAATCAATTTTCACCACTTCCCATTTCCATTATGGTATTGATAATGGTTGTAGCAATCATGTTGGGTGTCCAACATTTATTCTCTATCATTCCATACACCTAGCTATATACTCAATAATTTTCTTTCTTCATTCCTAGCCAAAAGTATTGGCTTCTTACCGTTGTAATTGTCTTTAGTTATCTAGGATGTTCAATATTTAGAACATTATGCATCTCATTCATTACAAGTTTCCTTAGTTCTCCATAATTGGGAACATAAACTCTATTGTTATGCGTAAGAGTTTCATTGAATTCCAATTTGTAACCTTCATGTTTCTATTGTACATCTTCATGTTGTAATCCTTCTTTAATGTTTAGATAATTCTCATATGAGATAACAATTTCAAAGAATTTGTTTCTTAAACCTGATTAAAATGTTCTAATGGCTACAGGATGCATTACAAGTATCATTCTACAAAGTGCATCAACAACCTTGTTCTCTTTACCTTTGATATGTTTGATATGTTTGATATCAAAATCAAATTCGCAAAGAAATTCCAATCATCATGTCTCCCTACCATTCAAAGTTATTGTTCAAATAAATATTTCATCCCACTATGATCTATTCTTAATTCATTTTTTTACCCATAAGATAGTATATTCACATCTTCAATGCATGCACAATGGAAACAAACTCTAAATCATGTGTGACATATTTCTTCTCTTGCTCCTTAAACATTCTAGATTCATAACAAACCACATGTCTATTCTAAGTATGAATTCCACCAATTCCTTATTTGCAAGCATCTATACATTCCACAAAATCTTTATTGGGATCAACAATCTTGAGAGTGGGTGCAATAGGGAGTAGTTTCTTTAACTATTGGAAACTTTCCTCACATTGTATTGTTCATTCAAATTTGACTCCTTTCTTTTGTAATGATGTAATTAGATGTGCAATTTTGGAGAATCCTTCTATGAACCTCCCATAGTATCTAGCAAGTTTTGTAAGTGACCTTACTTCTTAAACATTCCTAAGCATATGCCATCCCATAATAGCTTCAATATTCTCTGTATCTAATGCTATTCCTTCCTTAGAAATGATGTGTCACAAACAATGAATTTGTCTATGATAAAAGGAACATTTTCTTAACTTTGCATAAATTTGATGTCCTCTTAACACTTGCAGTACTAACCTCAAGTGCTCTTTATGCTCCTCCTCTGATCGTACTATGTCCATAGTCCTAGTTACATACAACTAGACATATTGTTGATATATTGTTTATTTTTCTTTCCATTCTTGATTCAACTTATGTACCATAAAAATAACTTACAAATTTCAAAACAATTTATTAATAACAACATAGGACATTACCACCTTATGATTCTTATTATTTAATATGTAAAAGTGGAATTGAAATTCAAGGCTCCTAATAAATACCATATTATAATTTACAAATTTCAAACAACTCACTAACAACAACATAGGACATTACCACCTTATGATTCTTATTATTTAATATGTAAAAATGGAACTGAAATTCAAGGCTCCTAATAAATAACATTACATAGTCACCCGCAGGGGCGTAGTTCTACTGGCGATTTGCTTGAAAATAAGATGATGTGTAAATAGAGGTCACGAGTTCAAAACAACCTGACTTACCCGTGCCCCATTCCTTATGGGTTGTGTGGGTGCACCTAGAAGTATAGTGGTAGTGGACGAGAATCGACCCCGTGTAACATGAGTACGTGCACTGTTAGCTGCTTATGGACAGACCCGGGATTTCAGGAGGTGCAGCAACAAACACCCCTTGGCGCACTGGCCCTTTCGGCAACGGGCTGCGTAGCAGCCCGAGGTCTCACCCGAAGTGGCTATGGGGGGGCTAAGGAATCAGGTTTCCTTAACCGGAGTGGTGCAGAATCCACAGTCTTCTCTCCTCTCTTCTTACGCAGTACTTCGGAACAGGACGTCTTACTCTTCTACAGGTCTCACGGCGCCACTGCGCTGGGACTCACCCTTCCCAGCCTAGCTGCGCAGTATCTCCGCACCTACGCACTAGGCGTTCACCTGCTACGTCCGATATACTAAGTATCGTCCCTGCCCTTGCACCGCAGCGCCGGGACACGCTCCTCATGCGCTACGGCGATAGTGCTCTTACCGACTCCTTCGATAATGCACGAGTACAACTTCTAAGGGAGCTTCAAGGACTTGCTTTACATATTCATTCATAAAGGTAACGGAACATTCATATAAGCTTAGATAGCAACACACAGACATGCATTCACATAAAACATTACTATAACAACAAGACTTATGAGGTTCGCCTCCACGGGGAAATCACATCCACGGAAATTGTATCTTATATTATCTTGAGATGGGAATTACACAGTTACGCTGTGCACATAGTTGCAGCCATAGATCTTTCTGGGAAACTCCACGCACACAGCTGGGAGCCCTTCTCTTAGATCTACTCTCTTCTTCTACAGAGATTACAATGATTCAGACATCAACTTAGACTATCTGCAAACTCAGATATCAACTTATAATGACCTTCTAGCCAATCTATCCCTGACCCATCTAACATCTAACCCCTTTCCTTTTACAATTACACATATATATAGGTGGCCCTGAGGGTCGCACCTTTACAAAACTGTGGGCCTTTCCCAACAGTGATCCCCAAAAACCCTAACCACTGACGGCTAGGTGTACTTTAGACGCCTCTTGCAGTCGCGTCGCAGCTTCCTGCAGGCTCCGTGATTTCCGGCGCAGATTGTGGGTATGGGCGCCGCTTCATCGTTCTTTGCTCCGTGTCCTTTGTCTTTAATGCTTCGTCCCGTTGCTCTTCCTTGGTCCGAGCAACCATAACTTCTGTACTTTGCCTTAAATGAGGGTAGATGAGCCCTCTATTCCGTCGCTTCCTTCATTTACTGTGGTGATTGAGCTTTATACTCGGCCACCTTATTTACTCCTTTCTTTGACTTGTGCGCACGAGCTCTGTGATTTCCGATCCGCACTCTGCGGTGAGCTCGTCCATCTGGCACCATACTGCGCACTGTTTGCTTCCGCCAAAAATGGTGCTTTTCCTCAAAATTGGCAGCTTTACCCTAGCTGTGGCCTATGCTCCAACATGCACCACCCCGAAGTGTTGATTCCCTTAAAATAAAAAATAAAAAATACCCTTACATGGTGATATTCATGAATGTGGATGGAATTTTTTTTTCACTCAGGAAACCTAACTATACTTTATTAAATAAGTATATGTGCAAATACAAAATGGTCAAGTCCAGTAGATGAGAAACCTCATAACAAAGAGCAAAAAGAGATATCCAGAGGCAACAAAAACAAACCTCCACTCCAATAGAAAAACCAGACAAACCCTTCAAAATAAAGGCCCAAAACAAAGAGATAACTACAAAAAACAACAACTAAGTAGGAGGAAATTGGATAACAACAAGGAACAAAGGTCCCGAGCAAAAGAAGAGGACCAAAATCGCTGCCCTATAAAGCACAACAGAACAAACCTGAAAACAAAAAAATGAAGATACAACCCATTGTTGTGAAGCACCCAGGGGAAGATATTAATGTGACCCGAAGAAAGAAGAAGTCCATCGCATCATTCCTAAAAAAAAAGGGAGCCCTTTATCGTGTCCAAACCTCGTATGGATAAGGAGTCCGCATCCATGTTGTGCATCCTATAGATGTGTGAGATTAAAATCCCTGGGTTGTTCCGAAGGAGAGGACTGACCTTTTCCATCCACGATGAGAGAGCAAGAACCCGGATAGGATGTTTTCCTTTTGCCCAGTCCAAGATAGTCATGGAATCACCCACAATATGATGCAAGATAATCTCCTGTAATTGTGCAAAATAGAGGACCATCCAAAGACCCAAGAGCTCTGCTCTGGCATTTGTGCCTTTTTCCGTAGTTCATCCATAGAAAAGGTGCCATTTATCACTAAGTCTTATTGTTTCACCCGCACCACATCTATGGTCAACCGATCTAAAAGCACCATCGAATCTTGCCAAAACACCCTTTAGATATGGAGTGGGGGGAGACAGAGTAAAGGACCGACCACAAGGAGTGCAATGAGAAGATCCCGTAGATTCCAAGAAGCCCGAAAATGCCTTTCTTGCACACCATCCTGGATCAAAAACTTTGTCTTAAAAAATACAACGATTCCTAACTTTCCATGTTTCCCACAAAATGAAACCTATCAATTCACCAAACCTACGATTTTGAGAAATCCAATGCGAAAAACACTCCTGCAGGGTGTCACTGGGCCAGGAAGAGATAGTTGTGAAAGATTGGCCCACTGTAAACCAAACAAGAGCAGAATAATGGCAAATCATCAATAAATGATGGATCAATTCCGCTGCTTCTTTACAAAGTGGACAGATCCCAGGCCCAATGAATCCCTGTCTCTGAAGGTTATCCCATGTGAGTAACTTATTTTCCAAGGAAATCTAGGTAAAGACACAAATCTTCAAGGGCATATTCCAATTCCAACATATTTTGTGCCACCACTCACAAGCAATTGGTGATCTTGAAAAAATTGCATCGTAGGCGAGTTTTGTTGTAAGAGAGTTGTCATGTGTGTTCCATGAACATTTTAATTGATCCTCCTCCATCAAGATCTGTACATTTCCTTGACAAAGAGCCCAAATGTAATTTGTCTATTCCATCACTAAGCCTCCCCTGAGGCCTAACCAGGATGCATTTATCCATTGGTGTACATCACCTGAAGATGCATTTAAAATTAAGGCGTGATTAAGAGAGATAATGCCCCATGCTCAAATGTGTATAAGCAATTCAGGGGTTAATTTGAAATTTGGTCCGCCAATAATAGGATCCTCGCCAACTAGGATCGAGCACCCATTTCTCAGGAACCATTCTAGCCACTCCAAGAATAAAAGAAGCACCAATAAGAAACTGACCCAAATATTTGAAACAACTTTTGTCTTTTTTACCTTTGATCTCAACCATTGCACGATCAAGATATTCCTCATATACTTCTCCTTAATGATAAAACTCCACGGGTTATCCACCGGCAATTCTCTCCAAAGGCTAATGAGAAATGCATAATATTTTTTAGTGTCCAAGCACCATAGGAAAAAGGACTAGCCAAACGATTCCATGAAACAAGGTGGAATTTTTTTTATTCCCCATTTCCAGACCAGATAAAATTACATATCTTTCTTCGGATCTTGGTTAGGTTAGATTTCAAAATATTACACATAGACAACCAATACACGAATACATTCTAGAGGACTGATTTTTCCAAATTAATACAGACACCAATTGACAACCAACGCCAGCACCAAATTTGAATATGCTTGTCAAAGCACTGTAAGATCCTTAACCAATCCTCCGATCTGTAGCCATTTGAATTAATATAGAAGCCGAGATATTTTGTTCCATCCACTAGATCTACACATTTGTATGGCAAAAACTGTTGGATTTCCACCAACAAATCCTCCTCCGAATTATGTTTAAGGATAATGGATTTTTTTTCATTGATTTCCATTCCTGCGGAAAAACAAAATAGAGAGATTATCTCTTTCCTTTTGAGCCATTCATTTGTGCATCCAATGTCGAATAGCATAACATCATCAACAAAGAGTTGGTGTGTGACAACAATTGTAGAGGAAATCTTATATCTTTTATGGTCTTGTTCTCCTTTGCTTTGATGAAAAGTCTGTTGAGACCCTCAATGACTATTAAGAAAAAGACCAAAGAAAGAAGGAATCCTTGTCTAATGACTTTTGAGCTAGATATAAAATCAGTGGGATAACCATTGATTAGAATTGCATAATTCACTGAGGTAACGCACGCCATGATCCATTTAATAGCCTACCAAGGTATGCCTATCTGCACAAGTGCAATAAGCCCTTGATAGATCAAGTTGAAGGACAAGGCTTTTCAGATTTTGAGCCTTTATGTTGTGGAAGGCCTCATGTACCACACCAATGGTATCCAAAATCTATCTATTTTCAAGGAAGCCAAATTGCTCCCTAGACATACATCTAGACAAAATAGGATTTAAATAGATAGCAATACTTTTTGCAATGATTTTATAAATTAAATTACAAAGTGAGATGGGACAAAATTCAACAAAAGACTCTGTATTTGATGATTTTGGGATTAATGCTATAAATTTTGAGTTTATAGTGATAGAAACCTTACCCTTGATCCTGGATTCTTCCACCATTGCAAGAATGTCGTGCCCCATGATGTCAAAATAATCGAGGAAGAGCTCCACAGTCCATCCATCGGGACCTGGGCTCTTTGCTTTTGAAAATCCTTTCAACACTTTATGTATCTCGGCCAATGACACAATATTGTAGATAGCATCCCCTTCCTTTTCGGAGAAGAAACGAGGGTATTCCTTAATTACCCTAAATTGTTGTCTGATGTCAGGATTCCCTGATTCCTGATAGTAATCATAGAAGTAGCAAATAGCCTCCTTTCAAATTTCCAAATTGTCCCCAATCATCTCACCATTCCTATTCTTTAAAGACTAGATGGAGTTGTTAATTCTTCTACCATCGACGAATTTGTGAAAAAAATTATTATTCTGATCACCCAAAGGAATCAATAAAGCACAACTCTTAAGCCTCCATGTCTCTCCATCTTGATTCAAAATTTTCAATTCCCTAAGCTCCAACTCTTGTATAATGTTTATAGTATGATCAGTCATTAATTGGGCCATGTTGTTCATGGAGATTTGTTCTAGTTGTGATTCAATGCACTGCAAGTCCACCTTTTGAATCTTTTTTTCTAGTCCTTTCCCATTTTAGAACAATAGACTTAATTTTTTAACCAGAGTGTAGGATGGAGAATCTCGGGAATCTGGAGAATAACGTAACCATTCCTCTTCGATCATTTTTTTGAAATCATCTTCTTTTAACCACATATGGTTAAATTTGTAAGGATAGCTTATTTTTGAGGCCTCAAAATCCATTTCCAAAAATATAGGCTTGTGATCCAAAATCGAACTGTGATCCACCCACAATCTATACCTATGAGTTTTTTCCAATAATTTGCTAGCCACCAAAAAACGATCAAGTCGCTTTGACACTCTATCAGCTCCGAGTCTACCATTACTCCATGTCAGGCCCATAGGGATTGGTTGAATCTCATTTAGGCCTACCAATGAGAAAAGATCCAAGAAATATAAACTTAGAATGTCCCATTTCCATAAGAACCTCATGATTTCGCAGTGGAGAGAATGAGATTCAGACCACCTGTTAGAACTAAATTTCGAATATTTAAAAACCCCAAGTTTTGTGTTGAATCCCAAAACTTCCGCCTATTTGATATGGTGCATAGCAATTTATGATATGGATCACTCCAGATAATCCTAATAAGCATCCCTCCAAAAGGATACCCATCTGGAGATAATATGCCTTTAACTTTACAGACCTTGGGATCCAGGTAGTGAGTAATCCACTAGATAGAACGACGACATCCGTTGAGACCATTTCCTAATCCTTCTTTATAGACCATTTCCTAATCCTTCTTTACAGAATGAAAAAAAGGCCTTTTTTTTTTTTGCAGAAACCATTGTTTCTTGAAGACATCAAATCTGGATTATATTTTTCCAGTAATCTCTTGAGGGAAAGTAATTTTTGGGGGGCGCAATCCCCCTAATGTTTAGGGACATAAAATTCATCGTTCAACTATGGCTAGGGTGTTTAAATCTCTAACAACCCTCGAATTCCCAAAAGAAAGGAAATCAATATCCTTGTCAAGGAGTGCCATGTTCTTTGGATCAATTGTAGAGGTTTTGTTTCCGTTCCAGGCACTTCTGGTTTTTATAGGTGAGACGTTTTGTGCTAACCCACCAAGTCTTTCACCTTTTGTAATGCTTTCTTGGTCGGAAGTGAAACCCCTAAACCAGGATCCAAGACCGGAGAGGCTTCATCCACAGGAGAGTTTTATATGTAAGTGGTAAGTGGATTTTTCTTTAGAATATCGCAATAAGAGGGAGTGGTCTCATGCAGTGTCCCACCCCCCCTTCTAAAGAGACTCGACCATAATCCTAATGGGGAAGTGAAGGATTTGTGACCAGTTCCTGGGGTTCACAAATTTCTAAAGCCGAGACCTCCAATGTCTTGAGCAGAACACGGATGTTTGGAAATAAAGTTTGACAGCTCGACATAGAGGAGGAGGGAACCGAAAGAAGGGATGGATTATCTAAGCCTATGTGTAAAGATAGATCCTTTGGGATCGGGAATTCCAATGGTGGGGAGGTTGGGGGGATTGGCGCCTTATTTTGTGGGATAGGATGAGATAAGGATATACCTTGGTAAAAATATGGATCCCCACCCATTGAGTCCAAACCAATCATATCACCCTTCCCTGCCAATGATGATACGAAGACTAAGTTGTTTCCAGTTAGAGATGAAACAAAGGAAGGGTTTAAGAGGGAGAGCTTACCAATTATGTTGGAGGAGACCTCCTTGGATCCCCCAATAGATCCGTAATCATGTAGATTTGGGACCTCAGAGGCGTCTGGCTCTCCATCGGAAGAGGAGGTGTTGTTGTTCGAAGACCATGTTTGGACGTCTTCGTAATCATCCTCTCGGTCAGATCCAGAGCTTGATGAAGTACATTCTCTCCATAGATGACCTATCTCTTTGCAATGGGAACACCTGAAAGGAATACCCCAATAATCCAGTGTTTGTTGGTATTTTTTCCCGCGCCATTCAATTTCCAAATTCACCAATAGACCTTTGTACATGTCAATTTCGACAAGAACCCATCCAACCCTTTTGTGCATGCCTGATAGGGTTTCCTCACTTGGATAGAGGAAACGACCAAGGTGGCTTTCAATGGCAGTAAAATCCTCCTGGTTCCACATGGCGAAGGGATAATTTGGTAATAGGACCCAGACATGTCGATATCTTATATTTTCTTCTTTCTGGATCAAAATTCATGTGCCGCCGTTTCATCATCAAACTGTCGTGGCCCCTCAACCAGGTCCTTTCAAAAATAGTTGTAGCATGTTCTTCTTTTCTAAATACAAAGGAATACCACCCTTTGGGAAAATGGAGATGTCCGGATGGTAACCAATAATAGGGGCCGAGTTCGTTTCCACCCATTTGGTAATATCCTTCAAATGTATTCGGGTACATAGGGTACTCCCAAAAGACCGAACACCTAGAGAAACCACTTCACACAAACAAATCACAGATCGACACACCGATGTTTTGACGTGGTTTAAACCCTCGAGAGGGAAACACTCCATGGCCCGGCCAAATAGCTTCTATGGAGCAATTTATTATGCAAAAAAAGAAAGTTACAAATCAACTTCTCATAATCGATCAACTTTCCAATGACCCTCCATGCTCTTTAAATAGAGATCATGGACCAATCGGGTGTTAAGCCACGGATCAAGGGTAGGTATGATCTAAGAGAAGTTGAGCCATCGAATCATTCTATGTCTAGAACATATCGTGACCGTCGGATTTAAATATTTACAAATGCATACTAATGCATACTAAAGAAACACACTTTATCTAACGGATCTATTACACAAGTTGATCTTAACTAACTCCTAAGTGTCTAAATATCCTAACATCCCCCCTTAAGAACAACTTGGGATAGGATTGAAGGATTTGCAAAAGTGACACTATTAGGAGAAGGAAGGAGGCATTAGAGCCTACCCCCCCTTAATGACAAGTTCTTGAACTCCTAACATAGATCGAAGTTTATAAAACTTCGCTTCTGTAAGAGACTTGGTGAAGATGTCTGCAACTTGATCATCTGTAGGGCAAAAGAGCACTTCAAGAACACGATCATGAACAGGATTTCTGATGAAGTGCATATGTAGATCAATGTGTTTGCTGTGTTGATGTAGAACTGGATCTTTGGCAATCTTGATGGCACTTTGATTATCGCACCAAAGTGGAGTAGGCTGCTGCTATTCGAATCCAAAATCTAAAAGGATCTGTCGAAGCCATAAAGCTTCCTGATTGGTATTAACTGTGGCTCGATATTCTGCCTCTGCTGAAGAAAGAGCAAGAGCTTGTTATTTCTTACAAGCCCAAGTGATAGGTCCAGATCCCAGACTAAAAACATAACCTACAGTAGAATTTCGATCATCAGGATCGCCAGCCCAATCTTAATCAATGAAACCAACCAACAAAGCTTCCCCCCCTGTACTGTAATGAATCCCAAACTGAATTGTACCTCGAATATATCAAAGTATTCTTTTAGCTGCTTTCCAGTGACTTTCATGAGGTGTTTGCATATAACGAGAAACACGACCAATGACAAAGGAAAGGTCAGGACGGGAATGAGTCAAGTATAAGAGACTACCAACAAGCTGATGATACAAGGTGGCATCTACTTCAGGTGAAGTACAAGTGGCAGAAAGTTTGAATCCATACTAGAAGGGAGAAGGGGTTGGTGTACAATCTTCCATGTGAAAGCGACGAAGAAGGTCACAAGCATACTTAGACTGAGAAAGAAATATTCCTTGTTTGGTTTGCAGGACTTGGATACCAAGAAAATAATGTAAATGTCCTAAGTCTGACATTTCAAAATTTTGCTTAAGACTGGATTTCACATGGGTTATAAGCTTAGGGTCACTACGAGTAAGAATAAGGTCATCGACATACAGAACAAGTATGATGAGATGGTTTCCTACTTTCTTGGTATAGACATTGGGGTCAGAATGGCATGTAAAAAAACCAGTGTCAAGGAGAAAACTATCCATTTTGGCATACCAAGATCTAGGAGCTTGCTTAAGGCCATATAAGGATTTCTTAAGGCGGGAGACAAGGCTAGAGTTATTCTGAACATATCCAGGAGGTTGTTCCATGTAAATTTCCTCTTGTAAATCACCATGTAAGAAGGCAGACTTAACATCCATTTGATGGACTTCCCAGTTATGTAAGGCTATAAGGGAAATAACAAGGCGGATGGAGTTCATTTTTGCGACAGGAGCAAAGGTTTCATTGTACTCAATCCCTTCAACTTGTGAAAAACCTTTGGCAACTAAACTTTCCTTAAGTCTTTCAACACTTCCATCTAATGCATACTTAGTTCTATAGACCCATTTACATTTGACAAGTTTTCTTCCTTTTGGAAGAGGTACAAGATCCCAAGTATCGTTCGCCATTAAGCAACGATATTCTTCATCCATAGCTGCATCCCAATCTGGATTTCTTGAAGCTTCTGCAAAAGTTGTTGGATCATAATATTCGGAAACTTGAGCCAAAAGAGAAGAGGCTCGCTAAAACTGAGAACGTGTTCGATGTTTATCTCTAGGATCACCGGCAAGATCACCAGCTGCTTCACATGTTGAACAGACCCATCGAGGAAGTACTTGTGCTGGTGCAACTGGAGGAACATGAGTAGTTGGAGGTGGATTTTCATCCTCACTGTCATCGTCAGAAACTGGAGTTGGAAACCTGTCAAGGAAGTTGGAAGAAGAAGAAGAAGGCACAATCACCGAATCAAGATCGTAAGCCAAAGATGGCACAATCGCCGAGTTAGGCTCGCAGGCTAAGAGATTTTCATCAAATTTAACATCTCTTCTAATGATTATATCATGAGAATGTGGTGGAAGAAGTCTATAACCTTTTACATCTTCAGAATATCCAACAAATATGCACTTTTAACTTTTAGGCTGCAATGCTTTCCGTTTTTCATCCGGAATGTGAGCCCATGCTTCACTACCAAATACACGGAAGTGACTTACATCAGGTTTAGTTTTACTCCGTGCTTCTTCCGGTGTGATACCTTGTAAAGCTATAGTGGGGGTGCAATTAACTATGTAATTTGCACAATTTATGGCTTTAGCCCAAAATTGAAGACTTAGTCCCTTAAGATTGGATCATACAATTAGCCATTTCTTTTAAAGTGCGGTTCTTCCGTTCAGCTACACCATTTTGTTGTGGTGTATATGGAACAGTGTGTTGGTGTTGGATTCCTTGTTCAGTGCAGAAAGTAGTAAACTTTTTGTTGACATATTCTCCTCCATTGTCGGATCTTAACTTAATAATTTGATGACTAGATTGTTTTTCAACAAGGGCCTTGTAGGCCAAAAACATGTTAAATACTTCGCTCTTAAGTTTTAGGAAATAAACCCAAGTGCATCTGGTGTAATCATCAATGAAAGTTAATAAATATTTGAAACCAGAAAAGGAAGCAGATGGAAGAGGACCACACAAGTCACTATGCACAAGCTCCCAGGTAACCGAGGCGTGCCAAGAGGCACATTTGTCAAAACTGTCCCGATGATGTTTTCCGAGTAGTACACAACCAAAAAAAACACCATCCTTGCAAGATACCATCGGAAGACCTATCACCATATTGTCTTTACATACTTGTTACAATGAGCGATAATTTAAGTGACCAAATTGCTCATGCCAAAGTTTGCTCAAGTTACCACTATGAGCAACAAAAACTAAAGAAAAATGTGATGACCCAAAGTTGTTAAATTTGTACAACCTGGTAATATCATCAACAATTATGGTAGCTAGGACCTGTTGAGGATCTTTAAAATCCTTGATTACAACTTGGTGAGGTGTAAACGTCACAGTTTTACCTTCACCGGAATGGGTGATTTGATAGACCGATAACAAATTGTAGGAAATTCTTGAAACACATAGTACATCACTGAAATGACCATTATCTACTGGAACTATTCCAGCTCCTACAACACTTAGAGATCTATCATCACTAACAAATATTTGATTGGTGTTACATTCATGCATAGTAGAAAAAATGGCTTGATCCTTAGCCATATGATAAGATGCTCCAGAATCAATAAGCCATTCATTTGAAGTAGAAGAAGAAGATGCATTATAAGAATAACCAGAAGCAAAAAGTGCATGTCCATGAGAGGTAGATTCTGAAGGTGAATCTAGGTTGATGTGGTGCTTCTTCATTGTTGCTTCCAAGGATGCCATCTTCTTGAAACACTTAGATTCATCATGATTATCTTTCCCGCAATAGTTGCAATGACGCTCAGTCTTCTTGCCTTTTGGATTGGATCCTTTGTCATTTTTTAAAGAAAGAGCTCACTGAGAGGGTTTGGGACCCTTGTTTGACTTATTATTGCGAAAATTTTATTTCTTGGGAAGCTTGGACTTTTATTTCTGTTGGGACAATACGGCTTTCCCAGATGTATCTGCATTGTTAATTATTCCAAGATGGATGAGCTTATCTTGCTCTTTAATCAAGGAATCACAAAAGGATTCAAGACTAGGCTCTTGATAGCTAGCTGCATTCAAGGATTCTTTCATGGAGTAAAATGTAGATACAAAAAAATAATATGCTGGTCCAAGTTTGGAAAGAATATGATAAATGCATTGTTTGTCTTCCCGCTTAATTTTGCATTCTTCACATAAGAGTTTAAGAGTTTTGTACTTCGATAAATAATCTTGTATGCATGAAAAATAACTAGGATTTAAAGAAATCAACTCATTTTCAAGTTGGTGACCTCGAATTTCATTGTGTTTACCAAACACAGATTCCAACTTGTCCCAAGCAGCATCAGGTTCATCAGTTCCAGATATGTGGAATCGCAAATCAGTAGAGATTGACATCCCAATCAATCCACGAGCTTCTTCACATCTATTTTCCCATTTAATTTTCTTATCATCATTAGTGGGTTATGTTTCTTTCCCTGAGGTAATTCTGAAAACTCCTCTACTTCGTAGAACATCCTCCATACGAGATTTCCATGAGAAATAGTTGGAACTGGTAAGTAGAATATCACAAGGGGCGGCCATATTTGTAAATTAATGGCTGTAAAAGTATAAACCAATAGTCTGGATGCGAAGAGCTCGAAAAAATAGGCGGTTTAAAAAAAACGGCACTGAAAACTGACTCCATATGATGAAGTTATGCTTGATAAAAGAAAATGTTGAAGATGTCTCCAATAGTGACGTGGCAGATAGAGAATGACCAGCGAAAAAAAGAACCCCCCTCTTTCCAAGATGAACCTTTGACAATCACTTTACAAGAAAGTTGCTTTAAGTGATTCACTTTTGTAAAATAAGTTATTTCACTTTTACAATAATGTTACTTTAAATATTGCAGCAATAAAAAGGAACTTAAGTGACTCACTTTTTATTTTTATTTTTTATTATTTAAGTGAGATGCATTTTTACAATAAAGTAACTTCAAAATAGAAATTGCATGCACTTTTTCTTTTAAAAGTAACTTCTCAAGACTTGAACTCAAGACCTGTTAAGGAATAAAGCAACTTTGAACCAAGTGAGCTAGATTAAAAGGTATGTAAAATATGGGAAGGAGGAAGGTTTTTTTTTTTTTTTTTACTCTTCTTGCTCGGTTTCCGTGCTTACGTTTTTTTCCTGCAAATCACACCATAAACCAAAACAAAAAAAACTTTTCCACACTTGTGGAGTTAGATCTCGTTATCTTGCCTGAAAAGTCTACGTTTTCTCTTTGTTTCTGATTTGCTGAGATCGCACAAGTGCATGACAAAGAGCATACGCAGCCGTAAAAAACCCTTTCCCTTTCTGTTTCTGATTCGCCGAGATCCCACAAGGTGCATGTTACATCCCGAATTTTCATAAAAATTTAAAATTTTTGATAACAACATTAATTAAGATAATAATAATTGCGGAAATAATAATTGAGATTACGACAACATTAATTCTAAAGTTGTTAGTACTAAACATGCTTTAATTTATGTTTTAGCAGTAATATGATAATGACAGTTTAACACATAATTAGTAATTATGATTATGATAACAAATGTACTAAACGATCGGAAATATGATGCGATAATTTTCTTTTGCAAAGATATTGACAGTTTGACTTTGCTGCATAAGGGTGTCCTACGAGGTACCCTGGAGCTTACTTAGCTGCAATGCTAAAGCATATTGAATATCCTATGTGCAGACGACAGGTAAGAGCAAAGTACGTTTATAGTTCAGTTTCAATGTCATAATTAAATAAAATGTTATAATTTTTGTTGCGACTCATAAAAAATGTACAGGTATGGATTTCATAGCTATCATTATTGCTTTTCAGATGTATGTCTTATAACTCCATAATGTTTAAAACATAGTCATCTATGTATGTCATCTTGCTGATGGTTTTGTTTCCGTAACTCTAGTCATGATTATAGCTGGCTTTGTCGTCGTCTTTATCTTCCCATTGCTGAAGTAATAATGTATCGCAGAAATCATTAAACTGTTTGAAATGAGAGAATACACCTAACATTTAGTTAGCTAATAGATAATCAACTATCAATAAGTTCACTGATATGTCTACCATACAGACTATCTATAGCTGTGATAATATAATTTATATTAGTACAACCAAATCGCTATGATAATAATAAAGTCTTCTCAAGTATGGTCTATACTAGATGTAATTCTATGAGCTAGATGTGATAACTTATAAGCTTATAAGGCTTATTAATAGTATAAATTTAAAGTATGAATTACATGTGAATGAGAACTATGCCACTTATGACTATAGTCATCCTATCAATTGTTACAAGAATCATAAATTTAATATTTAAATACTATAAGGCTTACCCTTGGAAAATATAAACTTGAAAATGTTGTTCTATATAAATAACGTGAGTCTAGTATGCAACTTAGACTTAGGACTATATGGATCTATGTATTGTTGTGGTTTAAACAACAATATAACATAGGTTAAGAAATATAACTTAGAACCCATACGAAACTTGGACATCGACTTACCATAATTTATAATGTTATAAAGTTATGTGTTAATATTTGAAATCTCATTGTTGGAAAACGAGTGCTGACAGAGATTAAATGTGATGGACAGGTTGATGATTAAACAAGTGATACGAAATCCTCGTTGTTGAAAGTGATTCAAACCTGCATTAATGGCTTGAGTCGACACTCAAGCTGACAGGGATTGCCAACGATCCACGTAATAAGAGTTTGATGTAGTTGTTTCTGCAGTTGCCACTGTGTAATGGATAAGTGTTTTGAAAATGCCTTCAAGCTAGTTGTTTGATCGGTTCTCCATGTGCCAAAGTGGCAACGCCAAGCTTGTACTATGCAGTGGGTATTAAATGTCATTGTTGCTTGTCCCAATGCTGAATCGATGGCACCATGGTGATCGTTGATGGTGTTAAGTTTAGGCCGTTAGATCACAACCCTAACTTTTGTCGTTGAGTTTGGTTTAAGAGTTTGAAATGTTGTTTGTTGTTGTTTTTTTTTTCGGTCTGTGTGGCCGATAGGCGGCCGAAATTTCTAGGGTTGTCAAGTTTGCATGAGGTCTCGACCTCAAGTCCTGTAGGTAGGGTTTGCAGGTTCTAAACCCTTGTATTGGCATTGTAAAAAGAGGTCGGCTCTCTGGTTTGAGTTGTTAATGTGTGGAAGGTTTCAATAAGTCTTCATTATGATTTGTATGAGATAAGTCAAGCTGTAGGGTGATAGAAGTTACCTCGTCTTATTTGCAGTAGATATCTCGTCGTCTTTCTAGTGTTTGCAAGGAACTTGGTCTCCGTTTATGAAGGTAAGCTTCCTTGAATATAAAGTAAAAACCCTTGTTTATATTCTTCGTTTTTCAGTTAAGATATAGTAATACCAATGTCAAAATCTAAGCTGTAAAATTTATGTTAGTTGCAAGTTGTGAAGAAAAGATTCAAGCAAGGGTTTGGAAAGGAAAAACGAGCTTCCATCCCTGGTAAGCTCCGGGTCTTTCAAAACCCTCATAGGTGCTCCTTTTTTCTCAGATGAAGTGGTTGGTTCCATTAGAGAGAAGTCGGTCTTTCCAAGGCGTTGTCTATCAAATGATCTTTTGATAAGATTTTTGTGTTGATACTAAAACTTCTACAATGAGAGACCTTCGTCTCTATCCTCTGTGTATGTTTTGAGGCTTAGATCTTGTCCATAAGGAATTGTAAAACTCAGTTTTACGAATTCAGTGATGAAGGGAATAAAACCCTGTTTTGATTTTCGTTTTTGAACATAATGTAAAGTTTTGTTGTTGGAAACCATTGATTATTCTTTCTTGAAAGTGGAAACTTATAATGGTGAAAACGTTTGAAATCCCACTTGTCGATAAGTGTTAATGTGGAAATGTAATGGATCTAAGGATTGTCTGACCTGTGAAGAAAACTCTACTTCTCGAAATGTTAAATTGTTGTTTGTATCCAGTGTTAATTTGGATTGGTTTCTACGTAATGATTCATATCTGTTGCACTTGTTCAAGAATACGAAAACTGTAGTATTCGTGGCAACGATAGTATAGGTTTTGTCTTTATTATGTGAAGAAAATAACGGGCTATGCCCCAACAGGAAATTTTCGTTGTTTTCATGAAATGTGTCTTACTGAAAAACTAAAGATCATGAATTATAAGTCGGGTCTGTGTTAATGCTGTAGGTTGAGATCGTGATTTTCGACTCATACTAGGGTTTATGAAACTTTTTTTTTTAAAGATAGCTTTGTAATATGTTTTGTTCGAAAAGGTTTCGACTCGTTGTAAAAGAAACGAACGGGTCACTCTTGATTCGTGTTTGGTCTTTTGGAAAATGAAAGATATAAAATAAAATTATTTTCATAACAACCCTTAAATGTAGTAGGGTTTGTAATGTTGAGTAATGTGGATATAATATATGTTTTTATGGAACTGTGTATAATAAATAGGGATCTAAAACAATGTGATCTTAGTTTTGGTACAGTGATACCATGCTAAGTTTTTAATACTATAAACAATTTGTAAAATAGTGGAAAATACAATACTGAGATTGGAAAGATACAAGTGATTTATAAACTAAAATGATAAGTGTGAAACATTATAGGTTTTACATTTCTCTTGTTTACAGTTTGATCAAACTGATACGATTTTAGGAAATTGTTTTGTTTAAAAGGGTTTGGAATGAAATACACCATGTGTGTGTGAACATATACGTGTAATTGTTTACAACAATACTTATTTTAAAATGCAGACATAATATGAAATATGGGAACTTGAATTTCATCTATTTCCAAAATATACAATAGAATAGGAAAATAAATACAGGGTTTCTGTACTCAAAATAATCATTATTTGTTTTCTTGGAAACATGAGTATTCTACATTACTTTTAAATACTATACTATAATGCCTACTGTTATATAACTATAGAACAGAAACTGCTAAACATACAAATTTACTATTTATCTATCGAATCAAATGGCAATTTGCCTATCTTTTTCTATTCTGAATTTGCATATCTATACTAGAGTACGATGCCCAAAACAGCATGTGGAAAAATATAGATACTAGTTTATCAATTCAAAATTATCATCAAACTTAAACATTCAAACTTTAAACAAATCTAGAATTAAATTCCTTTTTGAAACAGAAAACCAAAAAATACTAATTATACAGAACAAAATTATTAACTGAGAATAAGTAGAAAATTTGTAGAACCTGGGAAAATCTGTAGGGCAACAAACAGCCCAAGAAGACTGTTCCACCCAACCAATTCCTGAAAATAGTCAAGTACTGCCTTAGGACCCCCGAGCCTGTTCATTGAACCACCAGGAGGAAGAAACTCTAGGAATTAGGACTTCTTCTTGCAGTAGCAAATAAATTATGAATCTTCAATAGCTAGCATTCCAATAGACCTGCACCAGCATCTCTGGTTCTTCTCAGAAATATGCAGACTCAAGATTGCACTCACAACTAGCCTCCCTATTCGAATCTCTCAGTGATCACCTGATGCACATGAGGAAAATATTCTGCAGAAACATTGATTAAGAGCTGCTTGCTCAATTCGAATTTGCCTTTGGTAGGCTTCCTAGGCCTTTTTCAGATGTTATTGGGTCATTAAATGAGATGCCTGCTCACTCCCTCCACCTGGGGGACAATGCCACATTTTTAGGGTTAGTTGTCCCATAACCAACAGCTAGTGGTGTGATGCAATTGCTGCCATCTGTCCCATACCTTCCAACAGCTTCCATTCCTCCTAATGGATTGGTGAACACTCATTTAACAGTCTCCTTGGGTGTTTGTCTCCTAATTAATTTATTTAAATAATAATATTTAGTAATTACATTCATCCTTGATCAAAACTGATCATAATTACAAAACTTTGTAGTTAAATTTAACATAAAGTATTTTGCAAATAAAATAATAATTTTCAGAAATATGGGTAGGTGACAGTGCATGGCAAAGAGCATACACAGACAGGGAAAGCAATAATCCAAAACAAAAAATTCTAATAATAAAAACTGATAAAATATGAGATTTTTTTTTTTAAACAGAAAATAAAAAAAAGCGTCACTGTAACATTATACTTTCAAATCTGATGAAATACGGGTTTCTGAAGCAACCGGGAACCGTTTTCGATCAAACGAAAACTATTTCCCAATGGAAACGATGCTCTAGATGCAATGGAACACCTCCCAAAGCCCAGAAATGCACAAAAATACCAGAACCAGAAACACTTTCAAGTTTCGGCAACAACAGTTCAAGATCTAGATCATAAACGGAAGCAGCTCTTCATAAAAGCTATGATACCATGTTCGGGTACACAGGGTACTCCCAAAATACCGAACACCTAGAGCAACCACTTCACACAAACAGATCACAGATCGACACATCGATGTTTTGACGAGATTTAAACTCTCGAGAGGGAAACACTCCACGACCCCGGCCAAATAGTTTCTATGGAGCAATTTATTATGCAAAGAAATAAAGTTACAAATGAACTTCTCATAATCGATCAACTTTTCAATGACCCTCCATGCTCTTTAAATAGAGATCATGGACCAATTGGGTGTTAAGCCACAGATCAAGGGTAGGTATGATCTAAGAGAAGTTGAGCCGTCGGATCACTCTATGTCTAGAACATATCGTGACCATTGGATTTAAATATTTACAAATGCATACTAATGCATACTAAAGAAACACACTTTACCTAATGGATCTATTACACAAGTTGATCTTAACTAACTCCTAAGTATCTAAATATCCTAACAAAATGCATAGCACAGTAACTAAATTTTCCAACCAAAGCTTTCAGGGAGAGGGTAGTTATGTCTTCCAAACCCATATTTCGGTTCATCACCATACTTCCATATGCAATCGGGCCATTTCCCATATTTTTTGATAGTACCCCCAGACCAAGCATGCTTAGCTTTGTGCTTTTCTAATGGGGAGGATTTGTTATTTTGACTTGAAATGTGGGTCTAAAAATTTTTACTAGAACCCTCACCAGGGAGGATTTGTCCTGTTCCGGGAAGATGTTGTCCCCTTTTTGCACCACCACCTATCTCAAAACTTGGTTGATAGAATGTCTTTGTGTCATTTTGTGAAGGACAAGTAGAAGCATGTAATCTGATAAGATTCTAGTACTCCTCATCGGGTTTCAAAATACCCCGAATTTCCCACCATTCATCAGATTATCTTTCCCTAGCAAAAAGGGAACTTTCTGAAAGCGGGACCTCCCCACCCTGTGACATCCTTGAAACTCGTTTTCCAAAGATGACCACTGCTAAACAAAGGCGACAAAAAAACGACAAAATCCTCGGAACATGAAAGTGGAAAAAGGAGTCACCTGTCCAGTAGAAAAACACTAAACTGCTTATGATCCCAGATTTAGTAAAATATTTATCCAGCGATACTAGATGTTTCTAAAATCCCTTACCTATAATTTTTTACTTATATAATTTCGGACCGATAATCCAGTGCACCAAGAAAGAGACAGCCTCCATCTATCCATTTTCCCACACAAGTGAAAACCT
This sequence comes from Larix kaempferi, assembly GCA_027924585.1. Classification (NCBI taxonomy): domain Eukaryota; kingdom Viridiplantae; phylum Streptophyta; class Pinopsida; order Pinales; family Pinaceae; genus Larix; species Larix kaempferi. Next base: position 20,296,052 of record BSBM01000068.1, read on the forward strand.
CCTTCCCCACGTCAAACCCTAGCATCATATTTGCAGAGCACCATACTTTAAACATCCTTCCCCAACAAACCCTAACACCATACTTGCAGAGCCTATGTACTTTTATGATGATATTGAGTTCTGAATATTTATGAACATGGATTAAATCATAATCGCACAACATAAATTATTGGAACCATAGTCTACTCATTGTACCAAAACATCATTGTTTGAGATAGTGGATCTACTTTAATTTGATTGACTTGTAAGAAAAGGATTCGTTAATGCCTTTACTTTTATGTCCTGTAAGAAAATCGTTATACACTCCAAGTTATTTGGCCCATGATGCGACGCCTTTACTTTATGTCTCGTAATAAAGGAATCGTTAAACACTTCAAAGTGAACGGAGCCATGCTACCTTTACTTTATGCCATTTATTTCATTGAAATTTCATGAAATCTTGCCTTTACTCTATGCCATTTCTTTTATTAAAATATTCTGAAATCTTTTCTTGTAGTTTGAGACCTTTAGCCTCTGTATTGGACTTTTATGTAATGTTTTGGGTGAGTTATTTTTCAAACATAATAATGTTTTAGGTGAGTTTTATATTTTTTTATCCAAGAAAAAAATGGTCACCGAAAGCATTATTAAGTTTTTTGGTGAGTTAATTGAGTGCTTTAAGTTTATTGAGTGGTTTAAACATTATTAAGTTTTTTGTTTTAAGTTTTTGAGTGGTTTAAACATTATTAAGTTTTAAGTTTTTTGCTTTAAGTTTTTTTGAGTGGTTTAAACATTATTAAGTTTTTGGGTGAGTTAATTGAGTGCTTTAAGTTTTTTTGAGTTGTCTAAAGCTTTTAAATTCCTAAATATTAGGAATTGAATTTATATTAATGTTCAAAATGGTTCTTTAACATAAACATACAAACTATATTGTAAATCTAGTTCGAGGGGAAGAAAGGAATACACTTTAGGTGCTTATAACCCCAAATATGGACCAAATTTGTAGTCGTAGAGAGTGCATATGATTACACACATTTGGGATGAAATGAAAATAACCCCAAATATGGACCAAATTTGTAGTCGTAGAGAGTGCATATGATTACACACAATTGGGATGAAATGAAAAGGGAACCAAGACAACATTCCATCCACTATTTGAATAGCATGTGCATTAAACTATTTAAATAGCATGTGCATTAAATGTTACATTAATGGTTTTTATTCGCCTAGATGTACATTCCTTACATTACAATGGTTAAGATGAGATTATATATATAATACTACTGCATATCATTTGTGTATATATATTACAATGGTTAAGATGAGATTATAATAATATTGTATATTATTTGTATTAGAAAAATATATATATATATATATATATATATATATGAAATATTGTAATCAATTTCAATAATTATATAATAAACAATACGGATGATTGAAACCAAAAATCCAAAATTAAGATATATTTATCTAGTTGCCTATAATATTTATCACGTCTATTCGTACTTTTAAATACTTAAGATATGCTCTCTTTCTTACTTTTTAAATACATAAGATATATTGCTTTGCATATTATTGTAACAAATAAACAATTTGGTCAATTATTTATTTCCTTGCCCAATATGGGTGCCAACATGCATGCACATGTATATGCTCTTTTTATCTATGGTTTCCTTGTGATTTTAGGTAGACAAATTCCGGTTTCCTTTTGATTCTTTAGGTAGACATATTCATTTCTTTAATGATGGGATTTTATTGCCACTACAAAAGGTAATATGAAATGTTCATAGTGAACCCATGACCTTGTCTTTAATGGTAACTTTTTTCCCTTTTTTCTTTGTTCTTTTTTTAGGCCTATGTAAATTTGAATTCTTTTACTCTCTTCATCTTCTTTTTCTTGTTGCATTAGAGCCTTCTTTTATGTTGTTACTCTATATGTAAGTTGAATTTTTTTATAGAGGTGATAGATGTTGTTGGTTCTCTTCATGGATTTCCAAGAGGGGATTCATGTGGGGGAGGAGAGACAATCTCTAGAGGGTCAACTTCATGAACAACGTTAGGTTTGGTTAGAGACAAGTTGGATAACATCATAGGATGGATTGAGGAGGTTGGTACAATGGCTAATGATGGGTTTCTATAAGGTCGATCTGAGAAAAACCCACGAATTGATTATAATATTGAGGGGCTTTTCCTTTATGGGGCACATATTTTTGAGGAGTTTGATGTGTGTTTCCATTGGGATATTTTGTTGGCTATCATTGTTCATTGGTTTCCTAGGATTAATGATTCGCGGTATTGGTCTTGCAATCTTTGAAAAGGTGTCCATATTCATGGCAAGTTTTACACTTGGAGGGGAATTATTCATAATCCAAACATTGTAGATGGGTCCATTCATCAAAGGAAATATTTATGGATTTCAACAAATCTTTTTCAAGATCTACCTCCACATAGATTCTAGCACATGAAAACATGATAGATTTTGGCTCAAAGTTGTCTATTTAATTTCATAGGGTGTTGCCAATGTCTTCTAAGGTCTCATCATTCCAACAATGCAATGGCCAGGTGAGGAGGGAGAACCCAAACTTGGACAATTGAGGGAATATCAATGTTAGAGTCGAAATATAGAGACCATCTATTTAGATACATTTCGAGGGCCCATAAAATATGACCCACTACTAAAGATTAGATCTCTATCCTCTTTTAATTCAAAAAGAAATGTATAATACCCTTTCCCATAAAAGAAACATGAAATCTTACCTTTAATCAGAGTCATTCATTTCCTTTGAATCCATTAATCCATTTCTTTAGGTGAGGGTTGTATCCCAATTAGTTGTCCAATCATAGTTCTTCCTACCAAATCCAAAGCTTTGAGGAGAGGTACCAGTGGGGGTAGTTTAACCTCCAGTGTGGAATCTTCCTTCTTCACAAAATGCGTGGGGGATTTATGTTTTGTAGGATTACTATGGCCTACCATTACCAAATGAATTGATGGGGAGTTGGAAGGACATCCCACCAATGAATCTAAGGCCATGGGGATTGAAAGAGAGATGATAGTCGTGAGTGAAATAAGGATTGATTAGAGTGCATAGAGTGATTTATTCATAATTTTAATCAACATAGATCAATATTACCAGTACCATTACGAGTTAAATTTGAATGAACATAATGAAGAAGTCCCTTCCAAAGTAAGGAATATCATAATCAATAAGGTTTTATTAAATACAAGCTAGTTGCTCTCTTAAGCAATATCTTAAGTATTTTGAAAAATCTGTAATATTTGAAAATTTCTGAAAAACAAATGATTTCTTTTATTTTTTCAATTACATAAATGGAATTTTTCATTGGTTAGTTAAACCTAATTGGACTTAGTTAACCTTGGTGTGCATCCACTTATTTTCTATATATGTCAAACTTTTAAAATAATCTAAAAAAATGGTTGGCGGAGTTCACGACATCTGACACTACCTTAGCATAATGACCTGAATGACCTACAATCTATGTTTTACACAATCCTCACTGTGACACTTCATTCAAGACTCTGTATTCGATGCCTCATCTAGTGGTGACTAACATGCATTCAAGCCTCATCCTCCTGTGGCCACATGTATTCAAGCCTCGTCCTCATGTGGCCACATGCATCTACCCATGTCTCCTTCATGACCACCTACATGCATCCAAGAAAGAACCTATTTAGCTATCACTTGAGATATCTATCACCTTATCTCAATTATCTATCACATGAGATATCTAACATTTGAACTCAGTTAGCTACACAACTAGTCAATATCGCTTGAGCTCAAAGACTTATGTTTTTGTACAGTTCTAGTGTAGCAGCATCTATCCAAAGCAAGATCCATCTTCAAATCTAGACAAAAAATGTGAATAACAAAGGAAATGAGCTTAGGAGGTGACCAAATTTCCTTTAACCAAACCAAAAAAGAATTTTTTTCTTTCCAAAACTTTTTTTCAACATTCACTACATATTCATTCACTTTTGTATAATTGTCTAATGCATTCTATGATGATGATGGATTCCAAAGAATTATTTATAAAAGTTATATGATACTGATTCTACTTATTTTGCAGTTTCCATTTTAAATGTTTGGAAAGCTTAGCTTTCTTTTTGGACATTTACTAGGTTGGACTCTAGGCATTTTTTCAGGATAGTTGTCAGAACAGAGAATCATGAAACATGGCAAAGACTTTTTCTTTTGTGATTCTATACAAATTTATTTCAGGAGGAAAGACATTTATCTAGAGTAGGAGCATCTATTCAAAGCAAGTGTTGTCTTCAAATCTAGATGACACCTATAAAGAACAAAGAAAATGAGCTTAGGAGGTGACCAACTTTCATTTAACCAAAGGGACAAATAAAGGTTTTCTTTCAATAACATTTTTCAGCACTAGTCACTACATATTTATTTGCTTCTATATAATTTTGAAATACATTATATGACGATGATGGCTTTCTAAGAATTATTTATAAAATTTATATGTTGCCCATTATACTTACTTTGCAGTTTCCCATTTGGAAGTTTGGAAGGCTTATTTTTCTTTTTGGACATTTAGCAAATTGGTGATGAAGAGGAGGATGTTGTTATTACTGGTGATGAGACCCTTGCAATTTTTCCTATTGAGGAGATAAAATGTGAACCATCCTAAACCAAATATTTTTTCAACATTGTAACTTGCAGAAGCTCCAACAAATGCAATGTTATGAGCCTTTTAACATAGAAATCCTATTTCACAAGAAATTTTTATGGGATTCCCAGAAGAAGGAAAGGATTTGATTAGCCTCGTGCTAGACTTGTTATATGACCTTAAGAAATTTCACAAACAAGTTGATACATAATAAAAACATATAAAGTACCTGCCAAGAATATGGAAAATTTATTTGACTATATACAAAACCACAAACACTTGGGCTTTAAACTCTAGTGAGGCCTTAACTACAATTTAGTGTTCTAGTAAAGATATTTGACCCATTCTCATGATTGCATGTTGCTTGTATGAAATAACCCTATACCTCCTTCAACCCAAAAGGAAGATGCACCACTGCTTTCTTTAAATAGACACCAACAACCGACATTCATTCCATTCTTTCCAACTCTAATCCACCCACATGTGTTTGTGTCTGATGCATTCTAGATTCCAAGGAAATTCCGTGTGCCACTGAGTTTAAACTCTAGCAATGCATTATGTACAATCCCTTAACTAGGAAAAACAAATAACTTTGAAAACATGCATCATAATAGGCTACCATGTAAGTGCCATAGAGCACCTATTGCAACCTAGACACTTATTTAATTTGGAAAATCAATAACATAAGTATCAGAATATCTACATGTTCAAGCTCTTGTATTCAGGCACATTATATTAATAAATGAAGTGTTCAACTCCAATACCATCTGGTATCAAAGCATCAGATGCATGGTGAAGCTTGGGCATTTTTCTTGTGTTACGTGGATGCATGGTGAAACGTGGAAGTTGGATTGCATTGGTGGACTATAATACTTAGAGACTCTCAACCACTTACAAAATTGTGTTCATATTTTTGTGCTATGACTGTGCATTTTCAAATGAACATTGGTTCAATTTTTCCACATCGACTACAATGATATCAACTATAGTGTGCAACTCCATAAAATGTTGAGTTGGAAAGCAATATGGAATCGAAGTTCAATTTACAAAATGCTAGATGCACCTCAATTTTCACTCGCTGGAATGGAACCGTCTACAACTTAGCATGCCCAATGAAATAAAATGTGTTTTTTCTTCATGCATAGAGGCCAACCATCAACCTTGGCATAGAAGGCTGCAAAACATAGAGTTCAATGAAAGACTTCACACCCTAATACCGATACCAGTTCCCTTCCAGGCAATATCTCCAAATTTAGTGTAGATTTCCACCTCGTTAGTATTGGATTTAGTGGAGTAGGAGTTGGGTTGTGGAGAGGGAAACAAATGGTCACACAAACACCCAAGCCTTCCATGCAACCAATTGCTATCCCCTCCCCACCCCTTAGCCAAGTGACTTTTGATCAATTATATCTACATACAATCAAATTATTTATTTTTGTTCTTATTTCTCTACCTTTTTCCTTGTACCCAGGCCTAGAATTTCAAATTCTACCAGCCTGTCAAATAAAATTTGATGACGGTTAGATTTTTAGAGTGCCTTTCATTTTACATTTTATGCAGATTCATAGACGATCAATTTTTCCTTTGGTATATGTCATAACACAATCCTCCTTCAATTACTTGAATCTAGTTGTGTTTTTTACGAAAAGATCTGGGTAGATAGTCCATTGTAATAATAAAACCTAAGTAAATCATTTAACAATAAGCCAACTTCACTAACAAATCAAAAATCTGTTAACAGATTTTCACTTTTTATGTAATTTAACATCTCTCCGTACAAGGCAAGTTGGACAGCTATAAGTTTTTTTAACGGGATATCAATATACATAAACGTCAACTTCTACGTTTTAAATTTCAAGTTATCTGTCAAAAACATCTAAAAAGTGAAAAAACGTTCTGTGAAACATCAAATTCCAGGCCTGCTTGTACCATTGTAAGCGATCTCCTTGAAACTCTAACAATTGCAATATTGGGAAGAGGAATGTGTTAAAAGGCATGAATGTTCTTTAAAAAGACATGCACATGTCTTCTTAAATAATACTAATTTTTTATCAATATTAAACGGATTTCACACAATGTTGTATTATTAAACTATAATTTATCTTTAATCATAATTCTTGAAGTTCATCTCTTGTCTCCAAGTGCACTTCCACAAGTGAATATTGGTTCATTGTGAGTGAAAGTCAAGCCACACAAAGAACATGTCAACTCTTTCTTAATTAGACTTCGAGGTGAAACGGATTATCCTAAAAGCAACTCGAAATGTGTATTTATCATGAAATATATAATGTAAATTATTCGTATCCATATTAGTTGTCCTATACTATTTGAAATCAATTTATAGAACATATGTACTCATTTACCATTTAGTGATGTGATTGAAGGATAAATCCCCATATTCCCCATCTTATTCTCTTCATCTTTTTCGACACATGACTAACATACAACTTAGTTCTTTTCCTTTTACAACATACAACTTAGTTATGAGGATTAGAGTTACGAGTACATGGACATAAGTATCTATGTTACAATACTTTCACTAATGGAGTATCTATTAATGTATAGCATATATTCTTTATATATTTACCCTAATTTATCTACTTGATGGTAAGTTTTTTTTTAAATCATAACTTTGTATTAAAATGGAGTGACTTTCTTCAACATCTTTTAATCATAAATATGCCCATGTTCAACATCCTTACTTCAAAATTTTGCAGAAATTTATAATGAGCTTCTCAATTCATAAACATTATTAACATAAACAGAGATTCACAAACATAAGGCCACAACCTTGTCGTCAATGAAAAGAGCTTTAAAAAGGATCATGAAAATACTTTGAATGTCCTTCCTCATGTTCTTTTGATATATGCCACTGTCTGATACTGAGGTAGATACCTTCCTTAGATAATATATTTGCTTTGATATTGTGCTCTCTAGTGTATATATGGTAGAAAGAAACTGATTCTATTTTATTTTTAAGCTGATGATTTCTTCGATCAAAGGCTGCAAAAAAATGTCATGAAAATAATTTTCTTCTCTAAGCCAATCAATAACAAGTTTGGCACCACCAAACACTTATATCTTTTTTAGATTATCTTCCACTACAAGAGATAGCAACAGTTTAAGAGCTTAAAATTCTGCAAAATAATTCGATCCTTCTCTTAGTCCTGCGTTAAATATTACTTTCTTCCCCAACAAATTAGAATCCCCCCAGCTCCACAACTTCCACAGTTTTCCTAAGCAACCCCATCAAAATAGGACCGGGGCCATTCATTGTCAATTACGTCCTCTTTGATTTGTCAAGTCTTTTTTGGAGTTGAAAATTGCAGATAGTTGTTTAGTACTGTTGCACATGAAAGAGGTGAGGAATATACATATTCAAAGATACACTTGTTCTTAAATATCCATACTTGCCAAGCCAAAATCAGTGGAATACCTTTGTATTCTTGAAGCTCTGGTTTTTGAAGCCAAGTGAACAGACAAGCCGAGATAAAGAACCCCATCCCCTAGGGTAGCTTAATTTTTGAAATAATTTCCAGTTCTTTCAAAAGCTGAAGAGTAAATCTGCATTCCACTAACAGGTGAAAGTTTGTTTCCTTTGCGCATTTACACATACAACATCTACTAGGGCCAGCTCTAGTCCTTCTCTGCAAGTGATCCCAAGTCAATACTTAGTTCCGTAAAAAAAACCAGCTTAATATTTTTGTCTTTGGGGGGACGTTGAATTTCCATATAATACCCTACCACCATTATGGATCTAAATTTGATCTTTCCACCCGCGTTTCATAGCCTATTTTTGGAGTAAAAACACCATGCGGATCTATATTCCATACTTATTTGTCCCTTTCCTTCTTTAAATTAACATGACAGACCTTTATCTAGTTCGTGTAGACTGACCAGATAACTGCATCATTATCTCTGAATCCTATAGATTATGCAGTCTTCCATCCAATTCCATTCTCCAGATCACAATCGTAGAATTGATTAAGGGTTCTCAGTCCTTTAAATCGCAAATCCATTTTCATATGGAAAGGTAGACTAGTATGATATGATTCACTTCCTATACGCGCATATATCCCCACCTTAACACTGCAACTATCCCCTAATGTAATTTGATTAATGTATTCTGATTGATGTATCCTAATTTGATTAATGTATTCTGATTGAAGTATCCTAGTTGATGTATTATGGTTGATGTATTCTGATTAATGTGTTCTAGTTGATGTATTTTGCTTCTGGTTGATGTATTCTGATTGATGTGTTTTGGTTGATGTGTTTTGGTTGATGTATTATGGACCGGCGCCTATATGACTGATGTATGATTGATATTGGTTGATGTTACTAGTTGATATTAATTTTTATTAGTTGATGTATAATGAATTTTTAGATGTTCTCTAAAGAAGAATTATGCTTTGTGTGGAGATGAAACGTAGTATGTTTAACTACTAGTTTTATGGCCCTTTTTTTGTTTCTTAGTTAGATTGGAATTGTCGCATATAAGTTTTCTTACTTGTTACATTAAGTGCATAAAATTTTCAGGTGATCTTTGCAATCTTTGCTAGAAAAAATATCTCTATGATCTTTGTTGAAAGGTATCTTGGTGACATTTCATGTGTAGGTATCTCGGTAATATCTTGGTGGTATTTTGTATATCTTGTTGAAAAGTATGTACTAATTTTGTGACTAATTAAAGCATGATTCCGGTACCTTTGTTGAAGATGTACTTCATGCATCCTTATATATCCAATATTAATACAAGTATCCTTGTTAGAAAAATATCCTTGTGATCTTTGCTGAAAGTATCTTGTTAGGGTATCATTGTTGTATATCAAATACCTTTGTTAAAAGGCATCTTTGTAAAGTATCATGGTAAATATCATGCATCCTTGTAGGGAAAGTATTTGGGTGATAAATAATGTAACAGCATCTTGGTAATGCATCTCATGTTACTAACTATTTGGAATGCATTTCATATATCTTAGATGCATTTCATGTATTTTGTTGATAGAGCATATGCATGATGCATTTCATGTATATGTAGGTAAAGTATATGCCTTTCATGTGATTGATTGACTGGAATGCGTTTCATGAAGAAAGAGTACACACTTGATGCACTTCATGAAATTGAATGGTATACTTGATGCACTTCATGAAATTGATTGATACACATGATGCATTTCATACGATTGAATTGATTAGAATAAGATTTAAGTAGATGCATTTCAAATATTTTGTTGAGGTAGTATCTATATCTCATGTACCTTGTATATACTAATGTATTTCGTGTGATTTATTTCATGTATCATGTATCTTGAAGATGTATTTTATGTATCTAGATGAACAATATATATACATGTTTGTTGCTGATCGTGTGTTTGTTGGAACACAAAAAGTATCTTTGTAGAAGAATATATTTATATCATGTATCACATATTATATACTCGATGTTAATCATATGAGTGATTGAAATATGATTTTCAGGTGGATGTATCTTTGTTGAAGGTTTGAAGGCCTTGTAAAGATGATTTAAGACCCTTTGATGGGGATTGAAGATTGACCCTTGTTTCCTTGAGTCCACTCTACTAGTCCCAGTTCTCCCATGGGAAGTGGAGACAAACAAAAAAGTAGGTGGTGGTGGGAAGTATTGTGTTTATAAAGATGTTATCTTTCTGAGGCATGTATGGGAATATCCATTATCCTTTCGTAAATGCATGTATGTAATATGCAACGAGGACGATGTATGGTTTAAGGGGAGGGGGATGTAATACCCTCTGGTTTATCCCTTGGACATGTTATTATTCTGTTGATGTTGTGACATTATGGCACGAGGTTCCGGGACTATGGTTTGCACATTACTATTATTATTATTATGTTATTATTATTAATTAATATAATAAAATAGTTGGTATCGACCGATGCCACATAAAAGAGCACGAGGAACCGTGATGTTACGAGCAAGGGGAAGTGGGAAAGTGTGTTCCTAAGTGTTTGTGTCTATGTTGGTGGACCCTATTGATTTATGCACCCTCTTATGTTGTGTTGCTCCTTGATTTTATTATTCTGGGATGGTTTTTAATAAAATTGGAGTCACTTTCTCTCATAATGCGCCCCCTTGAGTGCCACTTGGTGTTTCCCCTCATGAAAGTTGTAACTCCTACTTAGTGGTCTTCTATTCTGGGAAAGTAACTCCTATTGTGACTCTCTCTCCCCCCCAACTCGATTTCTCCATGAGGAATTCGAATTGCTTGGTGCGTGCTTCATTTTCCTCTTGATTTTTGCTTCTTGCTTCTTGTTCTTGGTTCTTGGCTTCATTCTCTTTGTTCTTCGTTCACTCACTCATGTGCATTTCTCTTTGGAACTTGGGAATTTGATTTTCTACCTTTGGTATGTGTGAGAGCCTGTGATCTAGTGGTATTTTTGGATGGTTGGTTCACCCTTGCTGAGCCTATGCACAAGTAGAGAGACTTCGTTGTTGCTAGTCTATTTGTCCTGGAAGCTGCTTGTCCTAGGTTGGAAGTGATGTGGAATCCACTTTCCATTGGATGCAGTTGGACCGATGGTAGATTACTGTTTTAATGAGTCTATCTGTCCTAGAGCTATATGTCATGGATTGGAAATAGTGGTATCTATTTTCCATTGGAATACAGTTGAACCGATGGTAGAATTGTGACTATCTATCCTGGGGATATTGTCCTAGATTGGAAGTGATGTGGAATCCACTTTCCATTTTAAGGTGCCACATTTGGCACATAAACAATAATTCATGAAGACAAGAAAAATAGGTGTGAACATACACTAAATCTCATTAATAATTTACATATTTATACAATGAGATGACCATTGGGTTCAACTTCCCAAGTGGTCTCTTGGACTCCTGGGTGACTCTTGGTATCCCCTTAATGAATTATGGTCTACTTTGCACATGAATGGTGCACAATAATCCTAACACCAAGGATTAGGCTCCAACAAATCCCCCCTTAATCCGAAGGGTGTATACGAGTCCAAAACAAAGAAGAGATATACATAGGTGGAAGTGGACAACTACCAGCTACTGAACATTTCCATCTTGATGATCCTTTACCAAGAAGTTTATCTAGAAGCTTGCACTTGCTTCTGCTAAATACAAGAGCTCTCTAAAGGGATAGTTTTGGTTGACCATCAACCGAAAGGGACTAGTAGAAGCTAAAATATTCTACTATGTGTGTGGTTTAAGGTTGACCAAAAAATCTCGAACTTGGAAACAACACTCGCTCAGAGGTTCTCTGGAACTTGGCTCAAAGGCTTAGAGGTTCTGTCTGGAATGGTGGTTTTAGGCTAAACAAAAACTAACTGGAGAGTTGAAAACATGAAGTGAACAGCTGCAACTTGCTGGACATTTCCATCTTGACAACCTTTTTCCAATTTAGCTAGAAGCTTGCACATGCTTCTTCTCAATGAAGGTTCTCTCGATACTGGTAGTTTTAGGATGACCACCAACTCTTGAGCTCAGTCGAACATAGCTCTTCAACCGCTCACTTGTTCTGACTCACTTGTACTCGCTCTCCTATTACTGATGGTCTTCATTCTTCCCTATCAGGAACAATGTGAGGAGAGGAGAGTCCCATGGTGTCAAAACTAGACGTGAAACACATGAGTTCTCTATGGTATGTATATATTCTATCTTCATAATCCATGCATATGTAGCATCTTTGAATCTGGTGTCCTTCCAAACTCACTGTGGCTTGGGATCGCTTGATATGACTTACTTGAGGAAGGTTGTGAGTGTTTTTTCTTAGAGGGACAAGACTTCGAAACTTGAAGATTGACATAATGTTCCCCCCTGTTAGGTACAAAGTGAGAAGCGGTACAATAATATGATGCAAGTTTCACTCTTTTAGGTTTCTTTAGCTTCACACACTAATATGAAGAATGGTTGCACCTCCCACAATATCGACAAGGATGAAGATCAAAACACTGATATTTCATATGGCCAACTCTATGTAACTCTGAATAGGTTGTACATATGACATTATTTCATTGTTTTCTGGCAGCTGATAGGAATCATCTTCAAACAGGGGGGTATTATGAACAAGCATTAGTTCAGAATGTTGATTCCTGTGTTGTGCATCTTCCTCTTTGGATTTCAAATTCTGCAGTTGATTAATGACAATTTGGAGTGTGTCTTTGTTGATTGTGAGTGGGTCATCTATCCCTGTATGTAGTAGAGTGTTTAACAAATCTAATTTTTCTTCTGTATTATACATTGTGAAGACAATTTGAGGCATCCTTATGCAGGTAGTAACAAGTACAAAGACTCAATCAGACTGGGGGTTTCTTACAAATCTTCCCTTTACAAACAATGTTTCATCATATTCAAACTTAAAAGAGAAGGGGTGTCGGTCTCATCCAAAAGTGCACCTACATACAATGTGCAATTCAACTTGACTTAAGTTTGGTATTGTACAAAAACATTAATGCAAGTACCAAAACAAACGCTAGAACTTACAAACAAAACAAAGTTTGCAAGTTACATTCTTGAATGTTGAACTAAGGAATTTGCTATACCTGAATGATGTAGAAATTCTCTTCTTTTGGAGCAGCTATAGCAACAAGCTTCAAACTTGCTTGAATCCTTCAAGTGAGGACACCAAAATGATCTTAAATCTTCTCTGCAAGGTCACTTCTGATGGCTAGAAAATAGAGTTGTTAATTTGGCATATACACAATGCATTTCAAGAAGTCATGTGCACTATCTAGGTATGCTACACATTTTGAAGCACCTTTAAAACAATTCTGCAACACTACTATACAATTATGCAACATAAATTGAAACCTTTTCAATGCAATCTTCATGCATTCTTTTGCAATCCAATTCTTCTCTGGAAGCTAAGATTATAGAACCATGGGAAGCCAACTCTCATATGCCTAGAAAAAACTGCAAACACAATATCTGTAACAATTTCCACTCTCCAAACTCTACAAGCTCAGTATTCATGTAAAATCTAACATAATGCAACCTTCTAGAGTCTTTTACAATCTCATTTCAAAGACAAAATTTACAATGCTTTCTAAGGACATGCTCTAAATATCCAAAATAAAATAAGGGTTTGAACATCAAACTGTAAAATTCAAGGCATCAATTTAAAGGGAAATATATATGCAAAAATAAATAAAATACCTGTCCTCAAGTGTTGTCACATCTTTCAAATGAAGACGGTTGTAGCTTCCAAGCATGGTTACAACTCTCAACAGAAGTTCATAATACACGTTTAGACTGCACAATGTAGTTTTGATAGATGGAGAAGGTCACAACATGGGATCGACCTTTCACAACATTGTATTCACAAAAAATACAACAGTGTATTCGCATTATGAAGAAAAATAGGATTTACGCACGAGTCTTCAAAGGTCCAATGCAACTCTCATTTGATCAACCCAGAAACAAAAACGATGCTAGACTTCATGCAGATGGAATTTAGGATTTACATGACCAATTTTGTGTAGAGTGTTTGGTTCACAAAGTTGTCACATATGTCACTTCTCTCCTTCCCTCCAGTTGAAAACGTAGCTCTCCAAATATGATCACCAATGCAACCTTTACTTGCTTCTTCACAAAAAGAAAGTAGAAGTGCAATTTTCACTAGTTGCAAGAGAGAAGTATTCACATGATTTCTTCTCCATGTGTGAGATTCAGATTCAGTAGTATCATAGCTCCACATACCATAGAAATCACATCTCATCCATATTTTAAAGTTTAAATCATCTCCATATTAGTTACACCACACATTAGGTTGAGTCTTCACTAGCTCATTCTATGCACCAACAGGTTCACGCTCCATTGGGTTCATGTGGTCTTCAACATATAGGACACTCTTGGAGTTTTCTTCACAGAGGTCTATCTACAACACACAAAAGCTCGCTGCAGCAGCAATCGCCAAGTTACACAACTCTAAAATATTCACATTCCAACCAGTGATTGCAATGAGAAATCTATTGCAAGTGAACCCAGGCCTATATAAACTTGCTTCAATGCCGATTCCATTGTTGTAAAATTGCAGTTTGATTCAATGGAGGCATTATGTAGCACTAAAGCTGCTTTCAAATACATTTCCTTTCTCCTTTGAAATTCAAAAAGGTTGTAAGCAAAGACATTGTGTGAAATCTTCTAATCATGTGAAGACCACGCAGTTGGAACGCTAGGGTTCACGCCATTCTGAATTTTCTACTCAGCTACTGTACATGTAATTCCGTGCTACCCAGGTGTGAGAATTGAACACTAGCTTCCAATATTAACTCGTAGGTCTCGACTCTACTCATCTCCCTTTTAGAGAATTATGGTTTACGCATCAATAGAAACCACTCTATGTGGAGATCACGCCTCCTCAAGCAACCAATAACTTCGATGCTTGAAATTCTCATGAGCATAGTAACAATGTATGACATCGACTTTGTGATTCTTGCATATCATAAGAAACATCTGGGCATGGACATGCCCTCTGTTGTAAATGCATCCATTTTCCAAGATGATCAGAGAAACATTCTATCCACAGATGATATGTGAAATCCAAAACCAGGCGAGCTTGATAACCAAACGCTCTATAATACAATGTAAAGCGATTCACCCATTCTCCATAGCGTCATCTCTTGGCCTCCACAAGATGATCATTGTAGCGAGGAAAGTGAGTAGTCTTTAAACACTTTTTGCACCTATAACTTTCAACAATATTTGCACCAAATTGAAGGTGCTCAAGTGTTGTCTCATATTTCAAATGAAGACGGTTGTAGCTTCCAAGCATGGTTACAACTCTCAATAGAGGTTCATAATACACGTTTAGATTGCACAATGTAGTTTTGATAGATGGAGAAGGTTGCAGCATGGGATCGACCTTTCACAACATTGTATTCACAAAAAATACAACAGTGTATTCGCAATATGAAGAAAAATAGGATTTATGCATGAGTCTTCAAAGGTCCAATTCAAATCTCATTTGATCAACGCAGAAAGAAAAACGATGCCAGATTTCATGCAGATGGAATTTAGGGTTTACATGACCAATTTTGTGTAGAGTGTTTGGTTCACAAAGTTGTCACATATGTCACTTCTCTCCTTCCCCCTAGTTGAAAATGTATCTCTCCAAATATGATCACCAATGCAACCTTTACTTGCTTCTTCACAAAAAGAACGTAGAAGTGCAATCTTCACTAGTTGCAAGAGAGAAGTATTCACATGATTTCTTCTCCACGTGTGAGATTCAGATTCAGTAGTATCATATCTCCACATACCATAGAAATCAACTCTCATCCATATTTTAAACTTTAACTCATCTCCATATTAGTGACACCACACATTAGGTTGAGTCTTCACTAGCTCATTCTATGCACCAACAGGTTAACTCTCCATTGGGTTCACGTGGTCTTCAAGATATAGGACACTCTTGGAGTTTTCTTCATGGAGGTCTATCTACAACACACAAAAGCTCATTGCAGCAGCAATCACCAAGTTACACAGCTCTAAAATCTTCACATTCCAACCAATGATTGCAATGAGAAATCTATTTCAAGTGAACCCAGGCCTATGTAAACTTCCTTCAATGCCGATTCCACTATTGTAAAATTGCAGTTTGATTCAATGGAGGCATTATGTAGCACTAAAGCTTCTTGCAAATACATTTCCTTTCTCCTTTGAAATTCAAAAAGGTTGTAAGCAAAGACATTGTGTGAAATCTTCTAATCATGTGGGAACCAGGTAGTTAGAACGCTAGGGTTCATGCCATTCTGAATTTTCTACTCAACTGCTGTACATGTAATTCCGTGCTACCCAGCTGTGAGAATTTAACACTAGCTTCCAATATTAACTCGTAGGTCTCGACTCTACTCATCTCCCTTTGAGAGAATTAGGGTTTAGGCATAAATAGAAACCACTCTATGTGGAGATCACTCCTCCTCAAGCAACCAATAACTTCCATGCTTGAAACTCTCATGATCATAGTAACAATGCATGACATCAACTCTGTGATTCTTTCATATCATAAGAAAAATCTGGGCATTGACATGCCCTCTGTTGTAAATGCATCCATTTTCCAAGATGATAAGAGAAACATTCCATCCATAGATGATATGTGAAATCCAAAACAAGGCCAGCTTGATAACCAAACACTCTACAATACAATGTAAAGTGATTCACCCAGTCTCCACAGCGTCATCTCTTGGCCTTCACAAGATGATCATTGTAGTGAGGAAAGTGAGTAGTCCCTAAATACTTTTTGCACCTATAAATTTCAACAATATTTGCACCAAATTGAAGGTGCTCAAGTGTTGTCTCATCTTTCAAATGAAGACGGTTGTAGCTTACAAGCATGGTTACAACTCTCAACAGAGGTTCATAATACACGTTTAGACTGCACAATGTAGTTTTGATAGATGGAGAAGGTCGCAGCATGGGATCGAACTTTCACAACATTGCATTCACAAAAAATACAACAGTGTATTTGCAATATGAAGAAAAATATGATTTATGCACGAGTCTTCAAAGGTCCAACGCAACTCTCATTTGATCAACGCAAAAACAAAAACGATTCCAGACTTCATGCAGATGGAATTTAGGGTTTACATGACCAATTTTGTGTAGAGTGTTTGGTTCAAAAATTTGTCTTATATGTCACTTATCTCCTTCCCTCCAGTTGAAAACGTATCTCTCCATATATGATCGACAATGCAACCTTTACTTGCTTCTTCACAAAAAGAACATAGAAGTGCAATCTTTACTAGTTGCAAGAGAGAAGTATTCACATGATTTCTTCTCCACGTGTGAGATTCAGATTCAGTAGTATCATAGCTCCACATACCATAGAAATCACATCTCATCCATATTTTAAACTTTAACTCATCTCCATATTAGTGACACCACACATTAGGTTGAGACTTCACTAGCTCATTCTATGCACCAACAGGTTCACGCTCCATTGGTTTCACGTGGTCTTCAAGATATAGGACACTCTTAAAGTTTTCTTCACAGAGGTCTATCTACAACACACAAAATCTCGCTGCAGCAGCAATCGCCAAGTTACACAACTCTAAAATATTCACATTCCAACCAGTGATTGCAATGAGAAATCTATTGCAAGTGAACCTAGGCCTATGTAAACTTCCTTAAATGCCGATTCCATTGTTGTAAAATTGCGGTTTCATTCAATGGAGGCATTATGTAGCACTAGAGCTGCTTGCAAATACATTTTCTTTCTCCTTTGAAATTCAAAAAGGTTGTAAGCAAAGACATTGTGTGAAATATTCTAATCATGTGAAGACCACGCAGTTGGAACGGTAGGGTTCACGCCATTCTAAATTTTCTACTTAGCTACTGTACATGTAATTCCGTGCTACCCAGGTGTGAGAACTGAACACTAGCTTCCAATATTAACTCATAGGTCTCGAATCTACTCATCTCCCTTTGAGAGAATTAGGGTTTACGCGTCAATAGAAACCACTCTATGTGGAGATCAATCCTCCTCAAGCAACCAATAACTTCGATGCTTGAAATTCTCATGAGCATAGTAACAATGCATGACATCGACTCTGTGATTCTTGCATATCATAAGAAACATCTGGGCATTGACATGGCCTATGTTGTAAATTCATCCATTTGCCAAGATGATCAGAGAAACATTCTATCCACAGATGATATGTGAAATTCAAAACCAGGTGAGCTTGATAACCAAATGCTCTACAATACAATGTAAAGTGATTCACCCACTCTCCACAGCGTCATCTCTTGGCCTCCACAAGATGATCATTGTAGCAAGGAAAGTGAGTAATCCCTAAACACTTTTTGCACCTATAACTTTCAATAATATTTGCACCAAATTGAAGGTGCTCAAGTGTTGTTTCATCTTTCAAATGAAGATGGTTGTAGCTTCCAAGCATGGTTACAACTCTCAACAGAGGTTCATAATACACATTTAGACTGCACAATGTAGTTTTGATAGATGGAGAAGGTCACAGCATGGGATCGACCTTTCAAAACATTGTATTCACAAAAAATACAACAGTGTATTCGCAATATAAAGAAAAATAATATTTATGCATGAGTCTTCAAAGGTCCAACGCAGAAACAAAAACGATACCAGACTTCATGTAGATGGAATTTAGGGTTTACATGACCAATTTTGTGTAGAGTGTTTGGTTCACAAAGTTGTCACATATGTCACTTCTCTCCTTACCTCCTATTGAAAACGTAGCTCTCTAAATATGATCACGAATGCAATCTTTACTTGCTTCTTCACAAAAAGAATGTAGAAGTGCAATCTTCACCAGTTGCAGGAGAGAAAGATTCACATGATTTCTTCTCCACGTGTGAGATTCAGATTCAGTAGTATCATAGCTCCACATACCATAGAAATCACATCTCATCCATATTTTAAACTTTAAATCATCTCCATATTAGTGACACCACACATAAGGTTGAGTCTTCACTAGCTTATTCTATGCACCAACAGGTTCACGCTCCATTGGGTTCATGTGGTCTTCAAGATATAGGACACTCTTGGAGTTTTCTTCACGGAGGTCTATCTACAACAAACAAAATCTCACTGCAGCAGCAATCACCAAGTTACACAACTCTAAAATATTCACATTCCAACCAGTGATTGCAATGAGAAATCTATTGCAAGTCAACCCAAGCCTATATAAACTTCCTTCAATGCCGATTCCATTGTTGTAAAATTGCAGTTTGATTCAATGGAGGCATTATGTAGCACTAAAGCTGCTTGCAAATACATTTCCTTTCTCCTTTGAAATTCAAAAAGGTTGTAAGCAAAGACATTGTGTGAAATCTTCTAATCATGTGAAGACCACGCAGTTGGAACGCTAGCATTCACACCATTCTGAATTTTCTACTCAGCTACTGTACCTGTAATTCCGTGCTACCCAGGTGTGAGAATTGAACACTAGCTTCCAATATTAACTCATAGGTCTCGACTCTACTCATCTCCCTTTGATAGAATTAGGGTTTACGCATCAATAGAAACCACTCTATGTGGAGATCACTCCTCCTCAAGCAACCAATAACTTCGATGCTTAAAATTCTCATGAGCATAGTAACAATCCATGACATCGAATCTGTGATTCTTGCATATCATAAGAAACATCTGGGCATTGACATGCCCTCTGTCGTAAATGCATCCATTTTCCAAGATGACCAGAGAAACATTCTATCCAAAGATGATATGTGAAATCCAAAACCAGGCGAGCTTGATAACCAAACGCTCTACAATACAATGTAAAGCGATTCACCCACTCTCCACAGCATCATCTCTTGGCCTCCACAAGATGATCATTGTAGCGTGGAAAGTGAGTAGTCCCTAAACACTTTTTGCACCTATAACTTTCAACAATATTTGCACCAAATTGAAGGTGCTCAAGTGTTGTCTCATCTTTCAAATGAAGACGGTTGTAGCTTCCAAGCATGGTTACAACTCTCAACAGAGGTTCATAATACACGTTTAGACTGCACAATGTAGTTTTGATAGATGGAGAAGGTCGCAACATTTGATCGACCTTTCACAATAGTGTAGTCACAAAAAATACAACAGTGTATTCGCAATATGAAGAAAAATAGGATTTATGCATGAGTCTTCAAATGTCCAACGCAGAAACAAAAACGATGCAAGACTTCATGCAGATGGAATTTAGGGTTTACGTGACCAATTTTGTGTAGAGTTTTTGGTTCACAAAGTTGTCACATATGTCACTTCTATCCTTCCCTCCAGTTGAAAACCTAGCTCTCCAAATATGGTCACCAATGCAACCTTTACTTGCTTCTTCACAAAAAGAACGTAGAAGTGCAATCTTCACTAGTTGCAAGAGAGAAGTATTCACATGATTTCTTCTCCACGTGTGAGATTCAGATTCAGTAGTATCATAGCTCCACATACCATAGGAATCACATCTCATCCATATTTTAAACTTTAACTCATCTCCATATTAGTGACACCACACATTAGGTTGAGTCTTCACTAGCTCATTCTATGCACCAATAGGTTCACGCTCCATTGGGTTCACGTGGTCTTCAAGATATAGGACACTCTTGGAGTTTTCTTCGCGGAGGTCTATCTACAACACACAAAATCTCACTGCAGCAACAATCGCCAAGTTACACAACTCTAAAATATTCACATTCCAACCAGTGATTGCAATGAGAAATCTATTGCAAGTCAACCCAGGCCTATATAAACTTCCTTCAATGCCGATTCCATTGTTGTAAAATTGCAGTTTGATTCAATGGAGGCATTATGTAGCACTAAAGCTGCTTGCAAATACATTTCCTTTCTCCTTTGAAATTCAAAAAGGTTGTAAGCAAAGACATTGTGTGAAATCTTCTAATCATGTGAAGACCACGCAGTTGGAACGCTAGGGTTCACGCCATTCTGAATTTTCTACTCAGCTACTGTACCTGTAATTCCGTGCTACCCAGGTGTGAGAATTGAACACTAGCTTCCAATATTAACTCATAGGTCTCGACTCTACTCATCTCCCTTTGATAGAATTAGGGTTTACGCATCAATAGAAACCACTCTATGTGGAGATCACTCCTCCTCAAGCAACCAATAACTTCGATGCTTAAAATTCTCATGAGCATAGTAACAATCCATGACATCGAATCTGTGATTCTTGCATATCATAAGAAACATCTGGGCATTGACATGCCCTCTGTCGTAAATGCATCCATTTTCCAAGATGACCAGAGAAACATTCTATCCAAAGATGATATGTGAAATCCAAAACCAGGCGAGCTTGATAACCAAACGCTCTACAATACAATGTAAAGCGATTCACCCACTCTCCACAGCATCATCTCTTGGCCTCCACAAGATGATCATTGTAGCGAGGAAAGTGAGTAGTCCCTAAACACTTTTTGCACCTATAACTTTCAACAATATTTGCACCAAATTGAAGGTGCTCAAGTGTTGTCTCATCTTTCAAATGAAGACGGTTGTAGCTTCCAAGCATGGTTACAACTCTCAACAGAGGTTCATAATACACGTTTAGACTGCACAATGTAGTTTTGATAGATGGAGAACGTTGCAGAATGGGATCGACCTTTCACAACATTGTATTCAAAAAAAAATACAACAGTGTATTCGCAATATGAAGAAAAATAGGATTTATGCACGAGTGTTCAAAGGTCCAACGCAACTCTCATTTGATCAACGCAGAAACAAAGACGATGCGAGACTTCATGCAGATGGAATTCAGGGTTTACATGGCCAATTTTGTGTAGAGTGTTTGGTTCAAAAATTTGTCACATATGTCACTTCTCTTCTTCCCTCCAGTTGAAAACGTAGCTCTCCAAATATGATCACCAATGCAACCTTTACTTGCTTCTTCACAAAAAGAATGTAGAAGTGCAATCTTCACTAGTTGAAAGAGAGAAGTATTCACATGATTTCTTCTCCACGTGTGAGATTTAGATTCAGTAGTATCATAGCTCCACATACCATAGAAATCACATCTCATGCATATTTTAAACTTTAACTCATCTCCATATTAGTGACACCCACATTAGGTTGAGTCTTCACTAGCTCATTCTATGCACCAACAGGTTCACGCTCCATTGGGTTCACGTGGTCTTCATGATATAGGACACTCTTGGACTTTTCTTCATGGAGGTCTATCTACAACACACAAAAGCTCACTGCAGCATTAATCGCCAAGTTACACAACTCTAAAATATTCACATTCCAACCAGTGATTGCAATGAGGAATCTATTGCAAGTGAACCCAGGCCTATATAAACTTCCTTCAATGCCGATTCCATTGTTGTAAAATTGCAGTTTGATTCAATGGAGGTATTACGTAGCACTAAAGCTGCTTGTAAATACATTTCCTTTCTCCTTTGAAATTCAAAAATCTTGTAAGCAAAGACATTGTGTGAAATATTCTAATCATGTGAAGACCAAGCAGTTGGAACGCTAGGGTTTACGCCATTTTGAATTTTCTACTCAGCTACTATACATGTAATTCCGTGCTACCCAGGTGTGAGAATTGAACACTAGCTTCCAATATTAACTCGTAGTTCTCGACTCTACTCATCTCCCATTGAGAGAATTAGGGTTTACGCACTAGAAACCACTCTATGTGGAGATCACTCCTCCTCAAGCAACCAATAACTTCAATGCTTGAAATTCTCATGAGCATAGTAACAATGCATGGCATCGACTCTGTGATTCTTGCATATCATAAGAAACATCTGGGCATTGACATGCCCTCTGTTATAAAGGCATCCATTTTCCAAGATGATCAAAGAAACTTTCACATGATTTCTTCTGTTATACAAGTGCAATCTTCACTAGTTACTATTTCTTTCTAGGCATTGACATGCCCTTTGTTATAGAAGTGCAATATTCACTAGTTGCAAGAGAGAAGTATTCACAAGATTTCTTCTCCACGTGTGAGATTCAGATTTAGTAGTATCATAGCTCCACATACCATAGAAATCACATCTCATCCATATTTTAAACTTTAACTCATATCCGTATTAGTGACACCACACATTAGGTTGAGTCTTCACTAGCTTATTCTATGCACCAACAGGTTCACGCTCCATTGGGTTCACATGGTCTTCAAGATAGAAGACACTCTTGGAGTTTTCTTCACGGAGGTCTATCTACAACACATAAAAGCTCGCAGTAGCAGCAATTGCCAAGTTACACAACTCTAAAATCTTCACATTCCAACCAATGATTGCAATGAGAAGTCTATTGCAAGTGAACCCAGGCCTATATAAACTTCCTTCAATGCTGATTCCATTGTTGTAAAATTGCAGTTTGATTCAATGGAGGCATTATGTAGCACTAAAGCTGCTTTCAAATACATTTCCTTTCTCCTTTGAAATTCAAAAAGGTTGTAAGCAAAGACATTGTGTGAAATCTTCTATTCATGTGAAGACCACGCAGTTGGAACGCTAGGGTTCACGCCATTCTGAATTTTCTACTCAGCTACTGTACATGTAATTCCGTGCTACCCAGGTGTGAGAATTGAACACTAGCTTCCAATATTAACTCGTAGGTCTCGACTCTACTCATCTCCCTTTTAGAGAATTATGGTTTACGCATCAATAGAAACCACTCTATGTGGAGATCACGCCTCCTCAAGCAACCAATAACTTCGATGCTTGAAATTCTCATGAGCATAGTAACAATGTATGACATCGAATTTGTGATTCTTGCATATCATAAGAAACATCTGGGCATGGACATGCCCTCTGTTGTAAATGCATCCATTTTCCAAGATGATCAGAGAAACATTCTATCCACAGATGATATGTGAAATCCAAAACCAGGCGAGCTTGATAACCAAACGCTCTATAATACAATGTAAAGCGATTCACCCACTCTCCACAAGATGATCATTGTAGCGAGGAAAGTGAGTAGTCCCGAAACACTTTTTGCACCTATAACTTTCAACAATATTTGCACCAAATTGAAGGTGCTCAAGTGTTGTCTCATCTTTCAAATGAAGATGGTTGTAGCTTCCAAGCATGGTTACAACTCTCAATAGAGGTTCATAATACACGTTTAGACTGCACAATGTAGTTTTGATAGATGGAGAAGGTCGCAGCATGGGATCGACCTTTCACAACAATTTATTCACAATATGAAGAAAAATAGGATTTATGCACGAGTCTTCAAAGGTCCAACGCAACTCTCATTTGATCAACGCAGAAACAAAAACGATGCCAGACTTCATGCAGATGGAATTTAGGATTTACATGACCAATTTTGTGTAGAGTGTTTGGTTCACAAAGTTGCCACATATGTCACTTCTCTCCTTCCCTCTAGTTGAAAACGTAGCTCTCCAAATATGATCACCAATGCAACCTTTACTTGCTTCTTCACAAAAAGAACGTAGAAGTGCAATCTTCACTAGTTGCAAGAGAGAAGTATTCACATGATTTCTTCTCCACGTTTGAGATTCATATTTAGTAGTATCATAGCTCCACATACCATAGAAATCACATCTCATCCATATTTTAAAGTTTAACTCATCTCTATATTAGTGACACCACACATTAGGTTGAGTCTTCACTAGGTCATTCTATGCACCAATAGGTTCATGTGGTCTTCAAGATATAGGACACTATTGGAGCTTTCTTCACAGAGGTCTATCTACAACACACAAAAGCTTGTTGCAGCAGCAATCGCCAAGTTACACAACTCTAAAATCTTCACATTCCAACCAGTGATTGCAATGAGAAACCTATTGCAAGTGAACCCAGGCCTATATAAACTTCCTTCAATGCCGATTCCATTGTTGTAAAATTGCAGTTGGATTCAATGGAGGCATTATGTAGCACTAAAGCTACTTGCAAATACATTTCCTTTCTCCTTTGAAATTCAAAAAGGTTGTAAGCAAAGACATTGTGTGAAATCTTCTAATCATGTGAAGACCACGCAGTTGGAACGCTAGGGTTCACGCCATTCTGAATTTTCTACTCAGCTACTGTACATGTAATTCCGTGCTACCCAGATGTGAGAATTGAACACTAGCTTCCAATATTAACTCGTAGGTCTCGACTCTACTCATCTCCCTTTGAGAGAATTAGGGTTTACGCATCAATAGAAACCACTCTATGTGGAGATCACTCCTCCTCAAGCAACCAATAACTTAGATGCTTGAAATTCTCATGAGCATAGTAAGAATGCATGACATTGACTCTATGATTCTTGCAGATCATAAGAAACATCTGGGCATTGACATGCCATCTGTTTTAAATGCATCCATTTGCCAAGATGATTAGAGAAACATTCTATCCACAGATGATATGTGAAATCCAAAGCCAGGCGAGCTTGATAACCAAATGCTCTACAATACAATGTAACGCGATTCACCCACTCTCCACAGTGTCATATCTTGGCCTCCACAATATGATCATTGTAGCGAGGAAAGTCAGTAGTCGCTAAACACTTTTTGCACCTATAAATTTCAACAATATTTGCACCAAATTGAAGGTTCTCAACAATAACATTCATGATACCAATGTGAACAGTGTCAAATCCACATCTAGAACAAGGTAGTTGATTGACCCACCTAAAGGATTGCTTGAACTCGCAACAATTGTAGGCGCAAAAAAGCATGATCTTGCTCAACTTTATCCAGCTTAAACTTCCCACCCTTGGCTAGGGAAATGACTGTTTTTTCTTCAAGTTCATCTATGGGAACCAAATTTCATGCTACCTCCTGCTAGACAGGATCTTCATGTAGAAAGACTCGGTCCACATATGGTCGAAGCCTTCGCTCAAAATCCTCCTGTGATTTCTTCTAGTGAAGCGTTGGTGGAAGGATCCATGGATTAAATTACTTTACAGCTCCGACTGAAAATCGTTTGGAAACTAGGAGCTCCCGGTAATTGCTGTGATTACAAAGGCTTCATGGATAAAGAGAGTTGGTTTTCAAGTCACGTCAATCTCCATGCAACATAAAGGAGGAGAAGCTAGGCTTCACGGAAAAGGAAGAAGATGTGGCTCTTCAAAAGGATTGTTACACAACTACAGTCTTTAACAATTGAGACTTGGTTTCAATCAATAGCTCTGCGAAAGTATTAGGTCATGGTATATCAATGTTGCATCTCTATTCAGTACCAGAAAATAAGGTTTACGCTACAATGTAACTCCAATAGTTGCACAAAGGAGAGAATGGAGTCTTAACAAAATGAAGACTCAATGGTTTCACTCATGGGAGAGTAAACTAGGGTCTTGTTGGAGCAAGAAATTAGTGAAATCATCTGTTCAAAATGAAGTGTGTACATGAGAGGGAATGCAGAATTAGAGAAATGGTTCTCATGCCATAGTTAGGCTACGTAGTAAGAACAAGTACCACTGACAGAATATCACATGATAACTCTAGTGAATTTGTAGTAGGCATAGAGTAGATTGGCAACACAAAATTCTAGGATAGAGAGGCAACAGGTAGGCAAAATGAATGAACCAGGAGGGTGTAGGTGCAGAATGGCATAATCATGAGCAAATATGACATGCATACATGCATAACATCAATCCAGAATGAGGTCGTAGGTAAACGGTCACACTAAGGCATAGTCACAAGCAGATAAGTCATGAAAATAGTCGTTAGGGTTAGGTAAAATGCAGGAAGAAACGCCCAGAGCAAAATAATCATGTGGACGAGCAGAGGACAGAAGTGCAAAACTGTAGGAATCTATGCAGAGTGAAGAATGTAGAATAGCAGCAGGAGTTATGGTAGAATTCTGAGCACATGTCAGATTGTAACTTGGAGTCTTTGATACCACTGTAATGGTTTCACATTGGGCACATAAACAATAATTCATGGAGACAAGAAAAATAGGCATGAACACACACTAAATCTCATTTATAATTTACATATTTATACAATTAGATGACCATTGGGTTCAACTTCCCAAGTGCTATCTTGGACTCCCGGGTGACTCTTGGTCTCCCCTTAAGGACTTATGGTCTACTTTGTTCATGAATGGTGCACAATAATCCTAACACCGAGGATTAGGCTCCAACACCATTAGATTTGTAGTTGGACTAATGATAGTTGGGTTTTATGGTTGAGTGCACTCTTGCTTGTGACATCATGGTTCCATCTCAGGGGTGACATGTGAAAAGAAATATTTGGGCTTGTACAGTGTCTATGGTTGGGTGGATGATGGCACGGTCGATTTTAGTTGCGGGAATTTGCAAGATAAGTTGTTGTCTTTTATTTATATGGGTTATTTGTTTATGATATATATATGTGTGTGTGTGTGTGTGTGTGTGTGAAATATTTGATGGAATGTGTGAATCAAATGTGAAAAAATTATTTTTTATGATTCCGGTTGTTTTTCCATTACTAGTTCTTTTGGAAAAATTGTGAAAGCTAGGTTTGGGACTTTGCAAGAGAAATGTTTGCTAAAACGGTTATGAGACTCCCATGCAACATATCTGATTTTTATGTATTTGATAATCTTGGTAGAATGTGTTATTTTAATGTGGAATAGTTTTACAAAGGTCTATGTAATCCATTTACAATGAATTTAGTTGTTCTTCAATTAGTAGTTTTCCAGAAAAAATAGTTTTTGTTAGATTCAAGACTTTGCAAGAGAAGTGTTTGTTAAAATGTGTATATGAGTTATTTGATTCATATACCATATTTTCTTATGATATGTTTGATTAAATGTGTGAAATAGATTCCAATATAGTCTATAAAATTTGTTACCGTGATCCTAGTCTATTTCTCGAACTGCTATTATTTTCGGAGAGGTTGCCATAGTTATATTTGGGATTTGAAATGTGGAATGTATATGAGAATGAAGCTACATCCATATGATTTTAGATGAAAGCTAGTTTTGGGACTTTGCAAGAGAAATGTTTGCTAAAATGGTTATGAGACTCCTATGCTATAGATCTGATTTTTATGTCTCTGATAATCTTGGTAGAATGTGTTATTCGAATGTGGAATAGTTTTATAAAGGTCTATGTAATCCATTTGCAATGAATTTAGTTGTTCTTCAATTACTAGTTTTCTAGAAAAATAGTTTTAGTTAGATTCAAGACTTTGCAAGAGAAGTGTTTGTTAAAATGTGTATATGATTTATTTGATTCATATATCATATTTTCATATGATATGTTTGATTAAATGTGTGAAATAGATTCCAATATAGTCTATAAAATTTGTTACCGTTATCCTAGTCTATTTCTCGAACTGCTATTTTTTTCGGAGAGGTTTCCATAGTTAGATTTGGGATTTGAAATGTGGAATGTATATGAGAATGAAGATACATACATATTATTTTAGATGAACTCTAACATGCTGATCCTAACCTCCGATGATTGAATCCTTCTTGTTGAATTACTTTTGAAAACTAGAATTGGAAACTAATTTCAAAACGGTGAAATTGGTAACTAGTTTTTGGGTTCGAGTCTCTATTTTTTGTAAAAGATGAATGTACAACCATATGCTCTGTTTTTGGTAATTTATTTTTGTTGTAGAATTTTGTTTTCTAGATCTATACCTTCACCTATGTGTGCCTCACAATCAGTACAATTGGTTTGAGTGAATTCCTAGTAGTATTTATTAACTAGTTGTACTGATTAAACTTGAAAGACTCTTCATTTATGTACTCGGATCGGAGTTCCAAATGTAATTTTAGTTTTTTTTCATGCATGTTTATTTACGCACATAATGGATGTAGGTTCAATTTTTGGATAGTTGGTATGATGGTAAGTTGAAAATGCACAAGACTAGTTGTTTGCATAGTGAAACTAGTTGACTAGGCATAGTATCTCATTTTTGTGTATATTATGTTTAATGATTTAAAAATGGTTATTTGGACATATTTACATGGCTTTAGGTGTTGATTATCCATTGTTATTTTTAGTTGCGTTAATTAATTCAAAAAATTATTTTATGCTAAGTATCGTCATTTGTAAGTTAAGTGTCGTAATTAGCACATTAATTACCTTAATTAATAAGTTAATGACATATTGTTGGAAATGGCCTTTTTGGGTGCAAACAACTTGTTTTATGGCTTGGCATGAATGTATAATGATGTTAGGTAGTGTTGGATAATATTTCCTAGCCTTGGTTCAGTTGTTTTCTTAGATGTAAATTTTTTTTTGAATTAATTTGCGATTATCGATATTTTGTTGTAATCAATTTGTGGAAATTGAAATTCAGTATTTAATTCTCTTTCTCCATTGTGCTTAAACTTTGTAATTAGCCTCTTAGATCTAATGATATGTCCCTAATTTCATTTGATATCCCCGAGGGACATTACATTTTTTGGAGTAGTTTGCTTGTATTTTGTAAATATGGTTGGACAATCATGATGTAACCCTCTCATTTTTAATATCAACACAATCTACCCATTCATGTTTGAAAAAAAATTAACCATTGAGTAACTTTCTTAAATTAAAATATGTAATAATATTTTAACAAATGTGTATTAATTAAATTTATTATAGATAAGTTTTATTAATGCTATGGATGATGATTTATGAATTAATCAACAATATTAACTATAGAGTGTATTGATTGTGTATGTTGCATATTATAGACCATAAAGTCATGGAAAAGTTATTTGTTAAGAATCCATTAATTTATGAACAATTATGATCGAAATATTATTAACCATAAAGTGGTGCATGCAATATTTGGCATGAGTACATTAATAATATGGATAAATAATATTTGAAAAAAGTATGTCACACTGTGATATTCATCAAGGTTATGTTGCATTGTGACATTCTTGAATGGTTGTCACATTACGACATTCATCTTGACTTACTTATGTTGAATTCCTACATTTATGAATGTTTACATATCAAGTCATTGTATGGATTGAAACAAGCACCTCACGCATGGTATGGAAAGCTAACCAAGCACCTTATGAAGTTGAATTTTAAACATTTTAATCTTGATGAAGCAACATTGTTTGTAAAGAAAGTTGGAAGATTTGTTGTGTATTTTGTGGTGTATGTAGATGATCTTTTGATGACAAGGAACAATGAAAGCTATATTGCATCAACAAAGAAAGAACTGAAAAAGGGATTTGAGTTGACATATTTAGGACACCTTCATTACTACTTGGGAATTGAAGTGACTCAACATCCTAAGTACATATTCATATCCCAAAAGAAGTACATTGGAGAACTGTTGAACATATTTTGCATCACATAATGCAACCCTCTCTCTACTCCAATGGAACATAAGTTGAAGCTCACATCAAATGTAGGAAAATAATTTGAGGATATGACCAAGTGCCGACAACTTGTGGAAATCCTTATCTACCATACCACCACTAGACCATATATATCATTTGTTGTTGGCATCATTTCAAGGTCCATGCAAAAACCTTGTGAAGGACACTAGTCTACTGCTAAAAGAGTTCTAAGATACTTGAAGGGGACTCATAGGACACCTTCATTACTGCTTGGGAATTGAAGTGACTCAACATCCTAAGTACATATTCATATCCCAAAAGAAGTACGTTGGAGAACTGTTGAACATATTTTGCATCACATAATGCAACCCTCTCTCTACTCCAATGGAACATAAGTTGAAGCTCACATCAAATGTAGGAAAATAATTTGAGGATATGACCAAGTGCCGACAGCTTGTGGAAATCCTTATCTACCATACCACCACTAGACCATATATATCATTTGTTGTTGGCATCATTTCAAGGTCCATGCAAAAACCTTGTGAAGGACACTGGTCTACTGCTAAAAGAGTTCTAAGATACTTGAAGGGGACTCAAGACTTTGGATTCAAGTATTCTAAGGTGGATGACTTCAAACTTATTAGGTACTTTGATTTAGACTTTGACGGAAACAAAGAGACATGAGTGTCTACTTCTCTCTACCTCATGAGTCTTGGATCAACAATTATCTCTTGGAGACCACGCCAAAAAGAAACTGACTGTATCCACTTTAAAGAAACTAATAAATAATAAAAGTGTAACCACCAAAAAGAATAATTTTAAGCAAAGGCTTAGTCCACCTTATTCCAAAAATAATAATTTTGAAGCTTAAATCACCCATAGAACAAATCATTTTTAAGGGCGATGATGGCTAAGTAGTTACTAAATACCACTTCCATAAAGATTACACAACTTCACTGTGCACACCCATTATGACTGCGTTTAAAGATTACAAGCTATGGAGATAACATAGATCGAATTTAATGAAGAGTATGCCATGGATCATAGATTAACACTATTTAAATATTAATTAAACTAGCAGAACCACTTAACTTGTGGCCAGTGAATGCAGTGATCGAATTTAATGAAAAGTATGCCATGGATCATAGACTAACACTATTTAAATGTTAATTAAACTAACACAACAATTTTAACTTGTGGCCGGTGAATGTCGATAGGCCACAAGTTAAGTGCTACAAGTTATAACATGTACATTTATATATTTTTCATATATATATATATATATATATTTGTTTATTTTGAATTTGGAATGAGTAGATCATTAATAATACAATTGTCTCATCTTCATGTAGTTTAGGAAGATTACTCTTCCTACCACTCCAAACCCTAAATAAAAAACATAAAGTAATTATAATAATTTAATAATTTATTATATTTTATAATATTTAAATACTTTTAAAAATTATTATGTATTATTCAGTTTTAGATTGTTTCCTCTAATTTTATTTATAAGAAAAATTAATAAAAGTAAGTTTGACAGTTTCATAATAATTACAAATACTTTTGAGATATTCATTTTTTGGGGCAGTTCTGTGAGTGATATATGATTTTAGGAGAGTAATTTTCATGGCACTACAATATGGTCATCAAGAAATTTTGTTATAAAGCATTAGAATTAAAAGGAGAATTAGAAACAAAGTGCTATATTAATATAAACATCTAAAATAAAGATAAATATAATGAAAAGTAAAAAATAGTTTATACTACTCGTTCTATTATTTGACCATCTACTCAAGTCATATAATGCAATGATTTTCATGGGTCCAGTTTCTATCAACATGGTAGTCCCGTCCAAACTATATCAGAGGAATACTAATAATCCAAAGCAAGTTCGATAAATGCTCTCGTTTGGCGAAGTTGAGATTTTCTTATTTTCGTCGATCTAATTATGAAAAGTCGCCAATCTGAGAAGGACAAATATAAATTTGTTTATCAAGGATTAGATGTTATTGATAGTCACAAACCACTTAACATTTCCCTTGCTCAAACTCTTAGATGTTATTGATAGTCACAAACCACTTAACATCTTCCTCGCTCAAACTCCTCACTATAAATATACCAATGTAGATCCAAATCCTAGGCTCTATGAAGCGCCGAGAGGGATCAAATCTCCTGAAGTGCAAACCTCTCCTTGAATAGCACCTTGATTGCAATACCTACACTCTAAAATCTCATATTTACTTTTTACTTTGTATTAAAAGTAAAAAGTAAAGTCTCCTCATATTTACTTTTTACTTTGTATTATTCTTTTTTGTTTATGATTACTTTGTGTTATTTTTTTTTGTTTATGGCGGACATAATATTTATTACTTTTTACTTTGTATTATTCTTTTTTGTTTACTTTGTTATTTATGGCCGACAATATCGACAAACACTCGACTTACAAGATCTCCCTCATACAAATGTTATTTATGGCCGACAATATCGACAAAGACTCTACTAACAAGATCTCCCTCATACTAGGCTGTAGAGCGCCTCTCGGCGCAATTATTAATTTTTTATATATAAATTGTAAGCCTTTCCATTGTTTTCACTTTGATCTTCATCCCAAATGAAACCACATTGGAAAGTTGTATAATGTCGTCCTCCATGCCTAACTTAATATTTTATGATCAATTTTAAATCTTTCATTTGTTTTCACTTTGATATTCAGCCCAACGAAACCACATTGGAAGGTTGTATAATTCGGTTTTTCTTGCATAATTTAATAATTTCTTGAAGAAATAAAATAAAATGCATTACTGGCCAATCATTTTGTTGTTCCAAGAATATTTGTGGCATATTCTAAAGAGGTTCAGTTCGTCAAAACTGTTTTATTAAAAATAAAAAATAAAATAATATTAAATTACAAGCCATAACACCAAGACAAATTGGTAGAAATACTCCTTTAGATTGTTAGGATAATTAATACTCCATCCTTGTCTTACTTAACATTATTTACCTTTTCCTAGTAGTTGATGATGTTATTTTCCCCCTAGTGGTGTGCATATGTCATCTAGGACCCATTATCCACCTAATGTGCCCTGCATGCATGATTTTAGGCCTACGAGAATCAATTTTCTACATTTTAGGAGCTAACTCAGTGTTCTAGTTCAATCCACCTGAGTTCCTGACTCTAGCGGGGGGTTTGATCTTCGATCATCACTGATTTTGATCTAATGCACCATTTTTCACCTACTTTGCATGTAGAACTCACTAATGCGCCCTTCTTGGTCAGTTAACTAATTGTGACTTCAGTTTTAACTGAGTTTTGGTTGAGTTGAGTTGAGTTGATTTTGGGACTTCCGGAGCACTCTAGTGGTGACAATTCCTATGCTAGACTGACATGATTCTCCTAGGATAATCGAATTCTCTCCATTGTAACATATATGTTGACTTATATATTGATTAATGGATCATAACACACATTTTTGTTTCTATCTGAATTCCAATGCATGATTAATTTTATTGCTCATTTCACTGCAAGTTTCATTATAATTCATATTTTCTGCTCATTCTTTTCATTGTGAGGTATTCTCAACTCTATGATCTGTTGTATTCTAGAATTTCACATGGTATCAAAGCATGTTAGGGGAGCATGCTGCATCCAGTAGTGCACCATAAGTAAAGGATTTTACACAGAAGTCCGTGGTAAAGGCATCTTGATAGCCTTGGTTCTGCCAAGGAAATATTCCCTGGTGTGAAGCGCTCCCGAAAGTGCCTACTGTCAAATTGAAGATCTCTATAGAGTCAGTAACTGAGTTTATATCCAATTTGAGAGTTTTTTGCGGGATTTTGAAGGTTTTTCAATGCAGCAATAGAAACACTTTCAGTTTTTATTTGCTCCAGCAGTTTCACATGGAGAATTCGAATGTTCCTTTGTCTCCAATGATCCTGACATCCTTCAATTATCTTGATTGGAGGGCTGATATGCAGATGGTTTTGTGCAACAAGAGTCTGTACAAGGTCACAATGGGAAAGGAGGTTGAACCTCAGGTAGCTCTTGAGAAGGATAAGTACCTGAACAGATTAGATGAAACATTTCGTTTCATGTGTATTCATTTTTCGAGATATTTTCTCTTCCACCTTGAAGGATTGAAGACTCCAATAGAGGTTTGGTTGAATTTTGAGACTCTCTTCGGAAATAAATATGAGCTGAGAGGCCATATTGTGGAGAATGAATTAATTTCTCTTCAACCCAACAGTTTCGAAACCATACAAAATTTCTTTTCTAAATTCAAATCCTTGGTTATGTAGTGCAAATAATGTGGCATTGAGAAGAAGGATGAGCAACTAGTGCTATCCATTCTAAGCAAGCTTGGTCCTAAATTTTCAATATTTGTTTCTACCTTCCATTCTCAGATATTGTCAATCCCCAACTGGAAAATGCCTTCTTTAGATGCGTTCTCTGAATCTCTCATTATTTCTAGGACTAGTCTGCAAATGCGGACATAAGCTGGCCTCCCTAGTTTAATCACTAAGTATAGACCAAAACAAGCAATCATACATACATTTCCTTAACTTGATCCAATCACAAATTGAAAGGTAAAAGACATACCTCTGGATGTGAGTTTTCTTCAATGATCCAATGCTCCAGCAAGCTTGCTCATCCACTTATAAGAAGTACCTACAAAACATGTAATCCAAGCAATGCGAGAAGAAAACTAGATCTAGGATTGGATTAAGTTATATATATGACCAAGGAGATATACAATAAATGAATAACAAACCATTTATGGGAAATGAAATGCAATATTGTGTTAACATAAATAGTAAAGAGTACAACCACTTAAGCCTTGGTGTTGTATCTCCTCTCCAATGGATTCCTCTTTGCTCCAAGATTTCACTTCAATGAAGGAAGGATAAGGATCTAAAGTCTATAACTCCTAGTGTAATTTCTCCAACATAACTCTATTCTCAATTCCTCCTCCTTCTCACCCATGGCCAAGCCTTGAATTTATGGGACAATATGGATAGGGGAGAGATGAGATATTTAGGGATATTGGATGAGATATGATCCCAAGAAGTGAGGAATTCGAGTGAGATCCTAGCAAATAGGGAGGGGATCTCATCTAGATAAGATTTGGTTCTAGAGAATTCTCGAAAACCCCTTTTTATGCCTGTACAGATAT
Organism: Larix kaempferi; assembly: GCA_027924585.1. Classification (NCBI taxonomy): domain Eukaryota; kingdom Viridiplantae; phylum Streptophyta; class Pinopsida; order Pinales; family Pinaceae; genus Larix; species Larix kaempferi. The sequence continues at coordinate 20,331,506 of BSBM01000068.1, forward strand.
CAACACGTCTTGGACATAGATCAACATGCGCCAAATCAACCCGACGCGAGTTGATGTGAAGGAAACCTATGTCATAGACGTGGGTTGATAGTAGATCAAGCCGCACTGATGGACATCGACGCATGTTGCTAATGAAGAAAAGCATTTCGAAGTCACAAAAAAGGTTGATTGCAGGACACAAAGAGTTAAGGATCATTCATCATGGATGTGGCTTCAGGGATTGTGGCAACATGTGGTCACATGGTCTTGTACAACTGATGAAAATTCTGTGTAACAAGTTCATCCAAGAACAAGACAAACTGATTCATATGGGTTCCCTGAAGGCCTCCAAAAATCAAGCTCTTATGGCCATGGAGTCAAAAAGTGTGAATGCTAAAGGGAGGCAGAAAGGAAAATACAAGAGGCAATTTGAATCCAAGCCAAAGGAGAAGCCTAATCCATCAAAAGGATCCTCCAGCTCCAAGAAGGATACGAAACATAGGTTTGAGAAGACCAAGTGTACCTATTGCAAGAAAGGAAACCCTCCAGAGAGTTCTTGCACGAAGAAGAATATAGATCAACTGAACAAACTTCTTGAACATCACAACATTGCGCTCCCAGAAGGTGCAAGGGAGTCTGATTCTGGAAGCAAGAGTGAGGATCATGAGAGATTACATGCATTGAAGGCTGGATTATCACAATCACAATCCTTCCTTATAGATTATGGAGTCTCCAACCACATGGTTTCCTTTAGAGAGTCTTTCTATTCGTTAGATCTCACTGATGGTCCTAGTATTCACATGGGAGATGATTCACAGCTTTCTACTGAAGGGAAGGGCACAATACAACTAGAGCATGGAAAACTTGTTATCTGTTTATCAGATGACTCACACAGGTTCACTAAAGAAAAAACTGTTTTTGGACCTAACACAATTGAGATTGCAGAGATCTCTTATGGGTACCTAATAGAAAAAGGGATTGCAAACCATGCCTCAAATACATATGAATTCCCTCACTTTTTTCCATAATCTCTTCCTACTCCATTTGCATATGATGAAGATCATAATGATGTCCCTTCTAATGATCCAGTTTCAGATTCTGAAGATGAGGACCAAGATCTTATATTTTTCCCATGAGGTTTTCTCCATTTCCTTAGTTTCATGAACAATTCTTTTTTATCATTTATTAGATTGTATGGGTGACCTTTGGTCTAAGTAACCAGGGCCTAGGATGTCCAAGTTTGGATTAAGGGGGGGCGTTAGGATAATTAATACTCCATTCTTGTCCTAAGCATTATTTACCTTTTCCTAGTATTTGATGATGTTATTTTCCCCCTAGTGGTGTGCAGATGTCATCTACGACCCATTAGTCACCTGATGCGCCCTACATGCATGATTTTAGTCCTACCAGAGTCAGTTCCCTACATTTTAGGAGCTAACTCAGTGTTCTAGTTCAGTCCACCTGAGTTCTTGACTCTAGTGGGGGGTTTGAGCTTCGATCATCACTGATTTTGATCTAATGCGCCCTTTTTCAACTAATTTGAATGCAGAAATCACTAATGTGCCCTTCTTGGTTAGTTAACTGACTGTGACTTCAGTTAACTGAGTTTTGGTTGAGTTGAGTTGAGTTTGGGATTCCTGGATCACTCCAATGGTGACAATTCTTATGCTAAACTAACATGATTCTCCTAGGATAATCAAATTCTCTCCATTGTAACATATATGTTGACTATATTGATTAATGGATCATAACACACATTTCTGTTTCTATCTGAGTTCCAATGCATGATTAATTTGACTGCTCATATAACTGTAATTCATCTTTTCTGCTCATTCTTTTCAATGTGAGGTATTCTCACCTTTATGATCTGCTGTGTTCTAGAATTTCACATAGACAAATATTTTGGCATTGAATTTTAACCCCAAATACATGAGCTATGTTGGAATCTCTAAATACATATAGCCATGTTATCAATCACTGGTAATGACAACCGATAACAAAAATGTTATGCATGGTTTATAGATATCTTCCCCTTAGGGCACTACCCATTGAGCAGATATTTAACCACTACTACACATGTGAATTTATAACTACCACCACAGCCTTCCACATTCACTGTCGAGAATGGATTTCATTGACATAGGTTTAACTTTCACTATCCAATTGTGTCAATCTCTTATCTTCTTTTGATTAATCTCGTTGTTTGCTAGGATTGGTCCTTATCATGCATTAACTACTAGTTATATATGGCTACTAGTTATATATATATATATATATATATATATATATTAAATTATAAAATAATAAATAATTTACTTAATATAAACTACATCATTCAAACCAAATTAGAAAAACTTTTCAAATAAAATAATAACATCATGCCCAAATTTATGTTGTGCAAGACAATACAACAAATATAAATAAATTTTAAGAAAATTCTAAAGCATAGTATGTTATAAAGGTATAAAATTCGAAAACTCAAGCCATGCATATATTCATATTTAGGCCGTAGGCATTTCACTGTGGAGAAGCATAACCATCCACGTCAGCTAGATTCCTTGCTCATAGAGTGAATGGAATCCTGCCACATGGATGGTTATGATTCTCCTGCCGCCCGCCATGAGCTCCCTGCTGCCACCTACCTCCTCCCGCCCGCCGCGAGCTCCGCCCTGCTCTCTCCCTCGACCTTCCTCCTGTGGTCGTCGCCTGGTGCCTCCTCCCTCCTTATTATTCTTCTATTCCTCCTGCAATGAAGGCTTGAGATTGTCCAACACTTTGCTACTGGATTGTATGACGATTCGCCACTCTCATCGCACGACTAACCTAAAAGCAAACATACTCATAATTTGTGGATCCGACAACGAAAGAAATCTTGAACCTATTCACATTTGTAAATCCGTTTCAGGGAACTCCACGTATCTCCGATTGCTTATTTAGAATTTACCCAAACTATAAGCGATGTCGTAGTAACTGTTTGGCACGATGCTAATTAGGTTTTGGGAGAGGAATGGCCATATTAGCTCCAGCATTGATTTGATGAGCTTCAGCTCCCTCACTCATTGGCTAGTTAGAGGCAGCTTCTATGTCGTCCACCTCGTTTTGATATGTAGAATTGGAAAGCACTTCTGAGCAAATTTTATCACTTGAGATCATGATATCCTTCAATTTTCCCCACAGAACAGTGTAGAGCCCTATTGTGATCATAACTTCACCCAACACACTATTAACCTCAGTTTCAATTTAAGAAGTTGAAAAATAATTCAGAAGTGAACCTGCCCAAAAATGTGTTCTCAGATAGAATGATAGACCCCATAACTGCCACAATTATCATCATCAACGGACTGAATGTTGTCGCAAACACAAGTCCTTTTAAGGGTATGCACAAACCTTGTATGTAATATGCAATTGCTGACGTCACCACTCCCTGCACCTAACTATATTAATTGCTATACTCTGTAACATATCTTCAAATTCCAATGTCCAACTCTTGAATTCAAACCTGAACAAAAACACGAGCTATTTCCTTCGTTGAAAGAAAGAAAGGCAAACTTACAGAGTAGACTGCAGCGAGAAGGTTGATGTCCCATCCTAACGCCCACTGAGAAGTGTCACGTATAGTACGACAAGTACGCTGAGAACGACGGCCTATAATGTTCCCAAAAAACATATTAAAGTGGCAAGGGATAGCTGAGCAGAATATTTCTTCAGTACTGCAGTACTGCAGCCTGCACATTCAAAATCATTCATGTCAAGATGATTGATTATCCATATACATATATTTCCCGAGACAAAGATGTCAAAGATAGATGATCACCTAGAGGATAAACAAGGCGGACCAAGCAAGAGTGGCCGCAAACTATGAGAAGGGAGCCTATGATCCACTCTTTATTGTGCTGACGTTTCACTTGCAGATGTTTGGTTATCTTTGGAGGATTGACGATGTGGAGACCAAACTATCTGAACAATAGGTCCTTTGTATAATGTCATCAACATTGCTCCAGCTACGCACACGATCGTTCCCACTATCTTGGCTTGACTACGTAACTTTTTGATCTTCACGCTCTCCATCCTACACAAATGCGGTTTTTCAATTAAGATTTATGATCAAGACCATAAAGAAAGAGTTGATAGACAACAAGTGTCCTCTATGATATATGATTTGGAGATAACAATGTGATTTGATTACCTGAAGAGGAGAGCCATCATGAAAGTCATAGCAGGGACAACATTGCTCAATGCACACCCATATGTCGGAGAAGTTAATTTCAAACCCAGTACAAAAATCTAGAATGGAAGGGATGAGACTGTGAAGAGAAGCAGTAGGCATGAAATAAGACATACCCTAACAAACCCATTACAAAAATCTGGCAGAATATGAAAAAAGTGAGCTTGGGCCGTACCTTCCTGCAATGCATTGTAAGTTAGTTGACACATGAGCTCATTACCCAAAGGCTGAGTGCATAGATTGCTAGGAGAGAATAGCTTTACCTTTCAATGAAGAAGGCAAAAGGAGCCAGGACAATCGTAGCAGCCGCGTGCCTATACACTACAAGCACAAAGTGGTTCATCCCTCAAAACTTCAAACACCAGGATGGAACAACACATATATGTCCAAGATAAAGTTACAGGATTAATGATACCATTGGTACATATCTCGGTAGGCTACAGTTTCTTTAGTCGAGCGCATCATACAAAATCTCCTTCTGATATTTGGAAATGACATTAGCTCGCAATTATACTAGAGAGTGTTCTTTATCGCTCTGCTCCAGAAATAGACCGGGGAGTGCACTATCGCCTTGAGGGCCCTATGGAGTGTCCTTTAATGACGGCTCAGGGACCAGAACCAATTCCGCTTCTGGAGGAAGCATCTTCTTTTTGTCGTCCGTGAACTTCTTCCCTCTCTCTCTACTATGTCCACACTCAGAGAGAGCACAGAAGATGAGACTGACAATCCTGTCGATGCTCCTTCTACCTTGGGCTGCTCTGCAAGCCACCTGAAATCTCCCACGTTAAGAATTTTTCCCTTATTCAAACCTCGTTCCACCATTTCATCCAATTCCCTGAACATCATAGCAAGGTGATCTTCATTTTTTTTCCTGAAGAAAACGCAGATATCTCTGGTTAAATGGGAAGGATCTGAAGCTGCGCTGGGGTTTCACCTTTTTCTATTCTCTGCACAAATTATTCTCTGGGCTGGGGAGAGGGCCTGCATGCAGCCCGCCTGGCTAGCATTCAGCCCAGGGCCTTCATGATTCCCTTCCAGCCGGGTGAATTAAATGAGATTAAGTGGAGAGAAGGAATCATTATAAGCTACAGTTGTCCCGCCGCATATCATTCCAGATGTGTTGGTGTTTCAAAAGCCCATTTACCTGAAGGGGATTGGTATTGTCCCGAGTGTGTTGTGAAAGAAAGCAGCAAAGGACTTGAGGCATTGAGTGGTTTACAAGGAGCCGAGATATTGGGTTTTGATCCACATGGACGTGTATACTTCTCTGCCTGCTGTTACTTGTTAGTGTAAGTTAAACTTCTGATGGCTTGAATTACTGGTCTTCCGATACTTGTTTCGTATGCATATTTAACTGAGGTTCTTTATGATTATAATGCCTTTATATTAATTTTATATGAGGTTCTTTATGATTATAATGCCTTTATACTAATTTTATATTATTAGACTGCTTTTACGGAAGAAACTGATTGTATAAAAATACATCATTCATAGATGGTGGTTGATGGGGTGACGACTTATTTCCGAATGACAGGATTCAATTATTTCTGGAGCAGATTCTGTGCGATCATAGACCCCAGAATCATTTGTATCGTGGCATTAGTAGTCCAGTTTGATAAACCAACCGACGTAAAAAACTTTTTACTGTGTGCTCTTCCCAATACTTTTGTAAACCTGCATAAATATAAGATCAATCATGAGCAATTCATTCAAACTAAGTAATAAGACTCATAAAAGTAAAAATATTGAAAACTAGAGGAGCGTTGTAAAAGATAAAAGGATCGGAAAATTAAGTAAAAGAATCTCCCTTCTGGTTAATGAAACGTCTTTTGATCTGTCGTTGTAGATTTGCCCACGATTTCTGACAACCCGGTGAGATACATTTCCTTCGCAGTTGTATATTCATCATCTCACAAAGAATCGACACCTAGTGTTGCTGTTGAATTAGCCAGGGTTAAAATTACTTCACATTACGTGGGATCTTCCTCAAAAAGCGATGAACTGGTGCGTTTTTTTGCTCGACAATCTGTTGAAAATTCGGAGATATGTGATCTGGATAGTAAATATTATCCAGCGGATGAATGAAACACACTCCACAGTAGATGAATGAAACACACTCCACACCCCACGATCCGGTTGTGATCGATATGGCAAGTTACGGCTTCTTTGAATATCATGGTATGGTGAGCTGCTCCTTGGAATGATGTGCAAGTTAACAGAAGAGAATCCTTATTTTTCTCAGTCTCCACGAAGCATCCTCATTTTTCTTGATAGAATCCCGGTTCTAAAACCATCTTTCACGAGATGATCTGACGGTGAAGCAACACCGAGCCAGATTACTCCTTCCTTTCAATTTATTATCGTGGCAGCATTATCCTTTGAGAATTTCGGCTTATATGATCTGGCAAATATGACCTTGTATAGATCTGAGGCTTAATTCTATCCTTCGGTCTCGCATGTTTTCACATTTGTCATATGAAGCTATATTCCACGTGAACGTCAATCTGCAAAAATTACAAAATATTATAACATTGTTTAATTAAGACAATGCCAAATATCGATGTGATCGGTGGAATAACGCTCTTGGTTGGCAATCTTATTCAACGCTTCAATGGCATTATTTATGTATATTCTGCATACACTTTTATCCCATGTTGACTTCCGTGGAATTCTGCTAATATGACATTAATCTCCGATTCTCCTGGCAAATTGATCCGCGATATCCTAGCCATCTTGTTTCCCTCGTTCTGCGGTTTGGCAAGACTCCTAGCGATGAAATGATCTGCCGTGCAATATCCCAATTACATTGTTTGCAAATGCCAATTATATATCTTTCCCTTTATCAGGACTTTCGAGACATTTCAATATTCCACATTCGTAGCAATCTTCTGGTTCTGAATGGACGCTTTCAATGGAGCCAATAATTTATAGCTTGCCAGGCTGGATAGTTTCATTCCTTAATTTGTATGCACTTTCTTTTGGTTTGATAGAGCTTTATATTTTCGTTTTAGTATAGTTCTAAGGATGGATGTTTTACTTCAAGATGTCTTTTGGGCACATCATGTTTGGAGCGAGTTGTAGGCTTGTCACATTTTAGGAGAAGAATCTTTATACCATTTTTTTCTATTGCTAATGATGCATAAGAAAGTAGATTCAGAGTTACAATGATTTTGAGACCAATTTGTATTGGATTTGGATTTTATTTAATTCAAGGCATGTCTTTCAACTATACGGTGAAAGGTTAGATTCTTTCTTTGATCGAACTATAGTTCACAAGTATTACAATAGAAATGATACATTGAAGGTTTTGAAGATACTAGACTCATAAGCTCCTCTATATGATAATATACAAAATGCTATAGTACAATGCCGGGATATGCCAATCCGTTATGATGATGCGCCAAAGCATAAAATGGGCACAATGGATCCATCATGGCTTACAAAAGCAGATAATTCTTCTGATAAATGCTCATCAGAATTATCTGCTATAACTGTCTCGTAGTCTTTTGTTCAACTAGATCAGAAGAAGGGATGCCCCCAAGAGGATGTAAGCCTAAAAAAAGTTCCATCTCGAAAATTTGAGGCTCTCCAACGTCATGATGCAACGGGACAAAAAGAAGATTATATGAAATGCTTGTCATGGATAAGAGTAATGATAATACTCAGTTAGCAAGTTCTAAAGGTTCTTTGAAAATAACATCATTGAATGACGTAAAAGGACATCATAAAGGTTCAGGTGCTCATTGTAGTCTTGGATTTACTAAAAGCAATGCATTACAAGAAGAACTAATTACTGAAACGGATGGTGGCAGTGGAACTGTCCAAGTGAAAAAAGTAAAGCAGTCTGATATGGGCACTAGCTTTAAAGCTGGCCGGAAGCATTTTAATAGCAATCCTTTAAATAGGGAAGTGACATTTCATCCAAATGCATATATCAATCAGTATTTTTTAGGTGATATGGCTGCATCAGCAGCTGCAAATTTAGCAGTAAAAGGTGCTCAACTTCGACGAGTCAATGTACAGGAATCTTTGAAGAAATCTTCATCCGCAACACTTGTGGAACAAGTACAAATATTTTCCAGGGAAGCTGTGCAATTCTGCTAGCCATGTTTTACAAAGAAAGTTATGGAAGTGCCAAAGGAAGGATATGGGTGGTGCTTTGTGTGCAAGACATCTCCAGGTAGTTGTAGCCGTTGTTTGTTGAATATAACTGCTGGACATATTATGACAGGAGCTGCACGGATGGCAGGTGGCCTTCGTCCAACAAAGAATGGTGATGGTCATTTTCCAGCCATTGTAGCATATATACTGTACATGGAGGGCCAATTGCATGGCATTTTGGAGGGTCCATGGGAGAATCTATCCTACATAAAATATTGGGGCAAGTCTATTGAACAAGCTTCAACTGTTGCAGAAGTCAAATATTATCTTTTGGAGGTAAGAATTTATGAGATTGATTTTTTTGCAATGTAGATTGTTCGAGAATTTGCATTTTGAAACTCCTAGAATCAAACACCCAATTCATTTCCTTAAGATGGTTTGGTTTCATTCTTTGTGCAATGTCTTCTTTCTTAACATGTGAACAGTATAACAATTGTAAATATCTGAATTATTTCTTATTCATGACATCGTATGGTGATTTTGGTTAGCTGAATTATTTTTCCCTTTCGTTATTGGCAGCTAGAGACAAATATCAGACTTGTTGCACTTTCAGCAGCTTGGACTAAGCCTGTTGACTATTCCTCCACCGTGGTCTCTGGATATATCTTCCTTATTTCTTTTTCCATTTTTAAAACATCAATCTTTGTAACTTTTGATTGGTTTCTCAAACTATTTGAATGATATATCCTTTGAATCTCTTCTCCTAAAACAGTAATATGTTTATCTTCTCTTATTCATTTTTTATAATCCCATTCCATAATATCTTGTTTGATCCTATTAAGATTGTATTCAAATTGTAATGTTGTTGTTTTCATTGATATTATTGCAAATTTTCTTTTCAAATTGCTTATATATTCCAGATATAGTAGTAATCTATAGTGTTGAGATTACTACTACATAGATTGTGAGAAAATTAATTGTAGTTGGCTCACTGTGTTGATGAACTTAACATTATTTTTTGTTATGGGTTGAATGCCTATGTCTTTGTAATCCGAGATTGTTACAAACTTTGCTCTTTTCCTCTGCCTGTGCCTATTTTTCGTTCCTTCTAACTTTGCTCTTTTCCTACCGGCGTTCATTTTTGCCCCTCCAGAGGCAAATGCTAGTTTAATTATTTAAAAGAAATAATTTGAAAACTCAAGCCATAAGTTTGTTGTTCTTTTGTTCGCAAGTTCAAATTTCCACTGGTAATAAATGTCGCTAAGTCGCTAATTTAAGATCATGGACCACAAATATCATATCTTCCAATTTTCAAAACATGTTAAACTGTGTGTGTTTAAGAAGTTTGATATTTACACTAAAATTATTTAAACATCAATGATAATAGAATATTGGGCATAAAAAGAAGCACAATGGCATATGTTTCAGGGTTTTGAGTAACTTCCCTCACTTTAGATTTTAATATGATTTGAGAAGTTAAGGAAATCCTTTGACTTACCCCACGCCATGCTCATCCAAATGAAGGGCATTAGAATCAAATTAGGGAAAGGAAGAAATGTAATGTAGTACATCATGAAAAACATACATAAGAGATATTCGCCTGTTGCATATGCATGTGGTGAAGCTCCTCCTGAAATATTTCCTTCTCTAACTACAAGTTAGAGACATGTTGCTGCATAAGATATATTCTCCTGTTGCATATGCATGTGGTGAAGCTCCGCCTGAAATATTTCCTTCTCTAACTACAAGTTAGAGACATGTTGCTGCAGCAACTAGATTGTTGTCATGCACCAATACACAGGGTCTCTCAGCCTTGGGATTACTTCATATCTACCATACTACTAACTGAAATGGCTCACTTTTCCAGGGTCAGATCTTAAATAGAAATCATTATATTAGCACCATCATTGACATATTCCAGCAAACAAGAATAAAATAGAATAACAAAAGCCACATGGTGGCAATGTCCTTAACATTGTCACCACCTTTACAACTAGCTATGAGGATGAGTTTTTTTCAATGGAGACAATTGTTGAAGAAGTTGTTTTTTGAACTTGTTGTGAAGCTATCCAACTATGAAAGTTTCATGAGATAACTTAAAGATCTATTTGAAAGATAATTTTATTTTAAAAGACCCAAAAATTTAAACTAATATTTGTTTAAACTATAAATAATATTAAATTTTTTAGACAATGTTGTCCAGGATATAACAAATATATTTAGCTATGTGTTATTACTAACTAAAAACGAAGATGTATATATATTTGTTTATAATGAAAACAAAGTTATTTGTTATTTGTTTATGTTATTACTAAAAAGAAATGTTTTTACAAGTGAGTGATAGTGATAGTTTTATTTGGTCAAGAGAAATGTGAAAATTGCTCAAATTTTAAATATGATTTTCACTTATATTTTCTTTTCTGCATATATTTCTTTGAATCATGTTACATATAATACAAATTACTTTAATATTCGAAGTGTAAACTCTCCAAGGCTTGTATAATATCTATCTTTTTTTATCTAATTAGCGAGTGGTATTATTCTCTTTTATCTTTAATTTGTTTTAATGATTTGAATCTTTTAATAATCGATTGATATAATTAAATTCTAATTGGTTTCAGGGTTCAATTTTTTAAGTTGAATCATAAATCATTTGTAAATAGCCCACCCACAACCCGGTTGAAGGATTTCTACTATTGAACAATAGGCTTATGGACATGTTAGTCTGCTTCGGAAAATTTTTGCCACCAAACAATATCATATTATTCTAACTATTGAGGAGGGTTTTCATAAATCTTGTATCAACCCTTGAGTTCTAAAATGTACAATTTATTGGGATCAGATTGCATGACTCTACATATTTTTAAAAGAAAAATATAGTAGATTGGTGCGCAAAACTTATTCGATGTTATTTAGCTTGCATCATTTTTTAAATAGCTTTATTGAAATATTGCTTAAATCAATGTATTTGGTTTGTTCAAGAGGGAAGGGAAATATTAGGGTTTCGAGACAAAACAAGGAGTGTATAAGAGCAAGGGAGGGCGAGAAGTTAGAAACAAAGGCCCGGAAGTGAAATGACAAATTTTGGATCAAGGCTTGGATTTTCTTTTCAGTTGTGTGGGTTTGTCTATTCTCTTTTGTGTTTTAGGGTTGGCACGAGAGGCTTGATCATGAAATATCCATAGTTGGATATTCTCAATAAACTCAGAATGAATCCATAATTTCTGAAAATAACCCACATATCCGTAGATATAAAAATAATATATAAATTTATAGATTGATGAGATGATAAATATACAATTGTTGGCCCGCTTTTATAGTAGCTTGGGCATTGCCTATTTGAGGGGACACATCCTGTCATTAACTATTACTCCTACTTATTATTAATATTAATTATTTGTTACATTGCCTTCCCCTTAAGGGAAGCTTTGTCCTCAAAGCTTATTGAAGACAAGGGTTATGTCTTCTTTTATCTTGAACCGTCATCTCTGGATTTTTTTTTGTATTTGCGATACTTGATGAAATGAGGCGATATGAGCTACGAATTCCAAAGAAGAATTGTCGCATCGTCTCTGATGTGGTCCATCCGAGATCTATTTTTATCGGAGCTATTTGATCGCTTTGTGAGATGGGTCTTCTTGTTTGTTTAGTATTTTGATTTGATGTTCTTACTTGCCTTACAACATGACTCCTCTGTGTAACTTCATTTTGACCCTGTCGTTGGTCAAAATGACGTTTATAATTGGGGTGTCGATAAGGAGTACTGGTTGTTTGTTTTTCTGCTGGAGTGACTTCTTTTTGAATTTTGTCGAGGACTGATTTTACTTCTTCAACTTGACTTTGTTTTCCTGGGGATCCGGATGCTTCCTCCTGGATTTGCGTTAATTTTGTCTCTAATAGATTGTTATTACTCTGAATTTTCTCGAACCTTTTGTCCTCTTCAAACATCTCAATTTGTTTCTCTAGTTCTTAATTACGACTTTTCAGATGATGGTTTTCTTCTTGTTGTTCTAGTATTTTTCCTTCTAGGTCTTCATTAGAGTGTTCCATCTTCTTACTATTTTTCAACTTTTTGATTTTCGTAAGTAATGTTTTGTTATGAATTCTTAGTCGAAATAGTTCTTCAGTATTGCTTACTAATATGTCATTGATTTTCTTAATTTCCACTTTGTGTGTCTTTTTAGTAGTGTCGTATGTCTGCTGGAGTTCTTTATTCTTTTGTTGTTGTTGACCTATGTCTGATTCTTGACTTTGTAGCTTCCTCTAGACTTGCATCAATTCATCATTTTTGTCTCTGACGAACTGGTTTAAACGCTTTATTTCTTCTTCTAAATCACTCTCGCTTCCATCAGATAACATCTTCTTGTTATCTCTTATAGTTCATTCTAGCTGTCGATTTTGATTCCATAAGCAACGATTCTCATCGTCTCTCCACTCCTTCAAGAACTTCTATGTCTCAATCTCAGCTTGTAGGCATTTATTGCTCGCTTTATACTGCTCTAATTCGTCTAGTGTTTCTTGTAGTTTTGACTTCATTACTGAATATGTGTATGCCATTGTTCCTAACTTTTTCAATGATAGCTGGTTTCCTTTGACTTGATTTCTTGATGATACAGGTCTTCTTCTGACTTGATATTTCTTTAGCGATAGATAGACTCTGGATTCTTCAGCAATAAATTGTCTTCTACTTTTTCGATGATAGAAGGTCTCTGAACTCTTTGACTAGTCTTCCTTGACTTATTTTTCGACGATAAATAGTTTGACTTCTTTTTCTTTTTCTTTGACAATAAGTAGATACAGAAACTGTAATAATTCCCAATATGTCTCTCTTGGAAGAACCTTCTTTGATTATATTTTTGTTTCTTATCAAGTCAAATAACTTTTTTTTTCCAAAAATAATTGTTATAAAATAAATAAATTTTTTTAATTTTTTATTTATAATAATAATTATTAATTAATTAATTAATTAATAATATTATTATATTAATGTTTTATAAACTATATATATATATAGTTTTTTTTCCAAAAACTAATTTTTAGTTGGATTACGAAGAGTTCAAGCCTTTGAGATACGAATAATATGTATTATTATTACTATAGTTATATAATAACTAAACTCATCCTAATTAAGGTATGAGTTATTATAAATAATGGTTTCTTTATAAAACCAAGGCAATGTGTGGTTTTATAAAACCAAGGTTCGTTAAATAAAATCTATGGCCCGTGGTTTTATAAAACCAAGGCAATGTGTGGTTTTATAAAACCAAGGTTGGTTAAATAAAATCTATGCTGTGTCTTTTTTTATTCTTCTCCTTTTTTATGCGGTCATCTTTCTTGTTCTCTCTCTTTTTTTTAACTTCCCTTTTATTCCCTTCTCTTTTTTTTCTCTCTTTTAATAATTTTTTTTTCTTCAATAAGGATGGCTAAAAGCCTAATGTAAGGTTAAAAACCTAAATCTCAAAGAAACTTTGACAATTTGGCCACAAGCCGGAATCAACAAGCTCTAATACCAATGAAATATCCATAGTTGGATATTCTCAATAAACTCGGAATGAATCCATAATTTTTGAAATAACCCACATATCCGTAGATATAAAAATGATATATAAATTTATAGATTGATGAGATGATAAATATACAATTGTTGGCCCGCTTTTATAGTAGCTTGGGCATTGCCTATTTGAGGGGACGTATCCTCTCATTAACTATTACTCCTACTTATTATTAATATTAATGTATTATTAATTATTTGTTACATTCTCTCAGTTCATAGATAAGATCATACATATTATGCCCACAGTGAAAGCCATATTATTCAATCTTTAATGTTTCTATGGAATGTCAGTGGTCAAACAACCTCAAGTCTAGATCCATAGATGGAGCCTTTTTTTTCACAAGAAAAAGAGCTATACTCTATATTAATAAGTATAAATGAGAGTACAGGAAGGTTCCAGACATGTCCAAAAGACCCTACAACAAAGTAACATCAAAGTCCCTACCTCATAGTATAGTACAACTTTGTTCATGTAGATTTCTAACAGTAGACTGAAGAATATGACTTTGATGATATTGCTTTCTGAATATTTTTGACTGTGGATAAACCAGAATCGCACAATAAAAAGTAGTGGACCTACAGTCCACTGATTGTACCAAAAATTTATATGCTTGAGATAGTGGATCTACTGTAGGTAATTTGATTGATTTGTGAGAAAAATAATTGTTAAATACTTTCAAGTCAGCAGGGCCATGATGCATTTACTCTTTCAAGTCTGAAATCTGCTCCTAAAGTATGAAAAGGAATCTACTTTATGTCTTGAAAGAAACGGGATTGGTGAACACTTCCAAGTGAGTGGGGCCATGATGTGATGTCTTTACTTTATGTCTTGTAAGAAAAGGAATCAACAGACACTTCCAACTTCCAAGTGGCGTAGGATATGGGGCACACAAATCGTCCCATATTGAGCCACTGGAAATTGTGCCCTTGCCAGCCGACAGCAAACCCTGCTTTTCGTCTTTCGTCCTGTGTCCAGTTCTCCGTTGAAAGATTATGGGCCCATGTAGCATGTACAGGATCGTATCCAGGGGCACACGTGATGTGACCACCACTTACCCAATTGCCAAGGTGACGCATTGACACCCCTCTCGATGGTATGCTCACACGGTACACCATGGTCCAGAACTACTCGGAACAACAGTGTGGACATTGTAGTTCATAGGATATCCAATTTTGAGGACACTTTCTTCCTATTTTAGTGATATCTGATTGGTGTTTCAAGTTAGTCATAAATATATAAAAAATACTCTAGAGAGATAAGGTAGGTGCTATGATTTCATATAATACATTTTTTATATTTATCTTCTATTGGGTAGATTTTCATTATTTTATATAATAATTTTTTAAAATTAAAATGATATTATGTCCTATAATATCAAATTTTATGATATAAAGGTTTTAATAAATTTTTAAAAATGATATGTATTGAATTTTAATCAATAATGTTGTTAAATTTTTAATAATAAAATTTTATTATTATAACTAAAATCTCAATTCATATTATTAATTTTTAATAATTATTGATTTATAATTAATTTAAAAAATAAATAATATAATAATACAAACATTAATATATTCAATAATATTTAGTGTTTAATTATAAAATTACATTATTAATAAATCTAGATACAATGATAATATTATAAAAATAAATTATTTTAGCATATTATATATAATTAAAATTTTATTTACGTTCATATTAAAATTATATAATGTTAATAATAAACTTTTTAAAAAATACAATTTTATGGTTTTTTTTCTTTTGCCATATTTGTTATTTTGAGGTGGTTTACACCACATACATACATACAAACATCCATATAGTACATAACCACTTGACATGTTTTTGGTATTTTTTTTATAGCAACATTTGCTATTTTGTGATTATTTACACCATATGCATATTAATTAAATTTTTATATTTATATATACATATATTAATTTTAGTTTTGTTGTTTTGCACCACGTCATTTCAATTCATGTAGGATTAGCTTTGGTGTTTTGCATTACAAAATTTAATCCACCTGGATTGGTTTTAGTGGTTTTCACCATGCACCATGGAATGCCATAGTCATTTAACACCAAAACTAACATTTTTTACAAACTCCACTTTTGCACCATAAAGCTTAACACAACTTTCATATCCTCACATTATATCCACTTTTGCACCACTATTTGAAAGTTGGGGTTTTTCTAAATCATTCATAAAAAATTGTGTTAATGTGGGGCTAAAATAGCATTTTTCTTATAGTCAATTAAAACCATTCAACCATATTCAACATTAACACATGGGGAGCAACACAAAAAAAAAAAAATTATTTAAGATGATGAGTTAAATATGTCTATTTTGGAAAGAGCATATCTATTTAATTTTGTCGAAATTTAAACCCACCATACCATTTATCTCTACAATTCTCCACTCAATATCTCTACAATTCTTCACTCAATATATAAAGAAAATGAAATCCATGCAAAGAGATGGTAAGAACACAAGCAAGTTCAACTATGAACACATTTAATAACAATAGTATCTTAGATATTAAAGATGCACATCCACTCTTTTATATATACCAGCGTAGATCCAAATCCTAGGCTCTATCAAGTGCCAAGAGAGATCAAATCTCCCTCATATTTACTTTTTACTTTGTATTATTCTTTTTGGTTTACTTTGTATTATTTTGTTACTCGACATTACAAGATCTCCCTCATATTTACTTTTTACTTTGTATTATTCTTTTTTGTTTACATTGTATTATTTTGTTACTCGGCAAACTCGACAAGTACTCACATGTTACAAGATCTCCCTCATACTGGGCTGTAGAGCACCTCTCAGCGCAATAAAAGAAGTTTGGTCCACCTTTGTAAGATAAATAAGTTATATTGGTTTAAGTTTAAAAAAAAACCTTTATCCATAACTAAATTAATTAATATTTTTTATAAAAAAAATACTAAATTTATTATTTGTTTATGTAACACCTCCAGAAATAATAAATATTTTATTATTGCTGCTGGAAAAGAACAATTAAAAATCATTATTATTATTTTATTATTTTTGACTAAAAAGTCAAAAATAGAACAATTGTATTGAGGATATTTTTTTTTAATAAAATATAACAAAACATGAGACAAGAATGGATCTAGATGTTGAAGAGTGTTTGTTGAACTACAAGAGGAAAATGACAAATGGCTGAAGTTGTTAAAGATGCATGAGGAATCATCCCTAAAAATCAGGTCACCACTCCTAGTTGAGTGCTAAAGAGCAGGAGGCTCATAAATGACCAAGTACTAGGCAAATTACTAGAAATAGTAAGTCCATGAGTAGTAGGAGGCTAGCATTGGACAAAGATTTACATTGCAATGCAAGAGATGGATCATTGAGGAATTTTGCTCTTGTAGTTCAGCGAATGAGATCGGGGGTTCTGGAGCTTGACTGCTTGGGGAATTGGCTAGGTGGAACAACGAAGCCATTCTTGTTTTCCCAACGTGGTGACAGGTTCCTATTATACATTTTATTTCATAAAGGATATGATTTTTTTTTATATATCTGTAGTACTCTGATGTAGACTGAAAGTTAGTTTTTACTAAATTATTAGTTTAGCTATGCATTCCGTAACTATAAATGTTTACTTCCAAATTGCATATGAAAATCATACTTTTGTTTATAAAATAATTGGTGTTTGGCTTTCCTTATAATTTTGTAGTATCTAGTATAAAAGATTGAAGACTCTTTCTCTTGGATTGCCCCTATTTACTTATACAAGTGCAGTTCCATATTTTTTTTATATTAGCGTTTTCTTCATAATTATAATTACAGTGAATCTTAAACATAAGAGTAACTAAGTTCTGGTCGAACATGCGGGTACCGATTAAGTGGTTACCATTTTCAGTATCGCTTCCCTTGGAACGTTTTCACGCAATTCTTCAGTTAGGGTTTACTTCCTAACCAAATCAAAACTATTTTAACAGGTTTTCAATTTATTTAAATAAGCCAAAGAAGACCTGCAGTTCAAACAGTAATATATTTTCTAATCAAATGATAACATAGCATTCAACCCTAAATTCTTTGATTCACAGTTGTAAATGAAATAGGTTTTTTATGCCAGTTCAAAACTATCTACTTAGCTAACTGACTGAACAAACAATTTAAATGTCCAACAATCAAACACAGTCATCGACTCATCAAGCCATTATGGAAACTCATCTAATGTTGGAAGTTAGTTCAACGCGATCCATCAGGTTTCGAAACCCTAAGGGTTGCCAATTTATTTAACTCGGGAATATTTATTGTTAAAACTAGATTGGGCAGCAACTACATTACCCTTGTTTTTATAAACTGTCAAATTAGAAATTTACAGTAATCATTTGAATAAAATACGCATACCCTAAATAGTGAAACGAGTAAGCATACGAAGCAGTCGACTCTTAAAAACGATTCGATTTGAAGGACAAACTCGACTTTCAAGCCTGTAAAATATAGCTGATAGCCTCAATTACTTTTATTTTAAACTAAGAAGAAAAATTTCAGACATTCGAGCTTATACCGCTATCATTCGAAACATTCGTTTATTTCCCTTTCAGCTTTGATTTTTTCCTTTAAATTTTAAATAAACAACCAACATTTAAACTTCTGAGGATAGTATCTTGTAAACTCCAAAAATGAAAAACCATATCAAAACTTCAAACAATTATCCAAATCTTATGCATTTTCTGGAAATGGAATCATAGCTTGAATGTTTCATTATAAGCTAAACGTATACATACATTCGACACCATTTCAAGTACTTAATACAAAATGAAAAACCATAATATTTACATTTGGGTGAAACCCCAAATTGGGTATTAAAGCCTTACAAACCGTAAGCATAAACCCTGCCTCACCAAATATCCTTTACATCAGGTCAACTCTACACTGAAACAATGGAGGACTGAAACCTTTTAAATTAAATAATTTTTCTCCATTTCCGATAGAGGTCGAAGTTTCCCAAAGACTCTTGAAAATTCAACTACTTTCCACCAGGAAGAACTCGACATCATAGCATCTAAGTAGAAGTCCACCAAGGCATCAATGAGCAGGGCCGAGACTTACTTGGACAGAGGAGTTACTGAGTTGTCCAACAGTTCAAACTTCCATCGCTATCACACTATCTAGGTAACATGAAGCCGAAGTCCCTGTCAACATTGCAACGATTAGCTGGGTCTTATAAACTGTAAAATAAAAGATAAAAATGATTTTAGCATGGGACTGAAACCTTACCTTCGTTAAAGTTCATGGCCGACGCCAGGAGATAGTTGAACCAGGCCCAGGGTTGTGCCACCTTGCCGAGACCAAAAGGAAACATGGTATTCAGAGTTTAAAGTTTATGCAGAAATGCCAGGGCGGCCATGGCAGCTGAAGGAGGAAGCTCAGCCCTCCTCTCCTCCTCACCTCTCACAGTCCAAATGGTGTTAGAACCCTCGAGAAGGTTTTGTCTTTTCAACCAAGCGCATGATCACGTGACACTCATTAATGAGCCAGCTGGTTAACGTTAATTTCTTTTAGAAAACCCACTTTGTATAGTTTTAACATCCCTTTCGCCATGGTCCAAAAACTAATTACCATTACATTAATTCACACCTTATAATGTGCTAAGTTCATCTTTGGATCAAGGTTTTCCTTAGGGCTTGAGTTAGCAAAGTTAACACTCATAAGATGACTTATTTATACAAGTTTTCACTCATGGAGTAGAACAGGTCAAATATCTGTAACCTATGTAAGAAAGGCTTTTGCATGCATTAGCTTTATAAGCTAAGTAAGTCTCGAAGACTGCTCGAAGGACCTTGGTGAGATTTAAGAAATTGATCACATTTAGTTAAGTTTGTCATCTTAGAACTATACGGAATAACAATAAACATCATTATAAAATGTAAGACATATCGACATAATATCTGCAAAGCATTGAGTTCACAATATTGATGGTAAAAGTATAGTTACTCTTTTTAACTTAAGACAATTATGGGTCAAAACATTCAACAAAACGAAGCATGAACAAATAGATAAATATATACATATATAGGTCTATGTGATACATAAAAGAAAGCATGAATATCAAAGCAGTTTATTCAAATTTTTGTTGACTAAATTACCCACAAGGATTCTTTTCACATCGATTTCCTAGTTTTGTATTATACAGGATTTTTTTTTTTCGATTTTGAGGGGTTTTACAGTTTATGAAAAAGGCATTACTTTGTTTTTAGAAAAATAAAAACTAAGGTGTACACAGTTATTGTTATCTTTGAGTTAAACTTTGATTTACCTTGTATTTATATTTATATTAAAATATTTATTTTTATTTTTTATTTTATTACTTGAAATTTAAAGCTAATCATTAATTTTTTATTTAAAAATCTACACAATATAGAAAATCTACAATTTTTATTTGTGTTTATATTGAAACTATATTTATATTATTTTAACTCGGAATTTTAAAAAACAATATTAATCTCTTATTTAATAAAAAAAACCTATATATTTTATGAAATTAAAATCAACCTAAAAAAATTCTATAATTTAAAAATCTTCAAAATATAGAAAACCCTACAATTTGTATTTGTGTTTATATTGAAACTATGTTTTTATCATTTTAACTTTGAATTTTAAACAACAATATTAACCTCTTATTTAATAAAAAATATCTATATGTTTTATGAAATTAAAATCAACCTAAAAAAATTCTATAATAGAGATTTTGTTTTAATGACATAATATTAATTCCATAAAATTTATTTATATTAATTTAAATAAAATCTACATTTCAACATAATTTATTAAAAAATTGGAAGTGCCTCTCTCTTAAAAAAAGACTAATAAAAGATTACACATATTGTCACATACCTCGAAAATCCATAAATAAATAAATGAAAATTTAATGCATGTAACCTTGTAAAAACATCATTTTATTCCAATATACTACATAATATATCTACACTCTTAGTGAGTAATAACTATTGTGATATGGAGCGAACTATTATAATAAGAAAGTTAGGCTCTGCGATGGAGGTAGGGTTTCGCGTGGGTGGCTGGTAGGTGGGAGCTACCGGTCGCTGTTGGGGTGAGGACGATGCCAACCCTTTCCCTGTCACCTTGCCTCGTTTTTTACTGAAAACGATGGATGATGGATATTACTCGGGGACGGGTTATTTTATTTATCTGCCGCTGGTTTTTTCTGTGAGGCGTCAGGGTTCTGATGATTGTGTCGGAGCAGAGGGGTATTGAAGGGTGTATTGTGGGGGTTTTGGGTCTATGATACGGTGCTGGTATGGACACGGAAACATTCGTTGGAGGACAGATGGAGGCTTTGGATGGCAGGGGGGCGCCAGATGGAGGGCGGATGGGGGACCTGGAAGATTACCCTCTGATGGGGCCTGGCGTTACTGTAACGACCGGGTTGGGGCAGGTAAGACCGGAATATGGCTTTCTGACCTCGGAATATTCGACATGCGCTCCTAGGTTTTTGTTGCCGGAATGCCTGGAAAATGATGGTTCATCTGAGGTTTTCTTGGGGAGTCCGGACTGGAGAGCGGCGGATGAATTCTTTGCACGGAATCTGGGCTCTCAGGTGTCAGGGTTTCAGGATGGCTTTGAAGCTGTGGAAGGTTTTGAAAAGCATGCAGATGCTGATGTAGCTCGACAGATTCAGCAGCTGGCTGGGTCGTTTGAAGGTGAAACTGGAGGGGATTTGCGTGTGCCTCTGGCTATTGATGAACATAGGGGGTTTGGAAGCCCTGTGACGGTTGCTGGGTCTCAGCAGGCTCGTGCTGGGACTGATTTGAGGACTGGGGCTGCTCGTAAAGAACCTAACAGGCGTAGGAAGCGTAGCTGGGTTAAAACACGCATTGTGGGTAGCTATGCTGTAGGAGAGGACATTGCCTGGGAACGAGTCCTTGAGATGTCTTGTTTGACACTGGTTGGTAGGGTTATGGGCAGAATTTATGCTCGGCAAACGGTGATGGCTTGGGTGGATTCACAGTGGCGCGAGGTTCTGGGTTACACTCCTGAGGTGGACATGCTACTCCGTGGGTGGTTTGCGGTGGTACTTCGTGATGAGGAAGATATGCACAAAATTCTGAACAAGAATTGGCATTTAAAACAGAAGCCGGTACTGTTGAAGCCTTGGCATCCTCTATTTGATGCGAGTCGGGAGAGAATTGATTTGTCCCCGGTGTGGGTGAGATTACCGGGACTTCCTCTGCATTTCTGGGATATTCGTCATTTTCGTCAGATTGGGGATATTCTGGGAAATTTTCTGGAAGCTGATCTCTCCTTTACGAAGACACATTACAAGCAGGTTGCCAGGATATTGGTAAATTTAAATGTGCGTGAAGGTCTGTCGGAGCATATAAATCTGGATTGGGGGCCTGTTAGTATTACCCAACTGCTGGATTATGAAAATATACCCTTCCGATGTCGGCGGTGTCGAGTATATGGCCACCCGGAGTCTGAATGCCAGCTATCAGCCCGCTCAAAGAATGGGGGGATGCAAAACCCTTCGGGTATGGCTACTATGGATGAACCCTTGGATCTGCTGAACAATGAGACGGTGACTGAGCGGATGGACGTGGATAGGGACCTGAATATGGGTGTGTTGGATCTTGTTGGGCCGGATTCTGATGTGGCACGGGACATACTTGCTGGAGATATTATTACATCTGTGGACTCTAATGGCCCCGTTTCGTCGACTGTGGTTGCGGTGCCGGGACCTTCCATGCCGGGTATTCCTTCTTTTTCTTTTACACCTTCTGTACATCTTTTTATCAATCGGTGCTCTGTGGTCGGTTTTGATTGGGTTGATGGACTGAAGAATTTATCTTTGTCGGGTCTTTCTGAGACTGCTCCTCTTTCTATTGTTTCGCCCTCACATGGGTGCTGTACCTGTCCGGTGGGTGAACCTGATGCACCCTTCCCTAATTTGACACCTTATCTTCTGGAGGACAAACTGACTTCTTTAGAACCGGACCCTAGGAAGGTGGATATATCCCCTGAGCCTTCTTCACCCGAATCATCTGCATCTGGGTATAATCTCCGTTCTTGTACTAAAATTTCTGGGGGGGGTTTGGGTAAGATGAAGGTGATGGCCCGGAGGGGCAGAGGCCGGAGGTCTCACTTATCTAAGGCTCAGAGCAGAGCCCGTATGGATCTTAGGGATGGGAAACAAGTTTCTATTGAGAGGGCACTTAGAGCAGTGAATGCCCGGACGAATGTGCGGATATGAAGATCATGTCCTTCAATTGCCGGGGTCTGGCTGGGCCAAAAAAGAAATCAGCCTTCATGAGGGTGCTTACTCTTGAACATCCTGATGTGATTCTGCTACAAGAGACTTTAGGTTTTGGTTTTATCATCAAGGAGAAATTGGAACATTGGTTGGCAGGATGGACTTTTTTGACCCTGGATGCGAGGGGTCGCTCTGGGGGGTTAGCTGTGGGATGGAGAAATTGTGCGATTAAACTGAATAATGCTTGGGGAATGGCTTCTGTGCTAGGAGTTGAATTCCTTTCTGTTGATTTGGGCACTTCCTTCACTGTGGTTAATGTCTACGGGCCTTATGTTAATAGGGCGCCTTTTTGGGAATCACTGTTGCAGGATCCTTTATTTGGTGGTGAATCGGTTGTGGTGGGAGGTGATTTAAACTTCACTTTAGGAAATTCAGAAGTTTGGGGACCTATGGCACATGTGGATCCTTTGGCAGGGTACTTTCAACAGAAATTGGTTCATAAAAATTTGCTGGATATTGAACCTATCAAGTTGAAACCCACTTGGAGGAACAACAGGAGTGGCGAGGCTCGGGTGGCAAAAAGACTGGATCAGTTCCTGGTGGCTGAACAGATGGTGGACAGATTTCTACAAATCAGACAGTGGGTAGGGAGCGGTGGGGATTCTGATCATTTCCCTATCTTTATTGAGATCAGGCAAGGACCAGATAATCCACCTAGCTCACTTAAATTTAACAAGAATTGGCTCAGAGATGATACATTTAAAGAGCTCTTTCAGGACCTTTGGAGGACTTACGATGTGGAACATGCTCGTACTGGGGCTTTCCAGTTCGCTGAGAACATCCAAAGGTTAAAAGGAGCTGTAAAAAAGTGGGCTTTTGATAAGAAAATCAGGGATGCTGCTGCTCTGAAACAAATTGAGGATGAACTACTACAGATATATGAGGGGGATGGAGGGGGTCTCCTGACTTTGGAATCCAAGGCTGAAATGGCCAAGATGGAAGGACTCAGAAATAAACTTTTGATGGAAAAGGAGGAAACCTGGAGACTCAAGAGCAGGGCGGTCTGGCTGGAGTGTGGGGATGAGAATACAAAGTTCTTTCATGCATATGCCAGGGGGAGGAAGGCGGTCAATACTATTTGGATCCTGAAAGATGATGCTGGTACTGAACATTTCGACTTTGAAGGCAAAGCTAGATGTGGGGTGGGTCATTTCCAGCAACTATTTAAGGCTCCTGTACAGGCCTCCATTGCAGAAGTTATTAGGATTGCTCAATTATTCCCACGTTTTGCTGAGGAGGAGGACAATAGGAGACTGATGAGGACTGTTACTGAGGAGGAGCTGAAGGAGGTTCTTGGTAGCTTTCAGAAAGACAAGAGCCCCGGGCCGGATGGCTGGACTGTGGAATTTTTTTTAGAACTATATGAGATTGTGGGACTGGATCTCCTTCAGGTGGTTGAGGATACTCGGTTGAATGGGAGGCTTCCTGCCTGTTTCAATTCTACCTTTATAGCCCTCATACCTAAGACCGATAATCCGGTTACTCTCTCAGAGTTCAGACCTATTTCTTTGTGCAATTGTATTTACAAGATTGTGTCGAAGGTCATTGCTCGGAGACTCAAGGTATCACTCTCAGAACATATCACAGCTGAACAGTTTGGCTTTCTTGAGGGACGTCAGATTCATGAGGCTATAGGGGTGGCACAGGAAGGGCTTCATAGCATGAAGACTCGGCACATCAAAGGAGCTATTCTTAAAATCGATCTGTCCAAAGCATACGACAAGGTGAGTTGGATATATCTCCGGCTTCTCCTAACTCACTTGGGTTATGGTATTAATTTTATTAGATGGATCATGTCATGCATAACTACTGTATCATTCTCTGTGTTATTGAATGGAGCTGCCACCCCTTTTTTTCATGCGGAAAGAGGCCTTAGGCAAGGCTGTCCGCTCTCCCCACTACTCTTTCTGCTGGTGGCTGAAGGTTTGAGCAGGGCAATTATTGATGCTAAATTACAGGGGCGGTTTAAAGGCATTAACATTGGGGATCGTTTATCTGTTACTCATCTTTTATTTGTGGACGACATCATCATCTTCTGCTCAGGAGATCGTAGGGATACTCAGACTTTGAAGGAGATCCTGGAACTGTTCTCTATAGCGGCGGGGATGGATATTAATGATGATAAATCCACTCTTATGACCCATTTGCTTCGACAGGAGGAGGAACGGGCACTTGTTGAAAACTTTCCTTATAAATTATCTACACTGGATGAGGGTTTAAAATATTTGGGATTCTCTCTTAAAGCAAATATTTATCTAAAGAAGGATTGGAGATGGTTAATTGGCAAGGTGGAGAAAAGATTGAATGTTTGGAGTCACAAGTGGATGTCGCGTGCTGGCAGGCTGGTTCTGGTTAAGGCCGTATTAGAAGCTATCCCTGTTTATTGGATGTCCTTGTCCTGGATACCCAAAGGAATCCTTGAACAGATCAGGCGGTTATGCTTTAGATTCCTGTGGAGTGGTAAGAAGGAAGGTCAGGTTACACCTTGGGTCAATTGGAAGAGGATTGTTGTTCCAAAAGGTCTTGGGGGCTGGGGATTAAAGAATATTTTTCTGTTTGCTCAGGCGCTGGCAGCTAAGGGAGGCTGGCGACTTATCAAGACTAACAGCCTTTGGACCAGGGTTATTATAAGGAAGTATCTTACAGACACTAGTATGGAGGAATGGATCAGGAACCCTCGGAAAACACATGCTGGGGGATCCGTGATATGGAAGGCTGTGGTTAAATCTTTCTCACTGGTGGAGAATTATCTGGCTTGGGATGTTGGAAATGGTGAAAAGGTGAGAGTTGGCAGAGATCCATGGATTGGTAGTGAACAATCACATATTTTGCCCGATCATGTTATTCATTCGCTGGAAGATCGGGGTATATACACTCTTAATCAACTGGCTGAACAGCGACCGGATGCACCGTGGATTCAATATTGGAAAACTGCGGATATGTTGGGCTTGGGGGATCCGGAGGCTGTTTTTCTGGGTAATTACATCCATGGGTTGAATCGGGCAGGCATACAACTCACGGAGTTGGCGGATGTACTGACTTGGGAACTTGATCCGGCGGGGAAATATACACCAAAGATGGGCTATTATGTGCTTAGTGCTGGAGCAGCTAATCGGGATGAGGTCTGGTGGTGGAGAACATTATGGAAACTTAAATGCCCATCGAAAAACAGACTCTTTATGTGGTGTGCTTTGGAAAATCGGGTGCCGAACTGGGATATTCTGCAGAAAAGAAGCTTCCAGGGCCCGGGTTGGTGTGCTTTGTGTAAGATGGATTTGGAAACCATAACACATCTCTTCATCAAGTGCCCATTCACGAATGCTGTTTGGAATGAATGTTCAAAATTGGTGGGTTTTGAATGTCGATGGGATGGAACCTCTGTTAACGAAGCATGGGAGCGCTGGTGGAGATGGGCGCGCACTAAGAAACAGAAGATCCTTCCACTGCTGATCATTTGGGGGATATGGTTGGCAAGGAATAGGTTAATTTTTCTGGATAAGCCATGCATACCAGAGATTATTGGTACTATGGCGGTGGGTCTTTACATGGCATACCCCGAACATGTAAGGGTTGCACAGCAGAGACGTATTCTGGAAGTGGAGATTGACAGAACATACCCGTGGGGGTTTTTTGACGGAGCTGCTAGCAATGAGATATGCGGTGGGGGAGCTGTTCTATATTTAACTGAATCTCACTTTTTTACTATCACTATGGGACTCGGGAAAATAACCAAAAAGCGGACCAGGCATCCAAAGAAGGGCAGAACATGGATATTGGTACTTGGAAAGTAGTCGAAGAGCAGGATGGACAGAGAACTGAGAACTTTCTCAGACCTTACATTGCATAATACAGATCTGTTTGATAAATAGGTTTAAAAACAATGTAAATTATGTTTTAAGCATTCCTTTAAATCAACAACATGAATGGTTATTATATATAAACTTTTGTAAATGTAATAGCAAAACAGTCCGGTGGGACAGATCCATATATTTATTTTTGGAAAACAGGGAAGCGACAATTTTTTGCTTTTTGAAAGAAGATGTAATAGTCTCATCACATGAACCATAATTTTGGATATGGTCAATTCACTTTTACAGTGAATACTGAATGTAATTCTGATCTCTTTGGATGAATGGAATTATGCTTTTTTTCGTATGAAAAAAAAAAAATAACTATTGTGATATGGTCGTCTTGTTTGAAGAAGTTGTTAATGAAATTTATAACTGCTTGGTCAGGTTGCATTCAAGCTAGATGCCCCACCAAAATAAATGGCGTGTCACCATCAAGAACGAAGGTGATGTTTAAAAATGTCCATGCTCATGTTATTGTTTTTATGTAATATTTAGCTTGGCCCTAAGGCTAAGTTGGATCATGATCCTAGTCTTAACTATGTTCTAAATATTTAAGTTGTAAGCACCAATAAGGGGGGGAGTGGAAGGCTATTACTATAGTCACGATCCCAAATGTAAAGGTATCGAGGTCTAACACCAACGCTAATCTTTAATTTAAAAGTAAGTTTGGACCTTGCAATGCATGCGGGAATGTAATGAGGGCTATGGGTAGTACCATAGTCGAACCTTGATCTAAGAGCAATATAAAGGAGTTTGATTTACCCTGCTATACGTGGTTGTTGGTTGTTTGTACTACGGTGGATGGTAACATTTAATACGCCACCATGGCTACGAGTTGAAATCGCAACCAGTCTTTTATGGCGTACGCTGGAAAGCAATCGCAATTGTCCATCAAGAATTGGGATTTGCAGGGTTGAACGCTAGTACAAAATGAGAGATAAGTGACTAGGCGACTAAAAAATTTAGTCACCACTGTTTTTTCAAGGGATAAACAACTAAAATTGAGCAATTTTAAATAAGCCAACTAAAAACGACTAAGATAAATGACTAATTTACTCACGGGATAAAATATATGACTAGATAACAGGTGACTAAAATAAAAATGACTAACATAAATGACTAATTTAGTCACGGGAATATAAATATGACTAGCTAACAATGATTAATGTGAATTAGTCGATTATGTTAGTCATTGAACCTCTAATAATAACATTGAACCTCTCTAAGTAAAACATTGAACCTCTCTAATAATAACATTGAACCTCTCTAAGTAATTTTTAGCATCCAATAAGGGATATGGGTTCCATTGGGAAGATTTGAGCACTCTTGGGATTTAGGGCACTAGACATGGTCGATAGAGGAAACCCAAGCCTAATTTAGGCTCTAAAGTAAGCATTTAGGGATCAAGGAAATGAACAAGGCCTTAGTTGATCACATAACATTGATCTAGGGCATCTTAAGTATTATATTGGAAATATAGACACCATTAGTAGGTTTTGAGCTTAAGGGATGGGCCTCAAAACACTACACATGGTTTAATGAGGAGGAATACCAACATCTCATGCCTGGAATACATCTATGGCTTATAGACCATGCATAAGTTACGATACCACCACATAACCATTAAGATAACTTGTCCATTAAGCAATGTTCATTATGGGCTTTAAAACCCCCAATGCCATCCACTTAGAAATCAATCCAAGGTTTCTTCAAAGTAATGAAACCACGTCTACAAAATAATCTTTATGTTAATCCATCACCAAAGGTAGATTAACCTCAAAATAAGCATAAATAGTGGTGAAAACCACTTTTTCAATGCCAACTAGATATACAAAAGGCCTTTAAAGAGGGGATGCTTCATTATAATAACTAGTGAGCACAAGGGGATGTCCCAAAATCCCCCTTTCAAGGTTACGTTGGCTTCATAAAAATGCTCCAAAGTGGGCATACTTAGGATGAGCCCCTTCCAAAATATGGATTGATGCTCAACCCATGCTAATCCATCATCCAAAATTTGCAACTCAACTATGGTGGATTAGCGGCTCCAATAGACAAGAGAGAGATCGAACCATGAATGTCTCTATGATGGAAAAAATCACCCATAATGTAATTAACCTAGGTTTGGCTCCATGATTTAATAATTATATACTCATGGCAGGGAAGGCAGCTTTGTATAAAAAGACTTGAGGCTATATACCACCTCTGTGGCATATATTTGGAGGACAATTGACAGGTTTTACCAAACGAAATAGCTCAAATTGATCAGAAACATTTCCAGCATCCAAGCAAACATCTGTCTATTCACATTATGTCACTTGACAACAATGATCATTAATTGCCTCGCAACTTTACATAGATTATCAAATTCTTTGTGAAACCAATAAAAAAGTATTTGGTCGAAGTTGTCTAGGGTTTGTAGATATGATTCTATAACCATATTGTTGGAATGATCTTGTATTTTGTATCTAGAAGCCTTTGAGGCTTTATATTTTCATGTTGCTTGTACAATGGCTACTAGATCTAACAACATGTGTTGTGATCTCAATGATCCCGTTATTTTTTAATTCATATGTTAATGCTCCTTTTTGTTCCCACGTGCTCATTCTCATTCAACGTATTGTATTTTTCCAAACTATAAATTATAAATTATAAAATTATAGATTATAATTATCGGATACCCACACTTTATAAATTATAACATTTTGTCAAAAAAAAAGAAATTGAAAAACCTATGGTCATGATAGAAATTGTTTGGAAATTTACAACACCACATCTAAAGAATGCATATCCAATCGAGAATAATCCAAACTAGAGCCAGGGTCCACGCCCCTGAACTTTACCATATCTCTCCAAACTAGAGCCAGGGTCCACAAAAACCATCACTGCTTCCACTATTAAGGGATGAACTAATAGGGCACATCCAGGGCGGTGAATGTGGAAACTAGATTGGTGCCAAGTTCTGGGAGGTTGTCTATAATGAGCATGGCATCGATACCACTTGGATATACCATGACACTCTCGCAGAATCTGGAAAGTCTAAATATAGTGCCTACTCCTAAAACGAATTACCAGGTAAGGCTCATTGTTTTGAAATTTCTGTTTTTCCTTCCAAGTATTTATCTTTGTTTCCAGGTCTAACTCCCTTGGATACATGGCATGCCATGATTGGCCTTTTCATCTACCTGATTTTATACAGAATTCAATGATCTGTGATCAATTTCTGCTAAGGATTTTTCTGGGATTTCTTTTAGCAAATGCAATGGTTGCTAACAATATGTCCACTAAGCTAGTAAACCTCTTTTTTTCTTTAAAAATGAATAGGATTAGATGCCAGGATTAAGAGGATTCTTATTTTTTTATTTCACAAATGTATTGGGTTTGATGCCAGGTTTGACGGGTATCTATTCCACAACAATCATTGGGTACTAGTGTTATTCCTCATCTCCCTTTTAACTATACCATTTGAATGGGGAAAACCACAATCCCTGGGTACTTATACCCTAGAACCCTACCTCACCCCTTTTCTAACGTTACCATTCAATAGGGTAGACCACAGAGGAAATGAAACCCCAGATATAGGTCGCCTCGAATCCTAATGAAAATTTGAGCATATTTTTTTTCATTACCAAGAAAGGAAGTTAAGAGGGCAGTGATTCGATATTTTCAAGCTGAGATCTAGTCAAAGGAAGTTGTATATTGATGTTATCAATGTCCCTAATTCATTAGCAGAGATCTCTCAAATTTGGGCAGCGATTTAGTCATTCCCTTGTTGTGAAGCATTCTCTCTCTTGTGGGAAATCGTGTGACCCATTCTCAGCAAATTCTTGGTTGTGGAGGGTTGTCTCTTCATCTTTAGAGGTTATAGCACAATTTCAAAAGTTGTAGAACTGAATTGGAGTCCGTAGTCTTTTTTTTGGAGGCTAAATTAACCATATAGAACAATGATATCCCCTTTCTTGGTTGTGTGATCACTTATAGCTCGGTCATATTGGATCTATGGAGGTCATGTCAACCTTAACAACCATATATTAACCTTATAAGACATCGATATATTGTCATTTCTAAGACAGGTTGAGTATATCAGGGATCTATTGGTTTTAGCAATAGTTCCTTATATGCTGGGCATATTCTTCTATTGTTGGGCACAACCACAGTATCTTATACAAATTTCAGCCCGTATCTATAGCACAAATCCGAGTCATCATCTTCTACAGTTGATAGAAGAAGGCCATATGGTGTTGCTCGCTTCACAAGGGAGAATTCATGAGGGAGCTTGAATACACAACAACTGGGAACCTCTAAATATGACCCCCTCTGTTTATTTATGCAAGTATTGAGGGTCTTCTATCCAAGCATAATTTTTATGGTTGTCAATCACTCCCGTGTGCACATGTGGCACCACAATTATAGTTTGTAAAAAACACAAAAGAAAGTAAAAAAATTGTGATTTAATTTCAAAATCAGTTAGAACTAGATGAAATATAAATCATTGCAGATATGTTGAATTTTACTTTAACATTTCTCCATACATTGGTGTCAACATCTCATTCATGCATCACTAATATATACAAAGCTATAGTAAAGAACTAGTCAACAGTCAAAACAATACAAATCTGAATTTTAATCAGTGATCCCATCTATTACTATTGCTATTCTTCACAAATTTCTTTCATTTGCCAAAATTTTGCAGGTTTGCAAACCAATTTTAACATTTTTCAATTGCATATTGACCAATCATATCGAATAAATGCCCCTTTCTAAGTTTTTAGGAATCATATTCCGTTGTATCATTTTAGAGCCCCTTTTGCATGATGGCCAGTATTTTATTGTAATTATTGCCAATTTATTTACTAATTCCATTTGATTCATAAAACAATTAAAAAAGGGCGATAGTGGTCGCAAATAGTTATGAAATTTTAGTACATAAATAAAATCAAGAAATACTAGGAAACTTGCCATATCCATTGTCTTTGGAGATTTTTCTCAAATTGATGGGATATAATTCTTCATGAACTACATCGAAAAAAAATTATCATGAAGGAATATACTGCAAAGTAGATAGATTAATGCTAGTTAGATCTGTTGTTCCTGAATTAAGATTATTCTCAAATAATAAGCATTTTCCATTTTACAAGCAAACCATAATCAAAATAGAACAATAATGCAATGCGTTCTTCCAATAGAACAATGAGCTCACAAATACTCAAAAATTAAGATAATGGTGGTTGAACATTGGAACCTATCGCCCTTCTAGCAAATGCTAGAAAGCAAAATGATGTCGGCATTGCTAACCCTTTTCCTCATTTTCAGTCTTTGTTGGTTAAGTAAACTGTGTGTAGCTCTGCTCAAACTAATGTAGATTTGTGTATTGATCCATACAAGAAGGGATTTTAGTGTGATGGTGATCTACTCTTTAGGGAATCAATATAGTCATATACCATGCATATACCCTATCAAACAAACATGAGGCTATGTAACATTCCCTGTTGATTAGTTTAGACCTCAAGGCCCCAGTACATGGGTTTATTATCATTCCTTCTTATGACATGGATACTCAATATGTTAAAATAAAGTGAAAAAATGCCAAACATTCAAGGGTTTTGCTTCAATAATGCCAAGCACTAGGAAGAGATTCACAAGTTGATTTTTTTAGGAGAGATTCAATTTCATTCTATGGTGGTGGGAAGGATGGCATCATGTTTATTTGGTGATAGAGAAGATAAAAATGAATATATGCAGGAATATTGACTGCTTAATATTATATATATTATAGATAAATCCATTTAAACTTGAAGCCTAGTACTTTTGATATGTGTACTTTTACTTTTAATTAATGCATATAGTTTTTGAGTGGTTTCTATTTTTGTAGGACAAGCTTGCTATTTTTTGCTCATCTTCATTCGTTGCTATGATTTTTTGGGTTCAATAATGATTGAATATTTAACAAGCAAAAAAGTTGTTTCAATTGCCAAAGGATGTTGTGTAGAAAGATTTAATAGGAAGATCTCTAATGTTTTCTATTTACATTTGTTGGTTATTTATCCTTTTGTAGGTATTGGTCATTGGAGAAGGTGATGGCGGGGTTCTTCGCAAGGTTTCTTGACACATGTTAGTTGAGCAAATTGCTATTTTTGATGGTCATAAATGTGAGTGCATCTAACAACTTCTGCATTTGGTAATTGCTTCCTTTAATTACTCTGTTTTTGTCAACATTTTAGAAAGCTCAAGCAATCTCTCTCTCCTTGTATTGTCAAGATAGGGGGGACCCTTCTACTTTTCTTGTGCACGTGTGTGCTTGTTTGTGTAACAATAAAAATAACTAGTTGATCAAACTGTGTAAAGACTATTTAACCACACCAATTAGATACTAACACATTGAGATTGGCATTGTGAGGAATTTGATAGGTTTTGATTCTCAATGCATGACAAATTTGGGATTAAGATGGAGATCTATGATGGTTATAAGGTTTCTTAATGACCTTGTTAAAAAATTTACTACAATAAGTAGAAAAGGTTATGAAAATGTTCTTGTACATTGAAGGAAACCATTTATGGTAGACATCATAGATATGTATTTTTCTTCTAAACTGTATTATTTGAGCTAAATGCATTTAGACATGAGGGTAAACAATTGAACAAGTTGACACCATTTTTTCCATATTCCCTTCTATGGAGAATAATTTGAGATGATATGTGCTTTCTTTTTCCAGTAGTGATTTTCCCATCTTATAAGTATTTTTAGGATAGGGCATTCTCATTTCGAGAAAAGACCATTCTCATAGAGCACCCGTTCGACATGGTTGTCAAAGCCACATTTTTGTATGGCTCTGAGTTTTGGGGTCTCAAATTAGGGCTTGTTGACTCAGTGTGAGTTGAAAGAGTCCAAATCATTAGTGTATTGTGATATTATCCATTGCAAATGGACTTCTCTTCAAAATGTTGCCCTGCTTAATTTGGAGCATAACCCCTTCACCTCAACTTCATATTCAAGATTTTTCTTCCTTCACAGGCTCTAGTCTTTCGGATGGGAAATGTACTTGTATCTAGGCCTGCATTCCTCAAAGGAGATCATTGCCATGGATTTCTCAAGGTAAATATGTTGTTGATTAATAAGGTGCTCAGGAAAGACGTCCATCGACAAATCATTTACCTTACTTGGGTCTCTGCTCCTCAGCTTCTAGGTTCCAATATGTCCTTTGCTGAGCATTTTTTGCTGATGGTGGACAATATTATTATGTATCTTGATTCTATACTATCTTTGGCATCATTTCCTTTTCCGAGTACAACCTTATTATCCTGTTGGTTGGTTGAGGTTTTTCTCTCAATAATTGTGAATTGAAACCAATCCCCAAATTCCAATTATGGATAGGATTTGCAAGCTTTGTTCTCTATAGGAGGCTGAGACAGAGGATCATTTCATCTTCAAAGTTCATATATCCCACTTATTACGATATCCATGAGATATTTCATATTTCACTTCCTATACCATGATTTTGTATTATTCCTTGCTACACTTTTCACATACTATGGCTAGAGTGGTTTGGCTATATCATCTCCAGATGTAGTAATTGTTATGAAATCTATGGGAGATTTCATTTCCTATACCATGATTATGGAGGGCCACTTGCTATATTTGTTTTATATATATTTTTCCTATATTTGAGAAGTAGTTACTTTCAGATGATAGGTCCTAGGATACTCTTTCAGGTCCAAATTCAATAGGTTTCTTACATCTTTCTTTCAACCTATTTTTGCTAGTGGAGGTGTTTAACATCTAGCAGATGCTTCAAACCATTTCAACTAATGCCAATAGATCACTAAAGTGGTGTTCACCGTTTCATGTTTTCACATAGGCATGTTCTCCCACATTTCATTTAGGAGTGAGAGCAGCTAGTTCCCAAGTCCATTCTTGTAGACAGGCACCTATCACAAGGTATATTTTTTTCGGTAAGACTTGTTGACCATCGATTTCAGGGGAGTTTCAAAAAAGAGCACTTGGATTCCCTGGGTAAAATCTAGCTTGGCCCACTTCGGCCAGACCATTCTCCAGTTGGATTGGTGCCTTCACAGCTGTTGATGAGGGGGCAAGTACCTCTTCAATTTTGGTGCAAATTATTATTTTCTTCCTGAGCTAACTAATAATCATTCACAAATCTTAATATACACACATATATGTATATATAAAAACAAATTCATATCAACAATTAGAAGAGGAAGAATCCGAGGCAACTCTATTTGGCACCATTCTTGGGTGTTTTTTATCAATCCACAGTATCAACAATGAGCTGCATAGATTCATCTCTTGGTGCTTAAAAGTTCCCGATTTAAGATGGATGGAACCTGGTGTAGTGTGTGTGTGTGTATATATATCTACATATATTACACTAGGGTACAACAAAGATCCTTGTTAACTCATCTTTTAATCACCCATAGATTTACATCTCAATTACTTTTTTGGCCCCTCTCAGTGCTTAATAGATCTGGAGTTAAGATGGATCTATGCTAGTTTATATTTCTTCATTTCCATATCCCATCTATTTAACAAAAATGTGAATATATGTTAAGAAAGAAATGAACTGAAACTTACAAGGAGGACAATCCTTTCACACCACAATTAATGCAGAAAGCTGTAGGAAGGGTTATAGGTGCCAGAGTGGATTACAAATAGAGGATTGGAAGGAAAAGGGAACTCTGGGAGGTGATGCTGCAAACACGTTTGAGAAATATGAAAACATGAACATTGCATTATTGTGATATTGTATCTAACATAGACATCATGCTTATATGAATATCTTTTTTGTTCATGGTTCAAGTTACAACTATTCTAGAAATATGTCAAATGATTGATGGTCTATGATGTTGTACTTATAATCAGGATCCTGAAGATAAGTAATGCTTACTCTTAATCTGTTTGTAATCTATTTGTTGTGATGGTCTATGCTGTTGTACTTATAATCAGGATCCTGAAGATGGTATATTCCACTTGTATGAGGTTGTCATCATAAAAAATTGGATTCAAAGCATGGGATAAAGTGTGCAAGAGAATGTTGAATTGGTAATCCAAATATCCCATCTCACTCACCACCATAAATAATAACGTAATTTCAAATCTACAAGTCAACACAACATGTGGAAGTTTGAGGCATATGCTATATCAATGACTTTGAACAACTCCAACGTAAGAGAACTATCAAAAAGATGCTCAAGACCATTGATTGTTGGTGATGAATTCTATCATTCCTATAGCCTCTCTTGTGAGCCCCTTGATCCATTGTATTCTAGCCTCAAACTCTTCCAAAATTGGGTTTTAAAAAATAGACTATGCATAGAGTCAAAAATACGTCATTATACCTACTTGTTAGAAAAACAAGATTGCAGAGCAATAACAATAAACAGAAATGCAAATATAATCACACACACATTACAAGAGAGACACAAATATATCGTGGTTCACCCCAACTTGGGCTACGTCCACACTGAATTTTCCAGTCCTTATTATTATTACCGTCCAGCAAGGTGAAGGGATACAACCTGCAGCACAGCCGCTACACTTCCTCTTCACTATCTCACAGTCTCTCTCCTGATCTTAGAGATCTTTACAATGCATAAAACCTAATACATCATGCCCTAGCCGTATTACAATGTCTTTCTTTTATAGGGGAAATACAATGGGAAAATACCATGGGATACCCAAAAACCATGGGCTCGCAAAACAACTAGCGAAAAAAGCCCCAAAAAATGCAGAATGGGTGTACAGTCCTTCGGGGTGCACAACTAAGACAATATCATCTATGAGACTGGAAGATCTGGCTCCATAACCAACAATATCCCACTTGGAGACTGATCACGACAACTCCACCACTGCTACACTTACTGGACTTGGACTAGGCAAATTTCTCCTCTTCACCTTCATGCTAGAAGGCCAACTGAAACCGAGCAAGAACTCAGTTTCTCTCTGGTCACTACCTTTGTGAACATGTCTGCAGGATTCTGGCTAGTATGTATCTTTTCCAGCTGCAACAGTTCATCTTCCAGAACAGAGCGTATGAAATGGTACTTGAGTTGTATATGTTTAGTGATGGAATGGAATGCTGAGTTCTTTGCAAGATGAATGGAACTCTGGCTGTCACTATACAACCTGCTATCCTTCTGCTTCTTACCCACTTCCTCCATAAACCTCTGCAACCAAATCATCTCTTTACTAGCCTCTGTAATAGCAACATACTCTACTTCCATTGTTGAAAGTGCAACAACCTTCTGTAGTTTTGAAATCCAGCTTACTGCTATTCCACCTATAGTAAACACATACCCTGTGGTGCTCCTCCTACTATCCTTATCACCTGCCATATCTGCATCAACATACCCATGTAGAACAGTGTCTGAACCTCCAAAACATAATTCCTGAGTGGTGCTACCTCTCAAATACCTGAGAATCCACTGTACTTCCCTCCAATGTTCTTTACCTGGACTGTTCATATATCTGCTCACAACTCCCACTGCATGTGCAATATTTGGTCTTGTGCACACCATGGCATACATCAAGCTTCCAACTGCTGATTGATAGGGAATCTTGGACATGTAATCTGTCTCTTCCTGTGTCTTGGGACACATTTCCTTACTTAGACTTAAATGGTTGTCCAAAGGTGTACTAACTGGTTTTGCATTCTGCATTTTGAACCTCTCCAACACCTTTTGTATGTACTCACTCTGAGACAATGTCAATTTGCAATATTTCCTATCTCTTGTTATTCTCATACCAAGGATTTGCTTTGCAGCACCCAAATCCTTCATCGCAAATGAATTAGATAGCTTCCTTTTGAGTACATTTATATCCTGCATATTAGATCCTGCAACAAGCATGTCATCCACATATAATAACAAGATAATTTATCTTTCATTGTCTAGATTCTTGAAATAAACACGGTGGTCAGAATGACATCTACTATAACCTTGTTCTGTCATAAACCTGTCAAATTTTAAATACCACTGCATTGGAGCTTGCTTCAAGCCATACAAACTCTTTTTGAACCTGCATACTAAGTTCTCCTTACCTTTGACCTCATACCCTTATGGCTGCTGCACATATATCTCTTCCTCCAAATCCCCATGGAGAAAGGTTGTTTTTACATCTAATTGTTCAAGATGCAAATCTTCTACCGCCACTAGACTTAAGATGGTCCTAATTGAAGTCATCCTAACAACAAGAGAAAATATTTCATCAAAATCAATACCTTTCTTCTGTGCAAACCCCTTTACAACAAGTCTGGCCTTGTATCGCTTCTTACCTCCTTCTTCTTCCTTCAACCTGTAAATCCATTTGTTCTGCAATGCTCTTTTACCAGCAAGCAACTGAACCAGATCCCAAGTCTGATTTCATACCAATGAGTCCATCTCCTCATTCATGCCTTGCTCCCACTTCTTTCTAGTTTCCACCTGCATTGCTTCTTCATAACACTCTGGTTCACCAACATCAGTCATCAACAAATAATACATTGAAGGAGAGTATCGTTCAGGGAGTCTACTTAACCTGGTAGATCTTCTTACAGTTGCAGGAGTTTCAGGTACTTTCTCTTGTTCTTGATTTTCTGGCACCTTTGGAACTTCATTTTCTTCAATTTCATCAAGTACTGTGTACTCTGTGTTTTCCTTTTCCTGTTTCTTTCCCTGCAACTGATCTTTATACATGACCTTTTCATTGAATATCACATCTCTACTCCTGATGATTTTGTTATTTTCATAATCCCATAAGCTATAACCAAATTCATCAACCCCATATCCAATAAAGGTACATTTCTTGAATTTAGCTTCAAGCTTTGTTCTATTTTCTTGATCAATATGGACAAATGCTTCACAACCAAACGTTCTCAGAAATGAGTAGTTTACCTTTTTATCTGTCCATGCCTCCTCTGGAATACCACCATCCAAAGCACTTGAAGTTCCTTTGTTTATTAAATAAACGGCAGTATTTACAGCATCCGCCCAAAACTGTAAGGGAAACCCTGCATGTAGTCTCATACACCTTGCACGCTCCATGATCGTTATGTTCATCCTTTCTGACACACCATTTTCTTGTGGTGTTCCTGGGACTGTCTTCTCTCTATGAATCCCATGATATGAACAGTAACTATCAAACTCCTTGCTGCAGTACTCACCTCCATTATCAGATCTAAGATACTTCAACCTTTTCCCTGTCTCATTCTCAACCAAAGCTTTCCACTTCTTAAAAGTAGCAAACACATCAGATTTATGTCTAATGCAATAAACCCAAGTTTTCCTAGTTGCATCATCAATAAATGTAACATAATAATGAGATCCACCAAGAGATTGTACCTAAGCCGGTCCCCATACATTTGTATGCACTAGCTCTAACTTTTCTTTCTTCTTCTATTTCCCAACCCTGAGAAATCTGACTCTCTTCTGTTTTCCATAAACATAGTTTTCACAGAATTCCAAACTTACCTGCTTCAAATCTGGCAGCAACTTCCTTGAGTGGAGAATCTGCATCCCCTTCTCACTCATGTGGCCAAGCCTATGATGCCACAATGCTGAATCTGTTCTTGTGGAAGTTAAAGAGATAGAATGGTCAGTATTATGAGGACATAAATACAACGTACCTATCCTGTCTCCTTTTGCTATCACAATTGATCCTTTAGTGATATTCCACCACTTTTCTCCAAATGTAGATAGACAGCAGCCATCTCCCAACTGCCCTGTTGAGATCAGATTTCTTTTCATGGCAGGAATATGCCTAACATCTTTCAACAGCCAGTTAGTTCCATTCTTAATTTTTATCCATACCTTACCCATTCCAACAATTTTACATGGCTCATCATCACCCAATAAAACATGTCCAAAATCGCCAGGAACATACTCATGAAAGTATTTCCTATGGGGTGTAGCATAACATGAAGCTCCTGAATCTACTACCCAATAATCACTAGTATTATCTAATGCAAGAATCAAAGCATCTTGTAACACATCACCTGCTACATTTGCTTCCTGGGTAGTTTCCTTCTGTGCGTCTCCTTTCTTCTTTAGAGATCTGCAGTCTTTCTTCAGATGTCCTTTCTTTCCACAGTTCCAGCACTCTATTTTTCCCATCCTGGACTTGGATCTTCCCGTTTTAGACTTGCCACGATTACCTTGGCTCTTTCCTCTCTCCTTTTGTCTTCCCCTACTCTCCATGGTCAACGCATTACCTGATGTCTCATCTGTGCTTTTTCTTTGCATTTCCTTGCTAAGAATAACACCAATAACATCATCAAATTTCAAGGTGTTTGAACCAGAGACAGAGTTACTTACAGCCATGACCAAGCTATTCCAACTTTCTGGCAATGAACACAAGATTAGAAGAGCCCTAACCTCATCATCAAAGTTCACACTTACAGAACTTAGCTGATTTGTAACCATATTAAACTCATTTAAATGATCAGTAACAGATCTACCTTCAGACATCTTCATATTAAATAAACGCTTCATTATAAATACCTTGTTGGAGGTCAAGGGTTTTTCATACAGCTTACCCAGTGTGCTCATCAAACCCTCCATTGTCGTTTCTTTTGAGATATTGAAAGCCACTGACGAAGCCAGGCTCAGCCGTGTTGTTCCTAGCGCCTTTTTGTCAAGATCCTCCCATTCTTCATCCTTCATAGCCGCCGGTAGCTTTGCTCTTCCTCCCAACGGTAGGAATAGATCCTTCTAGTATAGATAGTCCTCCATTTGCATCTTCCATAACTGGAAGTTTTGGATGTTAAACTTCTCGACCTTAAACTTTCCTTCTTCCGCCATTCCTCCCACTCGAACCAAAAACCCTAGCTTCCTGCGGGTTTATTTGCCAAATAGACCTTTGGCTCTGATACCAATTGTTAGAAAAACAGGATCGCAGAGCAATAACAATAAACAGAAATGCAAATATAATCACACACACATTACAAGAGAGACACAGATATATCATGGTTCAGCCCAACTTGGGCTACGTCCACACTGAATTTTCCAGTCCTTATTATTATTACTGTCCAGCAAGGTGAAGGGATACAACCTGCAGCACAGCCATTGCACTTCCTCTTCACTGTCTAACAGTCTCTCTCCTAATCTTAGAGATCTTTACAATGCATAAAACCTAATACATCATGCCCTAGCCGTATCACAATGTCTTTCTTTTGTAGGGGAAATACAATGGGAAAATACCACGGGATACCCAAAAACCATGGGCCCGCAAAACAGCTAGCGAACCCCTAAAAATGCAGAATGGGTGTACAGTCCTCCGGGGTGCACAGCTAAGACAATATCATCTATGAGACTGGAAGATCTGGCTCCACAACCAACACTACTCTTTGCAATAAGGCTTGTGACTTTACAAACTAGTGCATTATATATGATAACTTGCATCGCATTGGAGGGGCCTATGTGCTCAATAACATTAATTAAAATATTTGCAATGAAATGATTATTTTTCTCATGTGAACAATCTTCAACGTTCAAAAGCATTACACATTTTGGTGAAGAGGCAATGATCTTGACCAATGGCCAATGCCTCATATCTTCCCACCCAACTAAGATCATAAGAAGTAAAAACCCTTGAGCCACTCCATGAAGAATGAACAAGAGCTATTACATGCACAATAATTTTCCTATCATTTGTGAGCAACACAATGCTGAGTTTTTCATAGTTTGGGCCCTTGAAATCTTGAGAGGCAGTGTTAATTTCCCTCACCAAATCCTTCCAGTAGGGCCACAGAACCACATTAAAGGGGATTCCACATGTATAGATGTTCCTTGATTGTTTTGCCTCAACTTCTTCCCTACCTTGTACATTCAACATATCTACAAGTCTTTGTTAACTTGCATCAGCCTTGGAGTTTTCAAGGGTTCTTGTTGTACCGTTGTCCTCCTTCCTATCTTCTTGAGCAGTCCTTGGCTCCCCCATAGTAGCTAGAGAATGGATAACAAGTTGGGATCTCCTTGATTTGAGTTGTTGGTCATCAAATGCTCATTTTCATATGGAACTCTTTCATGTGACAAGGTTGTGTTGATGTATATGTAACTTCGGAATGTATTTCACATATATGTATATTGTATTCCTATAGAGATGTTATTATTCCTCTATACGGAAGTGTCGTCATTTATATTGTAAGTGTTGTAACTTATACTTGATGGGTTATTAGAACACCTTATTGGGGTCGGCCCTGTATAAGCCATGTGGGTCAAAGGGTTATTAGACCACCCTATTGGGGGTCGAACCAGTCAGCATTATGTTATGTGGTTAAGTTAAGGCCGACCTAGTAAAGGTTATTAGGCAAGTCAAGTCAAGTATAAATAGAGTGCGGGAGGCACTCTATTTGATCATTCTATTCTCACACACACTCTTTGGAGAGTGGCGCACTTGTGGAGGAGGAGAAGCTGCTGCTAGGAGATGTCTATCTCTTATGCTTGGGTTGTATCATTGCTCTATCTATCTCTGAGGAAGTTATTGGGGTTTTTCATCTTTATGGTTTTCCCCAAGTAAACTCTGTGTCTCTTGTGTGCTTGCATTATTGTGTCCATGATTGATATGCTGTAGATATGATGTACATGTTGTTCTCTCAGTTAAGATCCTATATCAGATTGAAGTAAATTATGAAAAATCTAACATGGTATCAAAGCTGGCCTGAAAGAAGGCATGGTATGGCATTTATGACACTTGGTGCACTTGCGAAGCTAGGGCTTGATATAGAAAAAAACAGTCATTGTAGCCCTTTCGCTATAAGTACATTTTGGCGAAGTTTTAGGATCTGACACGTTTACAGGTCGAAGATAAGATCCCAATGTACCTTGTGTCTGAATCACAACTTCTAATTCATTATACTTTGTGTTTTAGGATATGTACAATCTAGGGTTTCTGCCTCTTCCAGATCTGAGTCATAAACAGGTGACCTAGGAACAAATGTCGTAACTTGGGCTAGGAAGCTCCAAATGAAATTTTGTAAAAAGGGACAGGTAGGGCACAGACTGTACTTTCACAGGAAGAAGGTTCAGAGGCTGAAAGTGAACTAGTGACACGTGGTACTTCATACAAGTTCACTCTCATGTTTTATCCCATAAATAGGTCACATTGTGACACTTGGAATAACTCTCTCTTAGAGAATCCAATTGAGGTCATACCTATGGGGTTGGAAAGATGACGGGTCGGGATACCACAGGTATAATTTTTAGACCCCGTGGATTCGTAATTTCGAAGTTACTATAGAAACAATCAGCTGCATATTTCTGTCAAAAGAGAATTGGATTTTGAGCATTTTCATTCATGGCTCTGGGAATTAGGGTTTCGGAGAAAGTTGGTATTTTTGTAATCAGAGACCACAGCTAAATTCTCTTCACCAAAATCAAAATTTAGAGACCAAGATCAAATTTTTTGGTTGGGTAGAAGGCCGAGCTTGATCAAACCCTAGTTCGGGACTTCGATCAGAAAAATGGAAAATTAGGGCTTCTGCAAAAGTTGGAATTTTTTAAGTCTGTGACCATGGCTGGAAGCTCCTCAGCAAATCAAAGTTTAGAGCTTTGGATTGAACCTTTTCGTTGGCCAGAAGGGTGGGCTTTATCAAACTCTAGTTCGAGATCTTGTCCAGAAGATCCGGAAGTTTCAAAGGCAATTTTGAGGGGTGAAACTTTGAAGTTTTCAAATTCTGAGTATACCGGCTTGATCATCTCATTAAGGCGCATCTTTCTATCCTTTCAAAAGTTTGAAATTCAAAGTTTGAATTTTTAGGGTTTCTCTGACAAACCCTAATCTAGCTCTAGATCCAATTCCTACAAATCAAGTGGATTGGATAATCC
This sequence comes from Larix kaempferi, assembly GCA_027924585.1. Taxonomy (NCBI): domain Eukaryota; kingdom Viridiplantae; phylum Streptophyta; class Pinopsida; order Pinales; family Pinaceae; genus Larix; species Larix kaempferi. The sequence continues at coordinate 20,375,336 of BSBM01000068.1, forward strand.
TAGAAGAGAATGGATTGGTACCTGCATAAGTGAAGAAGTTCCTGTTTCAGAGGGAGATGAGGCTAAGGCTTTACATAAGAAGATTATAAGCAATCTCGACAGGTATGACTTATCCAGGTATGTTTTGAGATTTTTTCATGATTAAGTTTATGATATGTTTGTCTTTATATTATTACAGTTAGTACAATCTTGATTAAATTTAGACTTGTCGTATCACCTTAATAAAATTATGAATGCATGATAGAAGATATTCATTGATTAGGGTGTTGACACTTATGATTGTACTCATGGATTATGGTGTTGTATGAGGTTTATGTTGTCCGCTAACATGAAAGGTACACCAAGAAAGACAAATCATGTTCTAGTTAAAGAACATATGATCATGGTGACATGAAGACAAAGATTCATCCATTGTCATGGATCACTTAGAAGATCTATTTATGAGGTATGTATAACTTGGTTTTATAATGGTTAACTTATGAGATATGCAGGTTACTAGCACAAGTCATTGAAGAGAACAAGAAGACATCATGTGGGTATGTTAGACATAACTAGCTAACATACTAATCCATGTATGTTTTTCCTATATCAAGTTAGTATCCTACCTTGTGATAGGATCTCTTATATAAGTATACATGGCATTATTCATAGGTTTGAATAATCATGGGTGTATGCATATTATGTTTCTTACCTTAATTGATGATATGACTAACCAGAAGAATCATGAAAGTATAGGTTTGAGTAATCACGGGTTTAGGCATATTATATTTCATACTTTAATTTATGATATGACTAACCATAAGAGTCCTTGAATACTAATGCTTATTATTTCTGTTTGAAATTATCATGACTATACATGCTTAAGATTATTGTGTTTTGATTGTATTGAGAATATACTAATAAATGTATGATTATGTATGAGATCTCGAGGATATCACAATAATGATACTTGTAAGCATGCATGGTGATCGAGGATGGATATAAGTTCAAGGACAGGTAATCCAGTAAGCAAAGATCAAGAGAGAGCACACTTTAGTAGTTTATGCAAGGATGTAGATATTTAGAGGGAGTCGACCACTTCTCACAATCCACATCAGAATGGAGTTGCAAAGATTTAGAGGGAGTCCACCCAACAACCAAACAAAGATAAGTATTTGAATTGTCATTTCTTACATATTTGTTTGTTTAAATAATGTTGTTTAATGATGTATATGCTTATGTTCCTAGAATTAGGTTGTGTATTATGCATATTAGAATAATTGCATTAATGAACAGTATACTACTAATATGCATGTGATGGGTAAGTGGCCTATGGCACTGTACAACATTCCATTGCTACTTATCTAGAATGAAACCTCTTTGCTGACATGTTGGGAGTAGTGAAAACTCTTAACAATGTTCTGGTAGAGATTGGAAGGCATCTAGAAAGTTACAGGATATGGATGAATGTTGTATTGAAGCATTGGCTAAAATAATTGCATGACTGTATGACATATTTCTTTATGTGTAAGAATTTGTTCTGAAAACTATGAGATGTTTCTAATCATGTAATTTAACTTGTTTTGTAGGAAATATCGTATACCATCACCTACAAAAGAAGGACTACAACATTTGTTTCAGCAACAAAGTTATCTATTGAAGATATTGAATACATTGAAGTTCCCAGGATTCGGGAAGAATGCCATGATCGAGGAGTCCCAGTTGATCATGAAGAATGATGTTTGGGATACAGTCCCAAGACCTAAAGGGAAGTTTGTTGTGACTTCCAAATGGATCTATAAAATCAAGCATGCTGCAGATGGTAGCATGGAGAAATACAAAACGAGTGATGAAATGGAAAATTCACCAGATGGATGACAAGACAGCTTTCTTGAATGGTGTAGTCAAGGAGGAAGTGTATGTGGAGAAGCCACTTGGTTTTGAGACACATGACAGGAAGTCATATGTGTGCAATAAATCCTTGTATGGCTTGAAGCAAGCTCCTAGGACTTGGTATGGTAGGATAGACAGCTTTCTATCCAGTTTGGGCTTTACCAAGAGTAAAGCGGTTTCCAACCTTTACTACAAGGTTGAGGAAGGAAATCCAGTGATACTACTTTGTATGTGGATGACCTATTTGTTACAGGTGAGGATATATTGATTGCCAATGCGAAGAGGAAGCTTGTTGCCGAGTTCGAAATGAAGGACTTGGGGATGATGCACTATTTTCTACGCATTGAGGTGTGGCAGAGTGTTGATGGGATCTTCCTTGGACAAGGGAAGTATGCAGTAGAGATCCTGAAGAGGTTTGGGATGATGGACTGAAAGGGCATGGCCACACCTATGGCATCGAACCTGAAGCTTCTGTGTGATGCTTAATCTGATCCGGTTGATGTCACTGTGTATCATCAGATGATTGGGTCCTTGATGTACCTGACGAACACGAGACCAGATATTTTCTTTGCGGTGAACACATTGAGCCAGTTCCTGACAGATACCAGAGGTGTTCACCTGGTTGCTGTAAAGCATATTCTAAGGTACCTGAAGGGTACAGTTGATTATGGGCTCAAGTATGATGCGAATCAAAATTTTAACCTACAGAGTTATGTTGATTCAGATTGGGAAGTGCTGCAGATAGGAAGAGCACATCTAGGTGTTGCTTCAGTATGGGATTAGGTGTGATCTCTTGGTTTAGCAGGAAGCAGTCTTGCGTAGCACTGAGTACAGCCGAAGCAGAGTATGTTGCAGCTTTATCGGCTAGTTGCGAGGCAATATGGATCCGGAAGATACTGTCTGAGTTATTTGATCTCCTGCTGGAGGCTACTGGTATATTTTGTGATAACCAGAGTTGTGTGAATCTATCTAAGAACCCGGTGTTCCACGACAGGTCGAAGCACATTGAGATCAAATATCACTATATCAGGGATATGGTGCAGAGAGGAGCAGTGAAGCTCCGGTATGTTGCGATGGACGAGTAGATTGCAGATGTGCTAAGGAAACCACTAGCCAGAGTGAAGTTCGAATACTTCAGAGGGAGGCTTGGCGTTATTCAGATTGACGACACTTCAAGGAAGAAGTGATGGAGACATTTGCTGATGCCATTCCAAGCATGGTGGAAGGAGGATCCTTCACATGGCTATGGATGTAAGCACTGGATGATGAACATCAGGACGATGCTCCAGTTATTTCTCTGTATATGCATCATGTTGGTTGCTTGTTATGATCAGTTGGATCATTTATATGTATGTATGTATGCATCATGTTGGATGCTGGATATGATCAGTTGGATCATTTATATGTATGTATGCATCATGTTGGATGTTGGATATGATCAGTTGGATCATGTGTATGTATCTGTAGATGTATCAGGTGGATACATTGTATGATCAGTTAGATCATGTATGTTGATATGTATCAGGTATGATCAGGATGATCATGTGTACATCAGGATGATCATGTGTACATCAGGATGATCATGTGAGTATCAGGTGGATACTTTGTGGCCGTGGACAGGTTGTGCAGATAAGTATACAATAGCGCCCTTGGAGGTTTGCAGATTCTCTTGCTAGGTTTTGTTGCTGGCATATAATAGCTCCCTGGGAGATCTGGAATATGCTCTTTCGAGGTTTTTCTTTGGGAGGACATATAATAGCGCCCTGGGAGGTTTGCAGATTCTCTTGCTAGGTTTTTCCATTGGCATATAATAGCTCCCTGGGAGATATGGAAAATGCTCTTTCGAGGTTTTTTCCTATGGCATATAATAGCACCCTGGGAGATCTGATAGGTTGCGATGTGTTCCCGTAATAATTCCTGGGATGCTCTTTCGAGGTTTTGCCATGACCACATGTAATATCGCCCTGGGAGATCCAATAGGTTGGGATGTGTTCTCGTAATAAGTCCTCGGATGCTCTTGCAAGGTTTTGTGGTGACCACATATAATAGCGCCCTAGGAGATCCGATAGGTTGAGCTGTGTGCTCGTAATCATTCATGGGATTCTCTTTCAAGGTTTTGTGGTGGGGTCACATGTAATAGCTCCCTGGGAGATCCGATAGGTTGGGCTGTGTGCCCGTAATAAGTCCTGGGATGCTCTTGAGAGGTTTTGTGACGTACGTAATAAGTCCTGAGGATTCCACAGTATGGCCAGTGATGATGAATACCTACAGGTGGTGGGCCTACATCCAGTATGAAAAAGGACTAGCTCTGTATAACTTTCTATGACGAGTAGATTCAGAGATTGATTGAGATAGCAGCAGCAGTGATGATGACGATGATGATTCGCTGATGATGATCCAGAAAAGAAGACTTGTGCTAGAATACGTGTGTCGAGAAATACCTTCCTAGTTAAGAGGGAGTGTTGATGTATATGTAACTTCGGAATGTATTTCACATATATGTATATTGTATTCCTATAGAGATGTTATTATTCCTCTATACGGAAGTGTCGTCATTTATATTGTAAGTGTCGTAACTTATACTTGATGGGTTATTAGACCACCTTGTTGGGGTCGACCCTGTATAATCCATGTGGGTCAAAGGGTTATTAGACCACCCTATTGGGTGTCGACCCAGTCAGCATTATGTTATGTGGTTAAGTTAAGGTCAACCTAGTAAAGGTTATTAGGCAAGTCAATTCAAGTATAAATAGAGTGAGGGAGGCACTCTATTTGATCATTATATTCTCACACACACTCTTTGGAGAGTGGTGCACTTATGGAGGAGGAGAAGCTGCTACTAGGAGATGTCTATCTCTTATGCTTGGGTTGTATCATTGCTCTATCTATCTCTGGGGAAGTTATTGGTGTTTTTCACCTTTATGGTTTTCTCCAAGTAAACTCTGTGTCTCTTGTGTGCTTTCATTATTGTGTCCATGATTGATATGATGTAGATATGATGTACATGTTGTTCTCTCAGTTAAGATCCTATATCAGATTGAAGTAAATTCTGAAAAAACTAACAAGTTTTTTTATCACAACCATCAACACCATCCACTCCTTTATGTAACAAGCATTATGTTCACTTGGTGTAAGACCCCTTGTAGGGATTCTTACAAATAGTGCACTCTCATTCCCAATAGCGACCCCTAGGAATATGTACAAGTTTTTTCACTTACTTCCAAAAAGGATAAAGTCATTTTGCACGCATGAATTTGGTTTAAGAGCAAGAAAAATACCACTTTGAAAGGCCATGGATGCTACAAACTCAACAAAGAACAATGCCCATTGAAGATAATGAAGCCCACAACAGTGTTGTTTCTTCCCAAGAGAGTCTTCTTACCGTAACTGCTCTAGGAATTACTCTTGATGCTCCAAAAATCATTAAAATCATTTGGTGTTACTATAGGAACGCTATGGTTGTCGAAGAAAGTGTGAAAAATGAAAGAGGATGTGTTTTCTATAGGAAAATCAGAAGACCTGGGGTTTCTATAATAATTTATTTTTAAAAAAATCAATGAAAATGACAATGACTTAATAAACAATTTATGGAAATGAATTAGGTTTTTAATCTTAAGATAAACATTGATTTTTTTTTTAGGGACCATGTGGAATCCATGTAGCCGATTTTTTTTTTAGGGACCATGTGGAATCCATGTAGCCCCAAAAGCACTTTTCGGCCCTAAAACATATGGGTTTAGGCCTGGAATGGATTGGACATAGCCCAAAATGTTTTGGGATGCATTTCCAGGATATGAAACCCACCTAAAATATTTCAGGCCATTTTGTAACTATTCCATGCACATTGGGAATGTTTCCACATAATAAAACACAAAGGGTGAGTTTCCTGCAACTTATGTTTCTACTATTCTCTAATCAACTTTAAGAAAAACCTCTTGACATCTTATTGCATGAAAAAAAGTACACTACAATGGTAGAATTGTTTATAGTCCACTCCAACACGCATGTTGACATGTATTCATGATAATATGGTCTCTCAATAAGAATTTCACATCCATTTGTCCACAAAGCCTCCCCTTGTCTTTTCTTCCATTGTCAAAAGTTCTGATTTAAATACATCCAAACATTAACCGAGCTTTACTTAATGACCTTCGATTTTGTTGATTCATTTTTCCAATTTACTTCATCTATAATAACACATTTTGTTTCTCTAGGTTGTTACAAGTGATCATAATAGTCTTTCTAAGACAAAATATTAGACTTAGAGACCCTCAACAAAGAGTTCAAACATTACCCACACTTTCACTAATACTAAAGAAAATCAAAGGAACCTTTTCCCATATGCAAAGACTGTTGAACCAAATACTAATTTATTTTTAAGTTTCAGGTACATGAGCGCCATTTATGCATTATACCTAACAGTAATACAAAGATTTTAAAGTCCTGATAAGTGATATGGCCTAAATTTCAATATATATATGTATTTTAAGGATATGCATGTTGGGATATTCCTATACTCCATCCTAGTCCTACCAGCATTATCCATTTTTGCATTTTCAGTTATGCATGCATTCTGAATGCAGTCATGATTTTGCATGCATCCCAGTCATCAGTCCCAGCACCTACCCCTCAGTTAGCTAGCCCCCGAGAGCTTCTCACTGATCAGTTTTAGCCCTCCTAGAGCTTAGTGCGCCCTTCTTCCTTGATTTAAGGAAGCCACTTGTCCTCTCTCACCTACCACTCAGTTGCACTTTAGTTAATTGAGTTATCTTTAGTTCTTTCCTTTATTTAAGGAAATACTGACTCTCAACTGACTATATCACTCCAATGGACCTCCAGTGAGACTAGATTGCCTATTTTGACTCCAGTTAGCTCCTCATGCTCCCTCCACTGAGACTCCTTCATTCAGTTAGTGCCTCCATGTGCCAGTTACACCTACCACACCCAGTTAGACTCAGTCTGACTGATGGTTGACAGTTACTTGTGCATTGATGACTCCACTAATGATGATGAAGACTTCTAGTTGTGCTTTGCTGACACTCCAGTGATCTTTTGATCACTCCATGAAGGCTAATTCGAGTTGCCACCTTGGCATTCGAATCCTCATGCATTGCATTATTTATTTGTCCATGTTGTGATTAATGAATGAGTGTGTGATGTTATTTTGCTTCTATACGAGTTCTACTATATCATAATTATGTTGCTCCTTTACACTACATTGGCCACTCTTCTTCTATTTTCCTGCTTAATCTTAATCTTTCTTGTGAGGTATACATCAGCTCTTAGATCTGTTGTGAGGATTTTCACAATGCATAAAAGCCTCACTATTGCAGCAAATGGTGTCATGCGCTTAACTTTGACTCTTGAGTTACCATTGATCATAATTTCTTGGGAAGGAAATGAAGTGCAATAAGTTATTGATTGTGTCACTCTTGTCAATATATCAAGTCAAAAAGAACACATTCTCCTTCTAAGATATTCTAAACCTTTCTTCCAATCCTATCTATCATTTCAAAAACTGAGGCATTTTCCTTGTATATATGATAACAAAAATAACTGACTATTAACAAAAGCAAGAAATTGGAAAAGATGGTATCCACTTTTGTCAACATCCCATGTGCAGTCATATTAAATTAAGGCCAATATCATTTGCATGTGTTTCTGGATTGGAGACAAAGTGATAAAAAGAGCAACAGGAGAAGTGCAGATTATAAAGATTCCATATTTTACATGATACAACAGATGATTATGAGTTCATGTAAGGAGCAAAGGACTTAAAAAATTGCTCATAAACTGGTCTCTTGTAATCCACAACCTAATCCAATTATCAACCACAAAATGTAAGTATATATTCATATCAATGCACCTACCATATGCCTGAGAAATTCAGAAATTACACCCTTTATCATGCACTGACATGTTCAATAAATTCATGAGATGACATCCACCTCAACTCAGAAAAATCGGCTGCCTTAGTCCCATCACCATCTAGATTAGTCTCTCCTAGAGGGTTCTATTCTTGAAGAATATTTTTTGCTTTGTTGGAGTGCTATAAGTAGGTATTTCTGAGGTTGGTTTTCCTGTAAGCAATGTCACCTTAAGAAACAAGTTGTCTTGCAAGTCCCCATATTTACAGATAATTCTTATCCTTATGTTTGCAAACATGTGCTTAGTTTCTATCCAAAATAATAGTCAGCCTTATCCATGACATGGATTTATGATTAATCAACCAGCACATGTATCTTTTCATTACATGGGTTAGCATACATCATTGCATGTGCTCAAATAACATCCACAAGATGATTAATGTTCCTTGCTTATTTATTATGCAACCTTTGCAGTCCACCCGTAATCTTGATGCATCTAGAAAGACTTAACTTAATGATGAAGCTAATATTTATCCACATACAGACATGTTTGACTTGAAGGTAGGACAAGTTATACTCTTCCAGAAAGCGCTAGAATCCTCTGGAGGGTCTCCAACTGATCTCTGCACAACTTTTGAACTACACATGAAGATATCACATGCTAGGTATTGGGAGGGTGATATCAGGGAACATCATGCCCTTTGGACAAAATACAAACAAATTTATCAAGGTAATATTCCCTATATCTATCTGTTTTTCATTCATGATGGTATAGCCTGTGTCAACTGATGCCTAGTGATAGTATGGAAGAATCTGTGTTATATCCTCAACTATCTGAGAAAAAAAGATCAACCTTAAGTTTTTTATATTTTGGACTTTAAAGTTTGAACCCATGACCAACAATGGCAATGGCATCAATCATTGATTTGCAACAAGGGCTTATAGCACCAACTGAAAGGAATGTCAGAATTGTATCAGAAATTGGCAATAACTTTCCTTGCTTGGAGTTTACATTCTTCTTCCAATTTTTTTTGTTCAAGCTAGGTTGAGAACCAGGTTATGTATTGGGAGAAAAGAATTTTGTATGTTACTACCCCTGGTGTTAAGATGAGTGGGCATCGGAGGACTTATAGGGTTAAGGTTCAAGCCAAGTAGATGCACAAAATATTCGTTGTCCCTTGTGGACAAAATTTGAGATTCTACAAGGGGGGAAAGGATAATTTTAGGGGAGAAATTTAGCCCATGGGCTATTTTTCCATGTTTTTTTCCAAAAAAAGATTCGTCAATTTGCATTTTTTGAAGCTCCATTTCACCCAATTTTGATGGGGTAAACTTTTTTCACTCTAAAAATCGCCAAATTATTACATAAACTATATAAAATCCTTGGAAATTGAAATAGTTTTAGAAAAATATCACCAAATATTTTATAGTTGACATTTTAAGAATTGGTAAGATTCGCCAAGGTTTATACACTTTTAAATAAGTATGGGTCCTTCAAATAATCCCTGAAGGGGGGTGTGTATTTGAAGATGACTGCCCCATGGATGCTGCTTCAATTCAGTTTCTATTTTGGTTTTCTTATATTTAGTCTCATTATAGGCATCTAAGGCCAAGTTTGTTTGGTGTCCAAAGTGTCAGGGTAAGATGCTACATCATGGCCAACCATTTCGACAAGGAGGTATTTAATTGTTTATGCCCTATGATAATTCTTTCCTACAAAGGCTACATTTTACTTTCCCTGCCCCAATTGACAGCTTCTCACAATATTCTAAGCACAATTTCTGTCCACTGAAATTGTGGGTTTTTATCTTTATTTTTATTTTTTTCCTAGGGTTTTATGGGAAAAAAATAGCGAAAAAGCCTAAAATATTTGTTGAAATAGTTTAGATTCTACCTCCAAATTTGTTTTGTGGGAAATTTTCCTAGGGAGCTTAGGGTGAGTTTGAAACGAACCCAAATTTCAGGGTTGGTAAGTTTATGAATTTTTGAAAACTTTTCATAACATTAAGATCTTTTAAATGGAAGAAGAGAGCCAATGTCCATTGTACTTGCATTGGTAAAGAAATAATCAACTTGCATATTATTTAATTTCATCGTTCATCTTTGAGGGGAAACAATCATATTAAGGGTGCACCTGTCAACGTATGGAAAAATTCTCGAGATATTTATGTGCAAGGTAAACATTGCATTTGTATGCTAGTAATTTGCTTAAACCAAATGGATAATTATTAACGATGACAGATCATCCAAGTAGTGTTCACATGATTTACCTTGCCATTATTTACCTTACCATCTTTACCTTGAATATATTCATGGGAATTGTAACCAGTGGTGATGACTTAACCGTGCTTACCAAAACCTTAAATATATTTATGTAATTTATTACATGAATAACATAATCAATCCAGAAACCCATTTTCACCAAGATGTTATTCGACATAAGCATACACAGAAACATAAATATTGAAAACTATCATAACTCTTCATAGATGAGAGAGACACCTTCAAGTTACCCATGACAAGTTACATTTATACCACCAGTAAAAATACATCTAAATCAATAAACCATATCATTTTAAATGCACACAATGATTACCAAACCACACATAAAGGACACCCGCAAGGAGAACATTTTACCATGGTTCACCCGTACCTTGGGCTACGTCCACAAAAGAAGGTTTTATATTATTTAATCAAAGGAGGATACATTCCCACCATACTGGTGTTTCCAGAATCAACTTTCCTCATTCTCAAGGGATCTCTCATAGAGAGTTCTTTCATCATACGTATAATATAACCCTAGATTATGTACATTACTTCTACAAGATATAGTGGCCTTACAACAAAAGGCTCTTTTACTTAAGGATCATGAACTATGGTAGGTGAAACAAGGAAACACAACTTATAAGTATTGTCCCATAACAAAATATATAAGTATGCTAAGAGTACACATACTTGTACTATAAAATGACAAGCTAACTACCCCCTTGAGACTTCTCGATTATTTAAAAGATTCTCATCAAAAACACAGAAAGAAAACTTGTGATACAGGAATGCAGCTTTCAGAAATAAGGCCTTCAGCATAGAAATAAATTCTTTAACACAGAAATAAGGCCTTCAGCACAGAAATAAAGACTTTAACACAGAAATAAGGCCTTCAACGCAGAAATAGAGCTTGTGTTATAGAAACAAGGTGTTAGACACAGAATGAAGCTTGTGTCACCGATACAAACCTCTTATCACCCGACTACCTTGTATATCAAGCATTAAATCTTATAGGCCTTTGGATATATTAGATTTTAATCTGGGAAAATGAAAAGTGAGAAAATCCAACACGAGGGATCGATTATCAATAAGATACACATCTGCAGCACACAGTACCCAAATGGATAGACGTAAAATGGAATACACAGGGATTAATCTCCCTAATGGATCTTGACATTCATGATTACATATATATAATATATGAGACTAGGAATTCTAAAGGAATATTCACCCCATTCTCAGTAATTAATACAATGTATATATCAATTAGCAAACAATAAGCAGGGCTATTCTACCTCCCTGCCCATGGTTTCCACAATGCAAACAAAAACATATTTCAATAAAAAAGTAATAAGCATGGCTCTCTTACCTCTCTGCGCAGCCACCAAAAATAGATAATAAGAATAAAACCTACCAGGATCCACTCTCCCCAAGATCTAAGTTCGCTGGATCTCTTCGAAGCAAGAACTAAACTTTATCCCCAAAGCTGAGATCGTTGGATCTCTCATACGCAGAAGCAAGAGTCTAAACTTTATCATTCAAGCCTGAGATTATATAAACGCTTCACACGTAGATGCAAATAGCTAGATATAATTTATCTAACATTTACATATATATAAATATATTCCATCAATGGTATGAAAAGAGATGTAAAGAGGGATCTGTCCCCCACCCAAGCTCTGCGCAGCAACCAACCAGGGATATGTATAAATTTAAAATCCAACATGCATATATATAACATATACAGGGTTATGGCATCCCTTTGCACAGTCAGCATAAAAAGAACAAAAGAACAACCACATGCCTTTGAATTACATGAAACGTAAATAATCGAAGGCAGGAAAAAAAAGTTATAAATATCAAAGAAAACTATTGGGCCATCGCTCTATTCAGAAGACAGTACAGTAATTATTTAGAACACAAAAATACAATAGCTTTCTTTCATGCAGTGACTCCGTCAAACATTACATTATCAAACTCCATGCAGAGATCGCCATGGAAGGATATTATCAGAATTTTTTAACTGATTTTTATAGTAAAACCTGCAATCGATTTCTCCCTTCACACATAGAAGCAAAAAATAATCTATACACATAAACTACACACCAAGGCATAAATGAAATAATGGGGACTAATCCCCATCTTTGCGGAGCATGCTAATGCTTCACTCGCTAATGCTTCACGTGCAGATGGCTCACACACAGACATATCCCTCCATACTGAGAAGATTCTACAATATAATAAGTGCAAAGAATATAACAGTGTGGTTCCCCCCCCAAAAAAAAAACAAAGGGTATTCTCCACATCTGCCTCCTTTGTAGATCCTCCCCCCTCCCCCTTTTTAAGAAGGTAGTGGTGACCGATCTCAACTCATAATGCTGAGCTACTAAGAAAAGAAAATCTGCAACGTGGAGCCAAAGTGGCAGAAGGTGGGAAGAATCTAATGCCAAGCTTTTTAAGAAGACTCTGCTACGTTTACGTTATGCTCATAGTGCACAACTATACGAGCTATGTTGTCGTGGGATTATGGGAGTGTTTAATCAAAATTTAATAGCCACAAGCCACGAAAAACCCTTATATTTATTATTATGAATTATTTTCTTTTGATAAGGTTTTATGTGCCCAACCTATTCTTTAGAAAGGGGCCTTTTCCTTTTGCATAAAACCCTAAAAAAAAAAACAATAATACTCAACATTTAATAAAATAATGAGTATTCTTATAAAGTCAATTATCTATATATATATATATATATATATATATAACATTATCAAGTCAATGTATTCCAATGCATAAAGAATTACTAATTATTAATAGAACTAATAAGCTTTCACAACTAAAAATATATATATATATATATATAATGCTTTATGTTTATAATTAGAAAACATCATCATAATGTTCCCTAACTCTATGTAAGCATCTATACGTATTGATTTATAGGGTAAGCTCATCTATAATAAGCTAAGTTCCCTTTAGTAATAAAAAAGTACCAACAAGTTTAACTTATCGATTGTACTTATATGTTCATTATATAATTATATGGGTTTGCTAACATATATTTTAATGTGTTAATTCCGCGTTGATTAGGCATACTCATAATAATATACCTATATGAAATCTATATAAGCATTTACATATATCTTTGCATTTCTTTATAATTGCATTGTAGGTATAATAATCACAAAATATTATTATAATTAATAATATTTCTCAAAGTGATAAATAGCTTAGTTTACGTTAAGAATTAGATAACGGGTTTTGATGATGAAAAACCTAACGTCTTATGTCGGGACTAGGATGTCAAGGACATACATAGGAGTTTAATAGTTTTACTTAATAGCTTTTAGCATAGACTAACCTAGTGCTAAAATTTAGGTCTTAGGAGACACTTACTACCCCTCGACAGTTACGGGTAACCTCGACTAGCCTTCTCTAAGACTAACCGATAATGAAAAGAGAAGTAACCTTCAGTGAACTCAAATGTTCACTCAAGTGCTTGTGGCACTATGACGACATCTGTCATCAAACCATGGCTTCCGATCCATTTCACCTCCTCCCCCTTAGAGTATTCATGCCCTCTACAGCGGGTCGCAAAAGGGATCAGTCTTCTAACTCAGGTACTCCCTAATACAACTAGGACATAAAATCACCTAGATTGCAAGGTTTACTGGTGGGGCCTTGGCCTTGAGCTCCTCACTAGTAGACAAGTATAATAACATTTACATAATTACAATTAGTTTTGCAAAAATAATAATAATTGGGGTCAAATTGGAGGGATGTTACATCCTCCTCCCCTTAAGAATAACACCGTCCTCGATGTTCAACAGTTTGTCTTTCGCACCCTTTCGCCATCTTTCGCTTGCTTTATTTTTCTACTTTGGTCGTCTTCACATTTTTGCGATTTCCACAAGCTCTTATCACTTATATCCTGCACATTATACAGATCATACAAGATCTTCCAACGTTCTTTAGCATATCATAAGTATACTAAATTTCAAAACAGTAATGTTCATAATTCTTCCTCATCCTTGAGGGGATATTGGCTTACTCTAGCATTCATAACATTCTCACATAAATGCATCTCATAGTCTAGTTACAAGACAAATCATTAACATTTGCTTATATCATAAAAACATTATTTCAACAAAAATTTGTTGTACTTCAGCAATCATGGATACTTGCATATAATCTGTTATGTATTTCGGCAATCGTGGAGACTTGCATACATATCCTGCTCATGTACTTCAGCAATCATATATACTTGCATACATAGCACTCTTTTGCACTTCAGCAATCATGGAGACTTGCATACAAAATGTTCTTTTGTATTTCAGCAATCATGGAGACTTACATACAAAACATGAGCACTCTGCAAACTCAATAGGAAAATATATGACAGTCTTACTCTGCAACTCATTAGCTAGCATCCCCTCATCAAATCTCTTGTGGGCTCAGTTCTAACACCACAAGGAAAAAGTTTGTGAGCCCCCTGCTCAAATTCGATGGATAAAATATTCCTAAGTCTTTTGGGTCAGTATAATATTCAACGAGCCACCTTCTTTGTTCCACTTCCATGGGGAACATGACCACAATTTTAGGGAAGTTGCACCCTGCAACAGCTAGTAAGTGAGTGCAAGATGCAACCCCTCTTCCTGAGTCCAGGAAATTATTCTTTTCCCCTCAAACCTTCTCGTTTGAGTCTAGGAATTTACTTAGTAACAATCATTTAGTGCCATATGCGACATAATAGCAACAAAATATTTAACGAATATATTCACCTATTTACTTATCATATTTCATGCATTTTGATGATTTAGCTCAACTCATCTATATAAGTGGTCTTATAATTCATGTTCCTCTGGGATTATGACATTGGTCGTGATCCAAAATCACCTCCTGAAATGTTAGTATAAAGGAAAATTTCCTGTGCTTCAAATGTTCAACAACTGAACACATTAGTTCCATAGCATTACACGCATGCTCACTCAATTAACTTGTGCATCCTCTTCAATTCATCTCGATGCAAACTATTCAATATCCTTAATGTGAGTTTGAGGTCAAGTCTGCTAACAAACAAACATGTTAGTATCATAATTAAAATGGTTAGTTGCATATAGATTCATTTCAAATTGAAGACTTATCATCTAAATATTTCTTTCTCAATAACTTAAGGTGTTAAAAGATCCTATGCTCAATCAATCACAAAAATATTAGGATTCCTCTTTTCCTATAATCAAACTCCTACTATTAACAAGATCTTTTAACTTGATGCATGTCAATCTTTATAACAAACCCTAGAAGAAATTATTAGAATCATAATGCTTTCAAATAAAATTCATTTTAAACTCCTAGGAATACTGCGTGCAATTCCATACAGTAATACACCTTTAAGCTTATACTTATAATTCTAATAACGATAGGAAGTTCTAAAATGAAATACAATTTATGTTAAGTAATAAAATCTTAACATTTAACAAAATGACGATTTTTCATTAACAAAAATAATATTCAGCATGTCAATATCTTTTCACATGAATTTGTTTTCGCCTTTAATATAACGTGTAACCTAGTATGTTAAATTTATTCTTGCTATCAATACTCAAGGTAATAATTACTTAGGAGACTCCATATTATTGAATCCATTGAAAAGAAAGACAACATATCCTTTTGTAATAAGCATACTATCGAAAACGTAAGTAAAAATATGTACATACTATTTTTGCTACGTGAGGACCAACTTTTCATTTCGAAGAATGCGCCTAAGAGTAACTATAGCTCATACCAACAAGTGTTTCACCTGATCATAAACCTACGAAGGAAATATTTTCTAAAATAGCATTATATGAATCTGTCGTGACAACCGTGTATTGGATGTGAAGGCGTTTCAAGTGACTTCGCCAAATCGAACAAGATTACTTCCTTTGAAGTATACTAATAAAACTATACTTTTAACCTAGTGATACTCATAGGTAAGGCACTTAGTAATCCTTGATAGAAAAAAAAAGAATATCAACAGCTAAAATGCGGAATTAAATGATACCTCTACGAAATTTGAATTTAAAACAAGCAGCATGATCACAACACTTTTCACAATACTTTGTTTTGTCAAGGAAATAACACATTTCTCCAAAGTTTTCCATATCTTTATCTATTCCTTCTAGACTAGTACTTTACTAAAGGACAATATAACTATGAATCAACAATCCTACATAAAATATTTTGTCGCTTCTATTCCTTTTAACAAAGTTAATAAATCATGATACATAATCATTACATTTCACAACAATTCCAGAAAGGTCATAAAAACAATATATGTACTGATACATCTAAAAATAATTACATCCTAGTGTAATTTTCAAAAACCTCTCATGTATTTATTCATACATACCTCAATTAGTTTAATCCTTTTGACTTTGTTCTTCATGCTAACATTAATTTGATCTTTTTGTAATAAGACCAATTACTTTGATAAATAGTAAATCATTTTTTTAGGCATGAAATCATTTCGAAAAAATGCCACTTCCCATAACAATACCCTACAATAATGTGATTATCTATATCCCGTATCTAGCAAGGGAAAATTTACGATAATGAAAACATACCCGCCTCATTATTCTGTAAGAAAATCAGTGATGAAATACTTATCCTTATTCCTTTGGAGAACTTTGAAGTTTGAACTTTTGAATGACATTACCCCTCGTTCATTTCAGTTCCATGCATAAAAAAAAATACTTGATTAGTAAACTTAACAACCTTCATACTTACTTATCGCATGTTGAGCTCATTACTCCCAAGTGTTGTAACCTAATGCTCTGATACCATTTGTAACGAACCCAAATTTAAGGGTTGGTAAGTTTATGAATTTTTGAAAACTTTTCATAACATTAAGATCTTTTAAATGGAATAAGAGAGCCAATGTCGATTGTACTTGCATTGGTAAAGAAATAATCAACTTGCATATTATTTAATTTCATCGTTCATCTTTGAGGGGAAACAATCATATTAAGGGTGGACCTGTCAACGTATGGAAAAATTCTCGAGATATTTATGTGCAAGATAAACATTTCATTTGTATGCTAGTAATTTGATTAAACCAAATGGATAACTATTAACGATGACAGATCATCCAAGTAGTGTTCACATGATTTACCTTGCCATTATTTACCTTACCATTTTTACCTTGAATATATTCATGGGAATTGTACTTAGTGGTGATGACTTAACCGTTCCTACCAAAACCTTAAATATATTTATGTCATTTATTCCATGAATAACATAATCAATCTAGAAACCCATTTTCACCAAGAAGTTATTCGACATAAGCATACACAGAATCATAAATATTGAAAACTATCATAACCCTTCATATATGAGAGAGACACCTTCAAGTTACCCATGACAAGTTACATTTATACCACCAGTAAAAATACATCTAAATCAATAAACCATATCATTTTAAATGCACACAATGATTACCAAACCACACATAAAGGACACCCACAAGGAGAACATTTTATTGTGGTTCACCTGTACCTTGGGTGACATCCACAAAAGGGGTTTTATACTATTTAATCAAAGGAGGATACATTCCCACCATACTGGTGTTTCCAGAATCAACTTTCCTCATTCTCAAGGGATCTCTCATAGAGAGTTCTTTCATCATACGTATAACATAACCCTAGATTATGTACATTACTTCTACAAGATATGGTGGCCTTACAACGAAAGGCTCTTTTACTTAAGGACCATGAACTAGTGTAGGCGAAACAAGGAAACACAACTTATAAGTATTGTCCCATAAAAAAATATATAAGTATGCTAAGAGTACACATACTTGTACTATAAAATGACAAGCTAACTACCCCCTTGAGACTTCTCAATTATTTAAAAGATCATCATCAAAAACACAGAAAGAAAACTTGTGATACAGGAATACAACTTTCAGAAATAAGGCCTTCAGCACAAAAATAAAGCGTTTAACAAATAAATAAGGCCTTCAACGCAGAAATAGAGCTTGTGTTATAGAAACAAGGCGTTAGACACAGAATCAAACTTGTGTCACCGATACAAACCTCTTATCACCCCTACTACCTTGTATATCAAGCATTAAATCTTATAGGCCTTTGGATTAGCTTTTAATCTGGGAAAAATGAAAAGTGAGAAACTCCAACATGAGGGATCGATTATCAATAAGATACACATCTGAAGCATGCAGTACCCAAATGATAGACGTAAAATGGAATACATAGGGATTAATCTCCCTGATGGATCTTGACATTCATGATTACATATATATAATATATGAGACTAGGAATTCTAAAGGAATATTCACCCCAATCTCAACAATTAATACAATGTATATATCAATCAGGAAACAATAAGCAGGGCTATTCTACCTCTCTGTGCATGATTTCCACAATGCAAACAAAAACATATGTCAATAAAAAAGCAATAAGCAGGGCTCTCTTACCTCTCTGCGCAGCCACCAAAAATAGTTAATAAGAATAAAACCTACCGAGATCCATTCTCCCCAAGATCTAAGTTCGCTGGATCTCTTCGAAGCAAGAACTAAACTTTATCCCCAAAGCTGAGATCGTTGGATCTCTCATATGCAGAAGCAAGAGTCTAAAATTTATCATTCAAGCCTGAGATTATCTAAACGCTTCACACATAGATGCAAATAACTAGATATAATTTATCTAGCATTTACATATATATAAATATATTCCATCAATGGAATGAAAAGAGATCTAAAGATGGATCCGTCCCCCATCCAAGCTCCGCGCAACAACCAACCATGGATATGTATAAATTTAAAATCCAACATGCGTATATATAACATATACAGGGTTATGGCATCCCTTTGCGCAGTCAGCATAAAAAGAACAAAAGTACAACCACATGCTTTTGAATTACATGAAATGTAAATAATCGAAGGCAAGAAAAAAAATTATAAATATCAAAGAAAACTATTGGTCAATTGCTATATTCACAAGACAGTGCAGTAATTATTTAGAACACAAAAATACAATAGCGTGCTTTCATGCAGTGACTCCGTCAAACATTACACTACCAAACTCCATGCAGAGATCACCATGGAAGGATATTATACCAAAGGTTTAACTGATTTTTATAGTAAAACCTACAATCGATTTCTCCTTTCACACATAGAAGCAGAAAACAATCTATACACATAAACCACACACCAAGGAATAAATGAAATAATGGGGACTAATCCCCATCTCTACGCAGCATGCTAATGCTTCACTCACTAATGCTTCACGCGCAGATGATTCACATGTAGACATATCCCTCCATTCTGAGATGATTCTACAATATAATAAGTGCAAAGAATATAACAGTGTGGTTTCCCCCAAAAAAAAACCAAGGGTATTCTCCACATCTGCCCCCTCTCGAGATCCTTCCCCCTCCCCCTTTTTAAGAAGGTAGTGGCGACCGACATCAACTCATAATGCTGAGCTACTAAGAAAAGAAAATCTGCAACGTGGAGCCAAAGTGGCAGAAGGTGGGAAGAATCTAACGCCAAGCTTTTTAAGAAGACCCTGCTACGTTTGCGTTATGCTCATAGTGCACAACTATACGAGCTATGTGGTCGTGGGCTTATGGGAGTGTTTAATCAAAAGTTAATAGCCACAAGCCACGAAAAACCCTTCTATTTATTATTATGAATCATTTTCTTTTGATAAGGTTTTATGTGCCCAACCTATTCTTTATAAAGGGGCTTTTTCCTTTTGCATAAAACCCTAAAAAAAAAAAATACTCAACATTTAATAAAATAATGATTATTCCTATAAAGTCAATTATATATATATATAACATTATCAAGTCAATGCATTCCAATGCATAAAGAATTACTAATTATTAATAGAACTAATAAGCTTTCACAACTAAATATATATATATATATATATATATATATATATATATATATATAATGCTTTATGTTTATAATTAGAAAACATCATCATAATGTTCCCTAACTCTATGTAAGTATCTATACGTATTAATTTATAGGGTAAGCTCATCTATAATAAGCTAATTTCCCTTTAGTAATAAAAAAGTACCAACAAGTTTAACTTATTGATTGTACTTATATGTTCATTATATAATTATATGGGTTTACTAACATATATTTTAATGTGTTAATTTCGCGTTGATGAGGCATACTCATAAAAATATACCTATATGAAATCTATATAACCATTTACATATATCTTTGCATTTCTTTATAATTGCATTGTAGGTATAATAATCATAAAATATTATTATAATTAATAATATTTCTCAAAGTGATAAATAGCTTAGTTTACGTTAAGAATTAGATAACGGGTTTTGATGATGAAAACCCTAACGTCCTATGTCGAGACTAGAATGTCAAGGACATCCATAGGAGTTTAATAGTTTTACTTAATAATGTTTAGAATAGATTAACCTAGTGCTAAACTTTAGGTCTTAGGAGACACTTACTACCCCTCGATAGTTACAGGTAACCTCGACCAGCCTTCTCTAAGACTAACCGATAACGAAACGAGAAGTAACCTTCGGTGAACTGAAATTTTCACTCAAGTGCTTGTGGCACTATGATAGCATCTATCATAAAACCATGGCTTCCAAGCCATTTCACTTCCTCCCCCTTAGAGGATTTGTGCCCTCTACAGCGGGTCGCAAAAAGGCTCAGTCTCCTAACTCAGGTACTCCCTAATACAACTATGACATAAAATCACTTAGCTTACAAGGTTTACTGGTGGGGCCTTGGCCTTGAGCTCCTCACCAACAAACAAGTACAATCACATTTACATAATTACAATTAATTTTGAAAAAATAATAATAATTGGGGTCAAACTGGAGGGATGTTACAGAGTTGAGAGCTTGGAGAAAGAAAAGTTAACAATGACTAAATGAGTGAAATTACTTCCTGCAACACTAAAATAGACTGTTGTTATTGTTTTGAATGCCCAAAACATGGTGATATGGATTTGAAAAAAAATATTCCTTTAGCCTCACTGAATGCTGGAAACCCTACCTGTGAATGTTGAACACTGTTTTTTGTTGTTGTAGAAGTCATTGAAAAAATCTGAGCATAGCGGGGTTTATTTTCCATACTGGTAATTATAAGGGGACGAACCGAAGTTTTCATCAGGTTTTTGAGTCAAAATTGGTGGGCTATGAAAACTCAGTTAGTACTTGTGGGTAAGAGTTTGTCCGATGAGTACTTGCAGATCAGACTTGTTGCCATTGGATTTGGCTCTCTGGCATTTTGAAACCATTTGTTTTGAGAGTCGATCCAAGTTTGACTCACGAGTGCCAGTGATTCTTCTGAGTTTTTCTACTTGTTCCCAATGGTGGGAGTGCTTCCCCAGGGAAACGCTGATTGGAATTGGAAATATATGAGGAAAGAAATCAAACAATTTGTAGGATAATTTGTAGGCTATGTAAATCTATGCTCTATATCAATCTTATAAGTTATATCTAAGTTTATTGTGGGATCCGGATTTGATAAAGTATATGCATGGCAGTTGGGCTTTGGTAGATGGTTCTCGGCTATCAGATCATATCCTAATTTATAAACATAGAATGCACATTCTGTTGTTACCAAATGATTATATCGGACTAGTAGTTGACTACAAAATAATTGGAAGCATGTCTGCATGAATAGTATAAGGTGGCGAATACTATCCCGAACTTTTAACATTTATACTTAGTTTCAGTGCTAGGACAACTATCCAACTAAGAAAAGAATGTGTTTTGTGAGAAAGCATTCATCTTTTTTGTGTATTTTCTTTAGTCATTGTATTTATTATTTTAGTCTATTGTTCAGTTGCTAAAGTTGATAACATGTTTCTGATTTTATAATTAATTGTTTGGTTGCAGGTGCCTTCATATATATCACGATCTGTGGCTGGAAGTTATGATACTGAGGTTGTAGTTATATTTTCTTTGATCATTACATTCTATCGATATATCAAGGTTCATCCATGTGAAAACCTTATTTAGTTTAAATTATAGAAGAAAACTGAAAATGAAGGTATTAGTATTTTGTAAATGTTAGTACCTAAGTCGTGTCCATTCATGAAGATTTGCACATATTGTCTCATAATATGTAGTTACACTGTTGAGGAAATTGACTAGGGTCTACACTGAAACTAATCTTATTATGGCCTTAAAATAATTTTAATATGCTGGAGATTTCTGTTTTGTTAACATGATAATTATTTTGAACTTTTGCAGACATTGAACACTGGATCTCTCTTTTATGCTACTTTAAATTCCTTGGCTTACTTTTATGTGGTAAGTAGGTCATAGGAATAACAAATGATATTCATGCATGATGCAATTATTTCTATTGATATTATAAAGATAATTTTAATACAGGTTCTTCTTTGTAGGTTTGTTCCTAGGGAGGTTACACTTTCATAATAAATCTTATTCCAATGCATGTTCTTCTATGTGTTGTGACTAGCCGGTACTCATATTGCCTGTACATTGCTTATTCACCTCTAGTAAGTGCAAATGTAGAAATGGTGATAGTTACAGTAGCTCGACTTGGCATCCATGTATGGTCTCATATGCTAGTCAGATGTTCTTTACAATTTTTGTATACTACAAAAGTTGTTTGGCTAACAGACCCTGCATATTTATTCATGTTAGGATTGTAGATCAAATTTACCCAATTTCATGCAAATGTAAACTGGTTTTGTAACACATTGATAGGGAAACATAAACCCAAAAAAATAGAGAATAGGTAGATCATAGAAGATATCTGAAGGAATTATAACCTGGGGAATTACTAGTATAGAAATCATAACTAGTTGCTCCCATTGCAATTCGAATGGGTTAGATGGAGACATTATAAGTGCACTTTGTAGGGAGATATAAAAAAAGAAAAATTTATGTAACACTTTCCAGTGGCCAAAGTGGATTATAAGAACATGGAATATATATAGCAAAGTGACAACAGACTTGCACTGTATAACTTATTGAAACATAAAATTCTCTGGTCCAATCTAGTGAAAAAAATGTCCCCTTCCTGCTGTGTGAATTGTTTTTCTAATGCAGATGTACTAGAATTGAAGCTTGATACATACCTTTTGCATCACCTAGACTTTAAGGGTAAATACTGAATTTGGGGTCTGCAGAATTATTTTGATATATGCACACAACAATATTGCTTTAGCCATGATATGGACCAAGGGTGGTGTTCAAGACCATAATTTTGTTTGTATTAATGATCACCCTCAAGTGCATACTATTAACAAATGATGCCCAGGAGTTGAGATACCTCAAGAGTCACTCCAGAGTAGAGGAAAGATTGACATCATGGAATTAGGCTAGAAATTTAAGCCATTACGTTGAAGACATCTATCCTCCATTTGTTTGGTTTCGGGAGACCTCTGTCTGAAAATTATGCACTAATGAACTCTGTGGGAAAGTAGTATTTCTATGAGAAGATGATCCAGCACTGTGCCATAGACCATCCAAATATATTTTTCCTTTTGATCCAGAGATGGTAGAAACAAAGCATCTCTTGATTATATCTCATAATGTGGATATATGTCTATATGAGCAAGATATATGCAGATTCCAAAGGATGAATATAAGTAATGCCCATAGATTTATCTAGTTGAAGGAAGAAAAGTTGAAAAAATAATGAAGTGATTCTCGGTCTCCCATACAATATAGTAGAAGAATTATCATTAGAGCCTGGGATAGTATTATTAACCTTGACATATCAAATAATTGATTTTACTCTTTTTTCTTATCAATCGTGTGAATCCACAGGTAGGTTTTTAAAATCTTCATTTAGTGAACTCTAAAAGAAGTAAGGTTTCTCAGAGTCATCCCACTGTATTGCGCTTCTGAATGAAGTGAATTCAGGGCTACATTCCTCATAGTATCAAAGGGATCAACTTTAGACAGATTCAGAACAGGGTGCCCACCACCCGTTAGATTCAGAATAGGACACCCACCACCCGTCATATTCAAAACATGGCACCCACCACCTGACAGATCCATTCCTCATAGTAGCAAAGGGATCAGTATATTTTCGTATCTCAGGAAACAATGCAAAGAATTTGAATGTAGCATTTCACTCTTCCTTTTTTGAACATGCATAAACGTTCCGCTGTAACCTTCATGTAGCATCTAGAATTTTTGAAGGCACTTTTCAAATTTCAAGTTGGTTATGTGTATTGAATTAAAATATATATGAAAAAGTTGGAAATTTCTTATATTTTAATTTTATATTTCAAGCAATAACAACTTCTTAAAGGGTGCTAGCTCAATGGTAGAGCACCTGCCTAATTATAGGCAGGATATTGGTGGTTCGATTCCTCCGTACCCTATCATAAATTATTGACTAAGAAAACGACTAAATTCACATATATACGACTACTAGTAGCTAATTTCCAGTATCTTATAGCGCGACTAACATTTAGGCATATTTATATTAGTCATTAATATGACATTATCACTAGTAGCTTATTTAGTTGTATATTTGGTCATTAATTGTGGCAATCAATGACTAAATCTGTGACTATCAATGACTAAATCAGTGACTATCAATGACTAAATCAATGACTATCAATGACTAAATAAATGACTAATAAGTCAACCAATTAATGACTAAGTGAAATACGACTAGCTATAAGATAGTGGAAATTAGATACTATTAGTCGCCGAGTCAAAAATAGTCGTTTAGAGCCGAATTTTAGTCATTTTTTAGTCATTAATTCCTCATTTTGTACTAGTGGAAGTAGGGTTTAATGTTTTGTGTTGATGTCCGAACCTTCATTATTTCATTTTAATTTGTAAGTTTGTGAGAGTCGAAGCTCTTTTTAGACAAAGGCGATTCTGTGAAACTTGGATGAGGAACAGGGTTTCAGTTGCTAATGGTGTATCTCCTGATGGCATGCCAAGGTGAAGAAGAGTTCATCATATTCTTGTTGGTCACCTTCAGCGTTCGTTGGTGTCTACGACTGGTCTTGGCCAAATCTCCAATTTCGAAATGCCGGATAAAAATGGTGAGGAGAGTTTTAAGCTTAGTTCATGTTAAACTATTAATTGCATTTCATTTTCCTTCCAGTTGTAGGTGTTTAATATAGATGTGATTCTTCTTGCAGGAAAGGAGTGATAAGGGTGCTAGGAGAAGCCGACCCCTGGCCTTTACTTCCCACAAAACAGGTAAAGCATCCTCACTTAAGATAATTTGGTTGATTTCTTTACTTACAGTTTTGATTCAATTTGGTTCATGGTCGTTGGTTGCAGGTGGAGGGCGTCGGCGAGGATGGCGACAGGGTCACCTCCTCCTAAGCCCGCGTCTTAAGTTTCCCATGTAAAATAGTTTACCTTGCTTGTTATATCTTAAAATTTGTTTAAATTACAAACTGTAGTTTCTAACGGCATTTGTGGTTTTAATGTAGGTAACCTTCGATAGGGTTCAAAAAATGCAGAAAGGGGTTTCATTTTTGCGCCTTCAAGAGATAAGTTTAACCTGAACCACCCTTGGGGTTTTTGGTCTATCAGATAACGGATTTGCGCCCTCTCTACTCCAATAATTACTTTTAAATATATGTGTGTTAATGTTTGTATAATTATAAACTGTAAGTTTATAGTGCCATCGTAGATGGCTTAACTTTTGTAATATATCTTTACTGTAGGGATTTTAATTATGGCAATGATTGCCACTAGCATGGGCTTATAACTATTGGTTGCAAAATTGTGAAATCTATTCAACGTTGTTTTATAATTAATCTTTATTGCGACCCCCAGGTCCTTTACGTTTTCTGTGGAGAACTTCCAAAATGTTTATGTGGTTTATAAAAGTAATTTTATAAGGTTTAGATGCAATGCTTAATCATTGTCGTGAAATAAAATGGGCATTGAATAGCAATCCTTTTTTATTTTCTTATGATAATTCTTCAACGGGATTCGATCCAGTGTCTAAATCCCTGTCAATTCGATTCGGTTGGTTTATTTATTCATTTTCCTAATTACAACTCTGTATTAGATCCACAGATTATACTATGAATACCCTCAAATTAGTTAAAAGCTTGACTAAATATTGTTTTAAGGAGGATGGTCTTAGATTTTGGTTAATAGGAAAAGTGCCACAAATCACACAGTTATAGACATATGGCATTTTACGATTTATAACTAGGTTAAGGTCATCCTAGCTATGGCGACTCGATCTGTACAAGGTTTATATAAAATTAAAATTGTATTTAATTAAAAATAAAGCAGAGCCCCTTTCGGCTCTCTTGTTTTTAGTAAACGTCGTTATAGATGAGAAAAGGAATGGGCAGTACCGATCACTTACTCCAATTTTGGTGGTCTAGTTGTGGTTAATTTATAAGAGTGAAAATATATTTTAATTCTGTTCTTGATTAACCTTATTCCATACTAGTTTAGAGATTGTCCGATAATGATATTAATAGTTATCCGATGGATAGTTTTGACAGAAAATGCTTACTTTAAAAAAAAACTTAGATCCTGATTTGACAGAAATACTTTCATTTCAAATTAAAAGGAAAGATACTTGAATTAAAACAAAATATAGTTTTACATATGAACAATTTATGATCACTCTATAACATAAATAGAAATACAGAAGATTATTTGAAAACAAATAGGAGGTAAATCACACAAATGCATAAATAAATCCCTTGTCTATTTAAATGCATAATAGAAATCTTGCTAGGGGTTAGATGCGAAACATAAATAAAAAAAATCCTACTGTAATTAATTCAGAGAAGTGAGAAAATAGAACAATGAAACTGACACCACTGTCGGGAAAACATAAATGAAACAACCATTCCTCCCAACCAACTCCTAGAGCAGCCAAGTCTCACTTGTTCCAGAACACCGATCCTGATTTCTGAACTACAAGAGAAAAATCCACCTAATGCGCCATCTCTTGCATTATCAAATTCAATCCCCGTCCAATGCTAGCCTCCTGCTGCTTATGGACATACTATTATATAGTATTTTTCCTAGGACTTGGTCATTTATGAGCCTCCTACTCTTTAGCACTCAACTAAGAGTTGTGACCTGATTTTGGGGAAGATGTCTCTTGCACCTTGAGTTCTCACTCAGCAGCTTTAGCCACTTGGCTTTTCCTCTTGTGAGACAGCAATCACTCGTGCAACAACTATTTCATTTATGTCCCCATTTCAGTATTTTTATTAATAAAAGAATAATCCATTACATTGTTTTATTTTGACTTCTTGTCAAAAATATTTAAAAATAAAATAAATTTAAATATTCAGAAAAGTATTTAATAATGATTTATTAAATCCTAGTGTATTACACTTATTTTATTATTATTATTTTCACACTTTATTTTTCCTAACTTGATAACTTAATGTAACCATTTTTTAAATCTTATATTGAAGTAACTACTACTATTTATTACTATGAAGGTTAAAGAGAAAAGGATTGAATCTATGTATAGTTTAAATAATATGATTGGTATATATCAATAATATTTTTGAGTTAGTTCATTTCAATAGTTTGAATGGTTGAGAGCTTTGAGAAATAAGTCTCACTTCTTAATTTTAACCAAAGTGTAAAAATAAATGATAATGGATGTTGTTTATTTTGGTGTTGAGAACAACTCTAGAAACTAATATTTCAGATCCATTTGTTTCTTTAATAGTTTTATATGGTTACAACTTTGGGGCTGTAAATTTTATAGAGAAACTTGGAAAAAATAGAACAAATCAAGAAATCTTTTGTAATTAATTAATATTAAAATTATAAACAATAAGCTCTATCCAGTCCTTTTGATGTTGGGCTTCCACCCATTGAGAGTAAGAATATGATTATGTATTTCATGTGAAAGCACAAAATAATTAACATAAAAAAATTAGAGGTTTTGTGATGTTGTTTTAAATACAAGTAAAATTTACTCAAAACATAAAAAGGTAGATTAAATATACAAATTCTTGATTTAAATATTGGGGATAAAATGAAGAAGTAACTTCTCTTCATAATATTGATATCATTAAATGCATTGCCACAACTAAATTTCATCCTAAATTGTGGTGCAATGAAATTTTGTATAAGATCTATATTTGTTTACTTTATTATAAAGAAATGTACCTATGAAATCCAAATATTATCATTTTCAAGGATTATTATTATTAGTCGCTTCATGGATATACTTTTCATTAAAAAGTCAAAGTCTTTTGACTTTTCATTAGAAAGTCAAAGTCTTTTGACTTTGTATTAATTCCCAATTTTTGATAGTGTTTATTATAAAGTTTTGTAATATTTGCAAAATAATAACTATTAAATTGAATTTTTGAAAATTTGAAAATATATTTTTTATTTTTTGAAAAAGAAAAATCAAAATTTTTGATTGGTGAAGTAACTTTGGATTTGACATAAATCCATGGAGGAGGTTTTTTATTTCTACATATAAAAATTATTTTAAAAAAAGAAAATTAAATTTGTTTACATGTGTGTCATTGCATAGTACAGAAATTTTAAATCATTTATTTTTATAACAAATATTAAAACAACACCCATCCCAATTGGCATTAGAGCTGCAAAAGTGTGTTGTCAATGTTGATTATACTGTCCTTCAACAACCCCCGCCACTTCCAAAACCTCTTCCTCTACCTCCTCCAAAACTTCCGCCTATGCCTCCACCTCCGCTTCCTGCAAAATCTCCTCCTTTGCCAACTTCAAAACCTCCGCCTCCATCTCCTCCTCTGCCAACTTGAAAACCTCTACCTCCGTCTCCTCCACTACCTCCACCTCCATCTAAATTGTGATGATGATGATGGCCTACATCTCCTCCACCTAAATGGTGATGATGTTGACCGTGGTGATGACGTCCACCATCGCCTCCACCATGATTATGATGATTGTGGTGGTGACCGCCATCTCTTCCACCATTATGATGATGATCGTGGGGATGACCTCCACCATCCCTCCACTGTTGGAATCGCCTCCTTGAACTCCAATGCTTTCGATTGGAACACATATGAAGTGTGGGAATTGGAGATGGAAACGCCTGCGTTGCTGTCGTCTCTGCTACTTTATAACCATTCTTAGCTCGAGGCTCGGGGTTTCAGTACTTCATCCTTAATGGCCGACAGGAATCCAAACGAAATGTATCGGCCTACAAGAGCTGGTTTGGTTTGTTATTGAGGTAGAAATCTACACATATATCTTACTGCTACTTATTTGTAGATGCTAATTAAAATGAATATGAAATTAATATATAATATGTGTGGACTATCTGGATTGCAAGGGGGGAAACTGGTCATGGAACCTCAAAGGTTATGTACAAGTCTACGAGGAGGGGAGGGCTGGTGAAGAAAGGCTATCATTTATGGGGAGTCATGGGTGACCAATGGAGAAATCTCTCAGGACCCTACTAAGCATCGCACTCCTTCAAATATCCCGCAACTTTATGAGTGTATAATCTTCAAAATTCACTTCAAACATAAATCTATTAATTGCTCACACGTTGGACTAATATTTTTTACATGTATAGGGACATAACGCTTCTTAAGTGATTGATTGAAGGAGAGATGATGATGTGTCAAAGAATTTAGACTTCCAGATGACACTTTAATGCTCATTAAACTGCACAAAATATGAAAGATGGTCGAGGGATTCGAGACTCCAACGTGGCTAAACATGCTCAAATTGTTGGAATTAATGTTTATTATTATTGAGAATTTGTTACATCTATGAGATTGAAAGAGATCTCCAGATCCAAAATTCAAGGAATCTGTTCAACCAGATCTACTCCTATAAATGTAACTCATTTTAAGCAAAGTATATACAATAAGTTTTATGTGAATTATCTATCTAATGGTTGCTCTCATATTTTCTGAGTTGGTATCAGAGCGGGTCTTAGCCTAACTCCCTCACGGGAGGGCCAAGGAAAATGAGAGAAATGTGCTATTGTAGTGATAGATTAGATTAGAGTGTTCCTGCGTGAGTTTTCTGTGCATTCAGAGTCTGTTTTTTTTTCCTGCGTGTTTTTCTATTGATGCTGACGGAGGAGACCGCAATCTAATAATTGTGGTATATCGAGCTACAAGTTGAACCACCTGTGTATATTGATTGATCAGCTGAAGTTATACCGTGTTAGGAGTCAACGTGAAGGAGGAAGGCCATTTTGAAGTTCCATTCAAATATTTAAAGAAAGACGATTGGATTATTATTTATCTCCTGAGACGAGACGTCATGTGATAGTTTGAAGAGAGATATTCCATTTTTAATTGCATTGTATGTTGATAGCTTCCTCTGCTTACGGATTGAAGTTGAGGGTTTGTTTGCACAAGATCTATGGCATCATTGATTGTCCTAAAAAGGGATTAACGCCCAATTTCTTTTTACAAGCCATCATTCTCGTTTAGAGTTGATATGTGGCAATCCATAGCTCAATTCTACATCTGTAAAATTGAAAAGGAGGTAAGCCATACCCGTGGTGAATCTAAGGTTCCCAAGCACTTCATCAATGACAAAATTATAAATTTTCATTGCAAATTCTTGCACAAGTATATGAAGTAATGGTTCAACAAATGGTCAGTGACTATCTTCTGTACAACTTCAGTTGGTGTAATTTGATCAGAATATGCAAATATACCCATAGATCCAAATCTGAGTCAATATCACTCAACGAGGCCTTCTGAAGTCTATTCAAGTGAGGCTAGATTCAAAGCATGTGCAACCAAATTGTGATAAGTTTTGATATTAAATATTGATGTCATATTTATTTTGTGTGTAAAATTATATTTTGAAGAACCAAAATCAAATGATGCAGAACCACAAAGAACATGCCAATTAAAGTTTAAACTGATGTGACCTGTCGTGCTCTCGGAGCATTAGTTATAGGTTGTTCTTAACAAGTTCAAGCTGATGTGACTTGTCGTGCTCCGAGAAGATTTAGCTACAGATTACTTTTATGCGATATTTTATGTATGTTGTTAGTTTGTGAAGGTCACTTGTATGACTATCTTCTGGATACGTTTAGTATCTAGAGTACTCTCCTAGATCTTGTTGGATTCAGCGAGCTATGTGTTCAACAGATGGAAGTATATCCATAGATTTGTCCAGTTACTTGATTACTTATTTTCCAAACTCAGCGAGTTATGTACTTTGGCATAGTTAAGTACTCAATATTGTTAGTTAGTGCAATTATTTTATTGATGGTCAGAAGCGGTTGAAGTTTAAATGAGTCAAATAGGAAGCTCGAGGATGAAGTGAAGAAAGAGGGCAAACAGTGAGACTTCAAAGTGGGTGTAAATGCTGATGAAGACCAATCAAACAAGATTCAGTATTGTATTTTCTGTTTTGCAATTGTGTTTTGTATTGTAAACATTAAGGGAGGGTGTTGGAATTAATGTTTACTATTATTGAGAATTTGTTACATCTAAGAGATTGAAAGAGATCTTTAGATTCAAAATTCAAGGAGTCTGTTCAACCAAATCTACTCCTATAAATATAACTCATTTTAAGCAAATTATATACAATAAGTTTTGTCTGAATTATCTATCTAATGGTTTCTCTCATATTTTATGGGTCAAATTAATATTAAAGGGAAACATTGAACCGAATCTAACAGTTTGGAACTCTCAATTTCAGAATTTTTCAAGGAGCTATGAGACCTACCTGCACCAACACCACAAACATTACAAAGCCTTATTTCTTTATTTTCCCTCTAATAACTTCTAACAAACTCATTAGGGAAATTAATATTACTCAAATTTCCACAAGCCTTCCAAGATGTGCAGAAGAGGCAGCCATTGGAAGCGACTTATCAAACATTACCGCAATTTGAGCGAGTTTTCAGGAATGCCACTTTCTTTAGCACTTGAATTTTATTTAATGAAGGTGTAATTTACAATTTTAGAGATAAAAGAGATTCACTTCAAAATACAGTTCAAGAATTAAAGTTTGGTACGTACAGAGAAAAGCATTCATGTTCATATTTCCATAAATATTTCTTATAATGCAGATTTGTAAATTTCTAGAAATTTACAAAGAACACACATTACTGTTTCTAACTATTTGTTTTCAAATGCATATCGGGCACCAAAGTCAATGGAAGTGTAATTTATGGAGGATTATTCTAGAACACTGCTTATGATTACAGTTCATTCATAAATAAAACATACCAAATGTCTAAAGAAGCATTCAGATTTCTAAATATTTTTTAATGAAATTCTAATTTACAAATGGAGCAAATTAATTTACAAACATGGAGAAAATTAATTTACAAATAAGAAGCTTATATGTATGGGTGGCACCGCCATAAATCACTCAAGACCAATGTTCAGTGACTTAGTACTGAGTGTTGTATTTAAGTAAAATCATTGAGCACACTAATTCTAGAATTCACAAAAGAATTAGTACCTTATGACCTTCAATGACGTAAATATACATTCAGACTTCCTAAAGAACTGAACTCCTCTGCGTGGCTGTGATGCTTCCTGTATAGTTAGCCACCTGGCATCTTGATATCTATTAATAATTCCCTCGGGGGCGATGAGAAATAGATAAAGATGCGCTTCTGAAACATTGACACATATATCTGTTGTGATCTAAATTTCCCAGCCAAGTTTTAAAGAAAATCCGTTAAACAATAATAAAACTTGGGATAACAGCCATACCAAGCTCTTATTGCTCTTAGAAAACTTGGGATAACAGCCATACCAAGCTGCATCCTCCCTATAAAGGAGAGCTGGAATGACAAATTTAGTGGTTGAATGACCGAAAACAAAAACAAAAAAGAAAAATTTAGCATAACTTCACAGAAACTGACTAATTTAAATATTTACAGAAAAGGCTAAGGCATTGAGAAGAATTCAACATCAGTTCAAACGAATTGTTGGATAAATTGAAGGTTAACAGGATAAGACCACAAAATTTATGGAGTACGAGCTCTCTAGAATTCGAGGAACGTTGCATACGAAGTTGAAAATATTTGACCAAATAAGTATGCCATTTAATATTCATACTGGGAAAGTTGTTTGGATGATTATTACATTTTTATAATATATAAAATCTAAAAACATTGTTATTGATTTAGTGTGTAAAAGTGTTT
This sequence comes from Larix kaempferi, assembly GCA_027924585.1. Classification (NCBI taxonomy): domain Eukaryota; kingdom Viridiplantae; phylum Streptophyta; class Pinopsida; order Pinales; family Pinaceae; genus Larix; species Larix kaempferi. The sequence goes on from BSBM01000068.1 coordinate 20,408,430, forward strand.
GCAATGGCTTAAAAAGCATTTAGAAATTTAAAATTAAATAATAATATGTTGAACTACAAAATGTATATTCATACTCGAATAGTTGTTTGGATGATTATTAACTTTGTTATGATATATAAAATCTAAAAAATGTTGTTATTGATTTAATATGTGAACGTGTTTTCAATGACTTAAAATGCATTTATAAATTAAAAGGTAAATAATAATATGTTGAACTACAAAATTGTATATTTAATTAACAAGAAGCAAGTAGAGCAAATTAGTGGTTACATGGAGTTCAAACCCGCGGTAAGAGGAGAGGAGAAGCATCGAAGGAGCTAATACACACAGAAGAAGTAGTTGGATTTATATATGGATTTGTTAGAAGTTGAAGAAACTAATCCCTTTCACAGTGTTTTTTTCCACAATGCACAATGGCAGTTGAGCCAGAAGATGAAATGGTCGGCCTTACAGTCTATGTATGCCAATGTCACTCCATTCTGCTGTATTTGATTATGATCTACAAGCTCTTCATGGTAACTTTTGCTTCTATTGTCTGCTTCCACCAACAAGCAGACAATAATTAACTCCATGGTTCTTGATGATGCAGATGAGATGAGTCGATACTGTAGCGCTCCTTGATGGAGAATAGATTTGATGAATGTTCTTCAAAACTAGGATCTTTCCCAGGTGAAAGGGAGGTTGATCAATGAATAGAGGAGAATATTGTTCATCTTCTGTAAAGAAATAAAATCATATCTATCTAAGAAAAAGAAGAAGGAAATAATCTCAGAATGACGACCTACTCGAAGGCCACGTTATAAACCAAAGACTGAGATAAAGCTACAAGTGTTGTCGGATCCTTTTCTATTGTCGGAGCCTTATGGCTTATGGCTCCGATGCTTGTTTCTCTGCTATCATGTGGCTCGCCTGGACCACTCCAATATTCCACATTTCCTGGTTTATATCCCTCTGTCTAAGGCATTTCTCTTATGGCCCTGACAGATCCTTATGCCTTATGGTTTGCGCTAGCGCCCCATTGCCATGTAGCTGGCATGGCCCACTCCTTACTTTTCTTTGCTATTCGTTTAGAGGGGACTTGGTTGTAACGCAACTTTCTCCCTTGTTATTATTTTTATTATTAGTTTTCTAAAATATTGTAATGGGCTCTAAAATTTAATATAGATATATTTAGTAACCTTTTTGTATTGAAATTCTCAATATTTTAAATTTAACCTTCTCCTCTTTCTTATTTTAAGTTTAACATTTTCCTTTTTCTTCTTCCATACTATTTTCCCAATAAATTAAAATTTCAAAATATTATATACCATATGGAAAATGACATAAGATTAAAATGCCATTAATTTGTTTAATCTTTTATAAATCTAGAAAGCCTTACATTTGAAAAGCAACATTAAAATGGCATCGAATCAAGACTTCGAGTATGACCGGTGAAAAAATCGCATGTTTGACAATTTAACGCGGATAATTAGGGATTAGTCTAGGAATATTAATGTCTCATATCCCCCTGCCATCATATAATTGCCTCAGATCCTTGTCACAACATATCTAAAAGTGAACACGTCATTGAGATAGAGGATTGTTCTATCCCGCATTGATAGTCAGAACCTTTGAATTTTAAAAATGTCATCGACAACCTTTTTCATTTGGTGTAGAATATCTAGGTGTTGACCATCATTGAACAAGAATCTATGTTAACTAAATAAGGATCTCATTTTAATGTTTCATGCTTTCATATATGCACTTTTATATATGCGCCAAAAGCGCTTCTGTGTATGATCACACATATAGAAGACAAATAAACATAAGTGCTTTCTTATATGCACATATATGGGAGGCGCATATATAGAAGCGCTTATGTGTATGCGCCTTTTGTATATGCACATATACGGGTGGGATTGGAAGTGCTTATGTATATGTGTCTTCCATATATGCGCATATACGGAAGGTGCAATATGGAAAGCGATTTCGTATATGCACATATATGGAATGTGCATATACGGAAAACGCTTTTGTAATATGTGCATATATAAAAGCACTTCAGTATATGTGCCCTTCGTATATGCACATATACAGGCCCTGCACATGTGCATATATAGAAGGCCTTATGTATATGTGCATATAGGAAAGGCACATATACATAAGTGTTTCCCTATATGTGCATATATGGAAGCGCTTTCATGTCTATGTCATGTCTATCCAGGACCTGCTCCATTTTTTGTGACATTTCTTGGTTACCCTGTAATATCCCTAATCAGATTGGAGATGATATTATTCAAAATTTAAAATTTATAACACAATTTTTCACAAACATAAACTAGTTAACAAAACTAGTTGAAAAGGAGCTAGGCTCGGGCACAACAAGACTCCTCTAGGGTTAGGAATTTGAAATATTTAGGATCTGAAAAATGTATGGCTGAATGTGCAGAAGCAAACATATAAGATCCAGGGCTATCTTTTGATTCCTATGCACAAGGTACTGGGGCCATTTACGTTTCAACAACAACTTCCACCGAGGTATACTTCAAGGCTTCCTGGGCACACCAACATATGCATACTAAACTCATTTTCTCACACCTAAAGGTAACCAAATAGATTATGAGAATTTGGGCGGTGTTGGACAAGAGATTATGAGAATTTGGGAGGTTCTAGTTGAGTTTGGAAACAAAAGAGGCAAGGGCGCTATGTTGGACTACCCAACTAGTAGTTTTCCAAGTTCTTCCAAATAGGATGATATGCCTTCGAATCCTTAGTTAAATGGTTGGCGATGCTTCAATAAGCTCTCGGGATTCACAAATGACCATTAGAACATAAAACCAGTTCATACTTAGCTTTGAATTACAAAAACTATAAAACTAGTCAAGAAAAGGTGCTTAAAGAGGTAGCATTGGAATTACTTTATTCAAACTGCCTCAGAGGCTTAAAAATTCACTTCTGAAGTATATGATGTCTCTGACATGAGTTTATTAACAACAGCAAATTGAAATCGAAGATCCTAAGCATAAATTAGAGGAGTTTTAATCTTCATATCTTCAAGGAGTCTCCAATGATAAAGAAATCTTACAAAACTGAGAGAATGAGTATGAGAAAAGGAGAAGAATGAGAAGTTCTGCAATGATGATGAAATCAAAGCTGGTAGCTACATATGGAGGGTGCACTAAAATTCATGAGCTGCTCATGGGGGCATTCACTGAAATGGATCATCTCCTCTAGATGTAACTTCTTCAGAAACTCTCTCCAATTGCACTGTGACTGAGGATCTCTCTCTAGATGTCTTGGATTATTCAATAATGGATTGATATAGGCTTGTATATCAGCATTCCATGGCTCTGGATTTGATCATGGAAAAACTGGAACATTAATTGCATTGGGGTTCATCTCCCAATCTTGGTTGAGGCACATTACTCAACTTTGAGAAGAAAAAGCTCTCAAGACAATAAACAAATGATCAAAATATGTTAATGGTGCACACTAGCCTCCTTTTATAACTTGGGTAGCTTCCTCGGAAATTCATTGGCACGTGTGAGAGGTGAGGGCACCTTCCTTGAGAGAAATAACAACATTTTGGCCGTATGCAACTTGCATGCTTTGTGTCTTCAACTGATTTTAGCAATTGCGCCCTTCTTAGAATTTATGGATGTTGCCTTCTTTTTCAAATTGGTTTCTTTCTGTACTTTCCTTCTTTTTGAGTTTCCTACTTTGTGCTTTTGACTGTTTTTTATTGCTTTTGCCAGTTTCTATATTTTTATGCTACCACCTTGCTTTTAGCTAACTCTTTGTTGTTTCTATCTTTTTCCACTTGAGTAGGTGAGTTCCACCTTGCCCTAATGCACCCTCCTAGCCATGTGAACATCATCACTTTACAAAGTGGGGTCCACTAGATCCGATCCAGAATCTGAATCATGTAGTTTCTTCAAATTGGAAACCATTGGAGTACTCATGGATTTGCAATCCATCATGCCAAACTTGGACAATATATCAACAATGTACTTCCCTTGAGAAAGAAATAACTCATATTTTCTTTGCCAAATCTCAGGGCCAAGTAAATAGTTCATAAGACTTAAGTCTTTCATCTCGAACCCAGAAGTGAGCTCCCTCTTGCACCAAGCAATCAGTTGTTCTTCTCCAGTAAGGAACAAATCACCAACATATATAACCAATATCAATGGTTAGTTCTTCACTACTTTGAAGTACAAATTTGGATCAGCTTCGCTCTTAGAGAATCCCAGTCTCTGAAGATAGCTGCCAATTCTTGAATACCAAGATCTAGGAGATTGCTTAAGCCCATACAAGGATTTCTTCAATTCTCACACATGGGACTCCTTCCCATGAACCACAAACCACTTAGGATGTTGAATATAAACCTCTTCCTCAACCTCACCATTGAGGAAGGTTGTCTTCACATCCATCTGGTGAAGCTTCCATCTTAGAACAGATGCAAGTGAGATCACAACTCAAACAGTGGTGTACCTGGACACATGAGAAAATGTATCCTCATAATCTATGCCTTCTTTTTGAAAGAAACCTCGGAATACATATCTAGATTTATACTTTTCAATATTCCCATCAACAACATGCTTGAACTTGTAAATCCATCTGGAAGTAACTATGGACTTCCCTTCAGGTTTAGGAACAACTTCCCAAACATCACTCTTCATAATAGACTTGTATTCCTCTACCATTGCATCTTTCCATACTTGCTTCTTTGCAGCTTCTTCATAGGTGGAAGACTCTGAATCACTGATGTGACTCATATGTGCAACATACCCTGAATATCTTTCAGGTTGCTTTCGCACTCTGGAAGAGCCTAATGATGCTCCATGCCTCTCTGCATCTTGTAGTATATCTCGACACCATGCATACTTCCTCTTGGCAGGAGGTTCATCAACCAGTTCTACTGGTTCATCAGGAGCTAGTGAATCTAAGATCTCTGTTGGATTCTCCCTCTAAACATATGAATGGGGAGAATCAGTATCTGGGTCCTCCATCATAGGAGTCTCATGCTCCTATGTGTTTGTATCATACTAAAGCTCTTTCGATCTCTTGAATGTTTCCTTTTCATGGAAGGTCGCATCTCGACTAAACTCAATGTGTCTTTCATCTAGCACATATATTCTATAGGATTTGGATGATTCACTATAGCCAACAAAGGTTCCCTTCTTTCCTGATGGCTCCATCTTTGTCCTCTTTTCTTTTGGAACTAGAATGTATATAGGACTCCCAAAGATCCTCGGGTGTGAAATATATAGTTTTTCACCAGTGAACAGTTCTTCAAATGTCTTCTCATCCAAAATGGCATGGGGACTTTTATTCTGGATATATACTGTTGTACTAGTGGAATATTCCCATAATGAGGTAGACAGGTCTTGATCATGCATCATTGCTTTTGCAGCCTCACATATGGTTCTATTCTTTCTTTCGACGACCCCATTTTGATTAGGGTTGTAGGCTATAGTTAACTGTCTACAAATTCCTGCATCCCTATAGAACTCATTAAATGCATGTGAATCAAATTCACCTCCATTATCATATCTCAAAGCATAGATGTGATTTCCTGTATGATTCTCAACTAGGGATTTGAATTCCTGAAACTTTCTAAAGGTTTCACTTTTATCCTTTAGGAAATAAATCCATGACTTTCTAGAGAAGTTCTTCTTTCCTTTCTTCATCCTTTCCTTGAGGGAAAGGTTTTCTTCTTTAATACATACTGACTTGATCTGGATTCGCCCCTCCTCTTGGAGGCAGTCATGCCACAATATTTCGAAGTTAGGTTGTACCTCTCGGCCATTTAACGCAGCATAGAATGTCTCCCATGAGGATGGGAGACCATCAATAGTGGTTTGGAGAAGTTCATCTTCATCCACCACTGCTCCTAAGAGATATTGGTGAAGAAGAGGGCCATTGTCTCATCCTTCTCCATCTTTAGGTTTTGAAGTTTATTCTTCAATGTCCTCTTTTGACCCTAGCCCTTCTTCTCATGTAGGTTTTTCAATGTATCAAAACACTCATTTGTGGTCTTTAATGGGGTGATCACAGACATCAATTTGTCCTTTACTGAATCATAAATGATCTGTTTGGATTTAGCTTGGTTCTTCTTGAATTTGATGTGCCTTGCGTTAGATGTAGGCTCCTTCACCATAGTGGAAATGTATCCATCAAAGTCCTGTTCCTCCAGGTTGTTCAACACCCTCTCCTTCCAAGTGTTTAAATTCGAAGTGCCCTCAATATGGTCTTTCGATCGAACAGAGATCAATGCCATGGTTCTCAAGTATTGTGCTAAACTCCTTAGGATCTATGTAGGATCAAGTTTGCTTGAAAAATATTATCTCCTTCACACCTTGAGCTCTGATACCATGTTAATTTTTGAGCAAATATGATGATCTTTGAACTTTAAAACTTTAAGTGCAGAAATAATGAATATTTGAATCAATGAACCATTCAATCACATGAAACATTCAACCATAATACAAGATGTATCCTGGAGAAAACCCTCAAAACAACAAGGATGAAAAACCCCAGCAAATCTTCAGAGTATAATTATGATAGATAACAGATAATGTCTTTTACAAAATAGCAGATTGCTTTCGGCATCCCAGGTGCTATATAAGAGAGAATATTGAGCAATAGAGAATAGAGATTAGTTGTATCAACTTGCCATGTGCCCAACACATTAATAACAAGAAAGAATCACTGCCATGCAAGATGTAGCGAAAGGTTGCATGGGTAATGGTGCATCACATGCAAAAACTGCGAATTTCCTTCTTGGAGAATTATCTTGCACAAAGAGAAGTAGGCTTGCCTTCAAGGGAGAAGAGAATTTGCTTCACACTGGATTCACAAAAATCTCGTATAACATATTTATATATTCTTCACATGCATTGGCTTCTATTTTTATCTTCTGACTTCAAGATGAACTCACCCTCGATGTGGATGCATCAATCTTGCATGAATAAGTGCACCTCACTTCTCATGTAGTGTATTAACTCACTGAACTGATTCTTAGGATGAACTCACCGCTTAAATGAAATCTTGACCACTTAGTTAGGTGGCTAACTTAAGTGTCTTCATGCATTAACACTTAGCTAACTGAAGTGTCGGAAGTGTCATCTTTTGGTTAACTTAAGTGTCGTCTTTTAGTTTAACTAAAGTGTTGTTACGAAGAAGTTCGGATGACACTTAACAACACTTATCTTACCGAAATTTCAATGCAAGGAAGCATGTGCAGGATGCGGACACTCGGGGGGGTGTTCCCTCAAGGTCAAAAGGTCATCAAATTGTGAAGGACAAATGGAAGCTCTACAGGGCTCGACAAGGAAAGTGCTCAGGCACCAGGCTAATCAATTGAGTAAGCAGGAGCTGGCACAAGGCTCAAGTGGCAAGCAGGATGATGCAATGCAATCACAACTCGACATAAAAGGGGAGTCCTTTTTCGTAAAGTTAGTCTCCTCACCCGAAAAAGTGTCAAATAATGAGAGAAGAACTCTTCTAGTCACGTATGACTAGAGTATACCTTTTTCGTAATAAATCCACAAAATTTCGAAAAAGGGGTAAACTTATACCTAAGTGGATGTCACTTCAAATCCTTTAACGAGTTTGAAATGACAAGTATACTCGAAAATCTTGTTTGATTTGAAAACGTTTAACAAGGGCTTAAAAAAGACTTTATAAAAATCTTTTCCGTAAAGGTTTAATGAGCCCGAAAAAGTAAACTCGTGACCTCCTTATTGTTTTTAACGAGCTCAAAGGAGAGATGGAAGAATGCTTGTAATGGGCGTAGACGAATGTCCGGGACATGCGTGACTAGTTCCAAGCGCATGGAACAAAGCTATGCATAATGCAAGGAACATGAGCAAGATAAGGACACTCAGGGGGTGTCTGCGAATTCGGATGGCAAAAGGTTCAAATGCATCATAACAATGGGGAGGCCTAAACCTATATGCAAGGTTCTGAATATGCCTACCATGACTGAAGCAAATGTCAAAAAAGGACCAGTAAAAAAGTATAAGTCCAGCTAAGAATCCTATCTCCAAGAAACATAAGTACCAAGATCATTTCTAAAACGTATGCAAATAAAAATCTGATACAAATCAATGCGGTAGAAACATTTTCAACTTTACTATTGTTAACCTCAGACAACATGCAGGTAGATCTAACCACCAAAGGTGCCATAGTACCATTACCTGAGGGATCAAAATGATCATCTTCAAAATGAAGAGCAAAGCTGAAGGATGTGAAAGAATCTGTAAGAACAAATTCATCATCACGTGAGTTGGAAATTCTACAAATAGAATCAAACTCTTCAGGAGCGCTGATTTGCGGATCTATAGGAGAGCTCAAAGACTCATCAGATTCAAACGCCAAACCAGAGCTGGACGAGACTGTGATTGGATCCAAATCCAAATGGGTGGAAGATTGTATTATAGGCTGATCTTGTTCAATAAGACCGAGGGTGGGAAAGGAATGAGATCTATGATAGGAATCCCCCCAAGGCTCATCATTACCATGCATGGATGCGATAAAATATTCATCTGAAGGTAGAGTATCATCAAGGCATCCATGTGAACAAGATGGGTCTACTACCTGAACCGGCAACATAACGGGATATTCCTCCTATGTCCATGAAGATGAGAGATCCGGATCTACAATGGCTTATTGAATATATTGATATGCAATCTTAGCAGCAGACAGTGGCATAGCCATTCCAACATGCGCAATGTCTCCAGACGTGGAACTCGTAGACGGTAAGGTCCATGGATCATCAAAATACGAAGTCCGGAATGGAACATTATTCAATGGAGGAAGCGCATTATTGGAAATGGTTCCAATAAAAGCAATGGGTGAAGGGAAATCAAAACATCCCAACAATGAGGGGTACAATCCGACACCCATGTTCCCACTTGCCGGCTGAGAATCAGTAACTTGAGGGACCACTGATCCCGTGGATGCTGTGGAATAAGGACTAACGAAATCCAGCTGGTCGATTGTCACAATATTGCCTTCGTGTGGAAAGCAAATAACTCTGAATACAGTAGACGTGACCGCTTTCATAGCGTACATCCAATTCCTACCCAAGAGAAGGTTGTAGTCGATGGGCGCATCAACCACCTCGACTTCAATAGGCACAGATTTCCCACCCAAGCGGACAACAAGGGAAGGAAGAATCCCATGCGGTTTAAACGACCAACCATCAAATGCAGTGAGCATGGTCATAGACTTGGACAAGGGAGGAGAGCCAAGAGTTTTCCAACAAGATAAAGACATCACTGACGCATAAGCACCTTCGTCAACCACTGTTCTTTTGACAAAATTATGAAGGCACTCCACATAGATTTGAAAATCCACATGGTAAGGTAAGCGATGTTGAACATCAGTAGTATCAAACTTGATAACGTTAGGAATTCCCCCATCCTAAACTCCTAAAGCACTCAAAAGGGCATGCCTTTGAGAAGGACATGCTTGTAAAACTTCAAGAGCCGACATGGCACACGGAGTTTGACCCAAATCTTCTACATTAGAGTAGTTCTGGGTAGCTCGAGCATTGGGATTATGCATAGAGCGCTTGAGAACACCTTTCGGTATCCGCGGCATAGTAGTGGGCTTCTCGATATGCAAAGAGGTATCAGGAGTAGGTGGAGGCTCATTCCCCATATTCGGTTGTGGTGCGCCATAATCGCGTTGACAAGTAGCAACACTAACCTCCGATTTGACCATATTCACGTATCCATAGCCACTGGTATGGGAAGCAGACGTTGTAGTCTCATTAGGCCCGTAACCAGTAGCGGGAGCACTCGAAGTCATGTTCTGATGATGTGGAAGGGGATCCTTTAACACAACTGGGATTTGTGCCATATTCTTTGATGCTTCTTCAATAGGAGGACACAAGTGCGTAAGATTATATTCTCCACAAAGCTTGCAAGGGAATTTCACTTTATGCCTAGGTTTACGGTCACCGCCAGCATTTTCGTCGTCCCGAGGAGGGTTGGCGTTCTCTTTCCGAGGAGTATTATGATTACTACCACTGTTCCCATTATTTCCACCCTTTCTATTATTTATCCCCTTGTTCACACCACCAGGTTGTTGGTTACCCGATGGGTTTGTCGATTGCATAGCATGTACATCAGACGACGGGGTGGAAGTGGACAAGGTGTGAACCTGTCTGGGAGTAGATTGGTTAAGTGACAAATTTTTCATTTGATTAGCAACCAAATCTATGGGTCGAGTACTTGCGGATCCAACAATGCCATTGGCATGTGGTCGGGCTCATGTCGTGATTGAAGCGCATTAGGAATAATGTCATAAAGAATGCCAGACTGAGCATAGAGAAAATCTAGCTGTTGGACTTTGAGTATAGCTTGTTCCTCAGTTGTAATTCCAAACATCAAAACATCCTTAGAAATGTATGGAAGCAAAGACATGAGAAACCATTCCAACAGAAACTCTGGAGGAATGTTGGCTTTCACTAACCTCTTCCGTCGACGCCACTCTTGAATGTGGTCAGATATGTGTGTGGCCTTATTCTGGCGGAAGGTAGACAAGATTTTAGTGCCAGTATCGTAGCGAACCGGCAGCTGGAAATGATCCAGGAAAACTAAGGCTATCTCATTGAAACTTCTGTACACGCCCCCAGGAAACTCAACATACCACTTCGCAGTTGCCCCCGTGAGGGTGCGTTGAAATAGTCTCAAACGAACGGAATCGTGATTTAACGAGTTTGATGAGCACCAAAGGTGAAAAGTCGTAACGTGATCACTCAGATCCTCACCACCCTTCCCCTAAAACTTGGGAATGTTCGAAGGGAGCTTGGTAGGGACTGGAAGCCAATTAGGATCGTGACACACCGGATCATTCGTGAGCTTCGAAAGATCCGGAAGGTTCAATCGAGCAAGGAACGGGAGCTGCGGCTGGAAAGCTTGATTATAAGCTCCCATAAAAGGTTGATTATACGGACCTGAAGGATATGATGGACGATAACTGGGACCCTGGCCATAAGGCTGATAACCTCCTCCAACCTAACCCGTGTGAGGGTAAGCAGGTATATATGCATTATGAGCGCCGTAATGAGGTGGGTTGTAATGAGGAACAACACCGACTGTATTATAGTAAGGGTTACCACCATAATTATGGGGCATATAAGTATTATTCGTAGCAGGAACTGGGTTGTAATGACCAGGATTGTAAGGTATGTTCCCACCCCCTACGTAAGCATTATTAGTATCGTAAGCAGTCGTGTGGTGACCATGAGTATGAGGTATATTCCCAACCCCAACATTAGCATTACTAGTAGCAGGAGCGTTGGTGTTGTGACCGTAAGTATAAGGTATATTCCCACCTCCTACATTAGCATTACTAGTAGCACGAGCAGTCATGAAAGTATATGGTATGTGTCCACCCTCGTTATTAGGAGGATTGGTAACATTAGCAAACGTGGTCCTAGGTTGATGTATATGGGCATGTGTATTGTACTTTGGATGTTGAGTCGTATTGTGAACAATGTTCCTATTAGGATGGGTAGTCCTAGGAGGCGGCCTTCCTCCAACATTTGGATTGTTAGGAGGGATATGACCGGTCCCCATATTATGTGTGTGAGTGGAAAATGTGGTGCCCTTGGCGAGGGTATTTCCCCTAGTGGCTGTAGTGTTTCCAACACCATGACTAGTGCCGGCATGACTACCAAACAAAGTGGATGGATCAATTGTGTTGAAACTAAGCATACCATGAGAGAACGGGGTAGCATTCGTAGTGGTCGCAGGGCTTGTGTTAACATGCAAGTTCAACATCCCATATAGGAAATTCTGTGGATTCGAAGGATCGAACGGGTCGTCCTCAGGTGGAGTAGATCCAAACAAAAAAGGTCTAGTCTCTGGTATCAATGGATCACCCCCCCATTCCTCTCGAGGAGTAGGAGGATTAGAAATGTCGTCGACTCTATCCAACAGAGTCGTAGGGATTTCTCCCATGCCAAAACCAGTGTAAATGTCGACGCGAATCACCTAAGAGGAATCAGAAGACTCAGAGGGAGCCTTTCGGCGTCCTCTCTGAAAACGACGTGTAACTTTGTCAGCCGGTAAACTAGCCAACCGATGAGACCAGTGGAGAGTAGGACCTCGCGCCACTATATCTCTAAAGAGTCAATCAATCAAAGCGTCTCATAACGACCAAACTAACGATCACAGAGAAAAGAGCACACATCTAAAGAAACTACACCCAAATGCACACAAACAAGACTGGCTCAAGGAGCTCCCGACACTACAACCAGTATGTCTCGCTTAGGAGAGGCTTGAGACTCCCAAACTATAGCTGGAGGTAACAGAATCAACTATAAAGGCCCCCAGACTTCACTACGTGCACAGGGTCAAGTCCCTATACAACAACAACTGTGTTGTCCGACCTCTATCTGACTCAGGACAATCGCAGTATAACCACTATGAATACCCTATGCGATACCTAGGTAAGGCAACTAAGGTCACCACAATATAACCAATGCTCAGGGGGACAGTCGTAGGTGTGATCCGTCATATGGGTAGGGTAGCTAAGCCTGAAGCACAAGAGAGAGAACCTTTGGTACCCCCAGATACGAACAAATCCTGGAAATATCTCCCACGTTCAGTCAGTATTGGAGGGCTATCTCCGCAACCAATCTCCCGTGACCTCGTGCTTAACTCTTGTTTGAGTAGAGCTTCTTGAGAACACTGATGTATATGAACCGGATTTATGTGGGAACGAAACAAAAGATAGCATATACAGAATCATATAAAGAGATATATTGCAAATAACACTGTGATACAGTAAACACATATTCTATTAAATAGCAGAAATAGAATAGACTGTAAAATACAATAGCTAGAATGGTGGTAGCTATCTCTGAGAAGAGATGTGGCCGTTATGCTTATTCGTGACAAGATGAATACAAAGAGAGACCGAAAGGGCCTATTTATCATAAGCATGACGGAGAGAATCCCAAACATCCAAAAACCTAACCCTGGAAGATGAACCGTCATAAAGTTTGCGGCCCCAAGGTGGTTAGTTGAACAATCAATTTCCTGGGGTCATAAATTTTGCATACGATCTTCGTTTGGGGCGCTTGGTAGCCCGTTGGAAAGGTCTATCCGAGATTTACAACTTTCAACTGGGGCCAAATGTATGCTAAAGGCAACCATTTGGCCCCGCAAATCGAAAAAGGTCATTTAGGGCCTCAAAACGACTCCATAAGTTTAGGACCTGAAAAAATTGCTAAAAATAGTAATTTGCCAAAATTGCCAAAAGACTGTTTTGAGCCAGTAGGAAGAGGTGGGCCACCATTGATATCCACATGGATCAATCCTCCCTCCTAAGGAATCAATGGTCTCCATTGCGTTAAATCCCTTATCATATGTCGAACTGTGTGTTGAGTTGAGCTCATGGTGCGGCGTTTGCTGAAGCGAAAAGGTTGCCTTTCTTTGAAATCTTCAGAGGGTTGTAATTGTTGTTGCTGGCTGCGCTGGAGCTGTTCAACAGTTTTGGTTGTTGTGGTATCCTTGGTCTGCACTGGTGTGGATGGTTTCTTTTTGGGGGAGCACCTTTAATGCATGGCCTTACACTGCAAAGGTACTCGAATAGGCGATGCTGCATTGAACTTATGTTTTTCTTGTTTTTGCTGAGTAGATGGATAATGGGCAGAGGTTTTGGATGTCTCTGCGATCTGATGTTCTCCTTCAGTGGCAATTGCGAATAGGGAAAATTTTCCAGTGTGGGAGATTATCTTCCTACCCTGCTTGGTTGGGGTAGGTGCAACTATCTCTAGTATCCGATAGAGTTGTCCTCCCAAAGTGACAATGACATTGCGAGGTCATGATTCATATATAGCATGATGCTTCCACATATATGGCTGTCCTAAAAGAACATCACATACTTCAAGTGGGGCCACATCGCACAATAACTCATCTTTGAAGGGCTTGATGCCATATGGTAGGTGACATTGGTGACTAACGCGGATCCCTCGTCCTTGGCTTAGCCATCCAATGGTGTATGGTTGTGGGTGTGGCATTATTGGTAGCTCCAATATCTTGATGACTTTTGCTGAGATTAGGTTCTTCTGGCTGCTGTTGTCCACAACAAAGTGTAGGGGAATTCCCTTTACCCACATCTGTGAGTGGAAAAGGCGCTCCTCCGCCTCTGACTCGTCGGGTTCCTTTGGTTGAATCTGCATAGTGGAAACAACACTGGGTTCTGCATCAATGATCTGCTTCCCTTTTCACGCGGCTGTGAAATTAGGTTTTGAGTCAAAATCGAAACTGGGATCTGATTCTGACGCTTTGATCTCAGCCACCAATGACTGTTTTGAGCGACATTCATCAGTGTTGTGCCAGGGGGTTTTGTGGAACTTGCACCACTTCCCGGTGTCCTTCTTTTCCTTTTCGTTACCCTTCTTCGCTTGTGGTTGGGACTGGTTGTCCTTTCCCTACGACGTGTTCTGCGAGCCAGAGTTTCCCTTTCCCTATTTCTGCACAGGTCTGAAGTCCCGCTTGTTCTTTTGCTGAAATTTCTACTCGATTTTGATAGCATATCGATAGGCGGATCCGAGTGAAGATATTTCTAGGAAATCCATCTCTGTTCGTATGTACCGGTGTAGGCCACTGTGATATTTTAGTACTAGGTGCCGCTCGGAGTCCTTGATACCTAGCTTTGTGCGCAAGGTATGAAATTTGTTGGTGTACTCCGACACCGTTTGGTCCCTCTCTTGGTGCAGAATGGTCCATTTTGTGTACTGGTCATCATAGTTTCCAACAGGATAATATTGTTCCTTGATGGCATCTATAAAAGAGGCCCAAGTGGGATTGGAATATTCAAACAATCCAAACTCGTCTAATGAGTTTTGCTCACAATAAGTTTCCCACCAATTTTTGACATGGGGGATGGCCTTAAGGAGCGCAAAGATGATCTTTTCCATGTCGAAAAATTTGTGGACAGAGAAATACCCTTCTAGTAGATTCAACCATTTATCTAGGGCATCGGCATCAATATGGCCTTCAAAAAACCGAATATCAAAATTAACTTGTATCTTGAAGGGAGTCGTATCTCTGAAATGGATGCTCGTTGAGGGTGCATTTTCCGCTGTTGGCATGCGTCGAAGGATCTCGGTGAAATTATCCATCATCTCGTTCCTCTATCGCGCGAGGGCTTCCTCGAGCAACATCTTGATAGGATCTACTGCTCCGTTGTCTCTCTTTTCTTCCACCATGGGAGGCCATTTGGGGCGGCGAGAGTGGTCTTCCCCAAGTGAAACTAGTTCGAAACCCAACATTTTGTATCCTGACCTCGTCGGGGACATGCACCGAGAAACAATCAAAGAGAAGACCGCTTTGATACCACTGATCCGGATTTATGTGGGAACGAAACAAAAGATAGCATATACAAAATCATATACAGAGATGTATTGCAAATAACACAGTGATACAGTAAACACATTTTCTATTAAATAGCGGAAATAGAACAGACTGTAAAATACAATAGCTAGAATGGTGGTAGCTATCTCTGAGAAGAGATGTGGCCGCTATGCTCATTCATGCCAAGATGAATACAAAGAGAGGCCAAAAGGGCCTATTTATCATAAGCATGAGGGAGAGAATCCCAAACATCCAAAAACCTAACCCTAGAAGATGAACCGTCATAAAGTTTGTGGCCCCAAGGTGGTTAGTTGAACAGTCAACTTCCCGAGGTCATAACTTTTGCATACAATCTCCGTTTGGGGCGCTCGGTAGTCCGTTGGAAAGGTCTATTCAAGATTTTCAACTTTCAATTGGGGCCAAATGCATGCCAAAGGAAACCATTTGGCCCCCCAAATCGCCAAAAAAGGTCATTCAGGGCCTCAAAACGGCTTCGAAAGTTTAGGACCCGAAAAAACTACTAAAAATAGTAATTTGCCAAAATTGCCAAAAGACTGTTTTGAGCCAGTAGGAAGAGGTGGGCCACCACTGATATCCACCTAGATCAGTATACCATGGGTTTCACCACTCCCTAGTCAGACACATAATGTTTCGTCTAGTAGTCTTGGATCGTTAACTCACAATGATTTATTCCAAGACTTTAAACCTATACTAGTTGGTGCACCCTATAAAGAAAAATCGTTCTAATCAATTTTAAGATTAAGCATTAATTTTAGTTGGTTATGATTACTCAAAGGATATGGTCGTGAAACCGATGATGTATAAGACTCAATAGTATGCACAATCGTCCAAACTCTAGACTCAACTATCCAATAAAAACAATGCCACTAAAATGAGAATCAATCCAACGGTTCAAAATAAAATGCAATTCTTTTAAATTTCCAATGCACAAGCAGATCCTAGAATGAAAGCACAAGCACTCAGATGCAAAATGCAATGTGGAAAGCAATTTTTTTTTGTATTTTCACTTATAATGGAAAGGAAAATGCAAAACTATGTTTTTGTATTTTTCAATATAATGGAATGAAAAATGCAAGCGAAATATACCTATTTGGTTAAAGAAATGCAGAGCATATCACTAAGACAACCCAGCACATCCCAAACAGTGAGACTCAGCCAACGTAATGAGCTAGAAAATAAAAAATGGTGATAAACTAATAAGACTCAAAACAAAGAGAAAGAAGAGTTTCTGGTCACAAACAAGGCATGGAACAGTCAGGAACAAAGCCAAATAAGACTCAAACCAACCCAACAACAACCCAAAGCCATAAACCAATCAAACTTGGAGTTGTACGTTATTGTCGAAGAAAAAACTATGGGTACTCGTAGGCTATAGTGCAAACAGATGTGGGTAGACGCGGGCTAAACTAACTTGACCCGCGTACATGGAAAGGAAAATGAGCAAATAAAGAGCCCAATGACCCAGAAAATCCTATTTTCTATAGTGTATCCCAACAGCCAATCAATGACACAGAGACTTGACACACAGCAACTCTAAATAAGGACTAATGCCTAAAAATCCCCAAAAATGGATGTCCTCCCTAGCGGAGTCGCCATTTCTGTTACGGAGAAAACTTCCTATGGCTTGGGGCAGACCACAACAGACAACTGACTACCAGAAAATGACTCAATTCCCAATGCAATGCTATATAATTGGCAATGCTAAGATAATGGAGAAAAGACCAACCTTCAACCGGATGTTCGATGTAGATCCCCGTTGAGCTTTCAACTTCTACACTTGAACCTGCAAATTAGCCTCAACAACAAGTACAAGCAAGGGCATGTAACATGTGTAAGACATTAGCATAATCAATAGCATGATCCATGATATTATAAGCAAATATAACCCAATGTAACTAAACAATATTCACAATATCAATTGGACGAGAAAATGAGTATTTCCATTAGTGAATAACAAGAAGTACAATATACGACCTCTTGCCGACAACCAATCTGAACCAAGAACTAGGTATCTCCACTTGTTCCTCCACCACTTCAATCCTCCATGTAATGGAAAACTCAAACTAGGATAGGAGTTTGGTAGGTGAACATAAGGAGTTCACAACAACAAGGATCAATGAGTGTAGACTCAAGTCACGGCAAAAATTCACTAGAGTTATCTTGCTCTCTCTTTCTCCTCTCTTTCATATGCCATAAGAGCTCAATATATAGCCTTCCAAAGGTAAGTGAAATGACACATCGAGGCGTTTCGGGGCAAATGGAGGGCCAAAGGTCACCCTAAGACCACTTTTTGGGAGTAAAAAGTAATTTCCTAGTGATTTTTACCATTTTACTTGGCACCCATGGGCTATAGTGGAACGGCTCGCGTGTATGCTGGTTAAAGTGAAACAGCTAGCGTATAGGAAGAAAAATAGGGAAAAAGTGTTTCTGAAGGACATAAAGTGCATCTGAGTCAGTGAAATGGATCCTAAAGGCCAACGAGTATTGATGTTCACAAGGTGGAAAATTACGTTGTAACAAGTGTAAACACTTTAGTTAACCAGTTCTTCTTTATTAACACTTAGTGAACTATTATTAACTGAAATTATGTTGATTGATTTACTTATAGTGACCAATGTGAGTTCTTTAATTAACTTAGGCATACATTGTGGCTTTAACTGAAGCTTAACAATTCAAGTTCACTTAGTCATCTCATGAGCAATTCAAATTCTCTTTTTCTCTATGCATTTATCTCTATCTCTTATATTTACTGCATGGTCAATATGTGTTAAATTTAATTATCTATCATATCATATTACAATCAAAAGATTTGTCAGATGTTGTGATCATATTATATTACTTTCGGACCAAATGATCATATGCTAAAGTAATTCACTCTAGAGGTGGCTAGTCTCTAAAGGAAACTAATAGCAATCGGTGACAATGGTTAGTAATACATCATGCAGCATTAATGCTTCAACATGCAAAGCATCTACCTGTATAACTGGAGACCCACCCATGGGTACCTACTATAAGTGGAGGTCCACATGAGAATCTGACTTGACACACAAGTCATGAGCCTTGTCCAACAAGAATTTACAACATCGTCACTTTGATATATCAAATCATTCACCTCAACACATGAGGGATAACCTTTTACATTTGAAGGCTTAGTCATTCTTGAGTCCAACTCAAGATTCTACTCCAAGTTCCTGAGTCCAACTCAGGCTCCCTACCTCAACACATGAGGCTCAATTCTGGCTGCACAAGATTGGCTTGGAGAATGGCTCATGATGTTGTACATTTAACATGTCTACATATACAAGCAACCATTTTGAATAAGGCATGACAACGTTGATTAGGTAGGTGAGGAGGAACTTTCTAGTTGGGGACTAAGGTATATAGTTGATGGTATTTGGATTTCTCTCACTAATTGCCTAAAATCTCAAACTCAAAGAGAAAGGGATACATGGGTGAAAGGATAGTGAGTGATGAACCTTTTCTCAAAACATTGGTAAATATTCACTAAATGAAATTTTTTTAAGAAATGTCGCACCTGGGGTTGATTTTACCCGTCATATTAATAGTTGTTTTTTTATAAATAAAATCCATAATAACTAAATGAAACATTGAATTCTTGTATCTTGCTTCATATAATACAAAAATAAAAAGATTTAAAAAATATAAACAAAAAAAACATAATCAACATAATGATTAAATTAAGCACACGCAAAATGACAAAGAAGGTTTATCCTAGAAACCATTAAATAGGGTTCTTCACAAACAATACAATGGAACATTACCATGGGCCCAAAAAAAAAAGAGAAATATAAAGAGAAAATACATAAATATAAATATATACACATTTAATTACTAATAACTAATTAGTAATAATAGATAACACACACACACACATTTATGGGCTTTGGATATAGATGTTAATGACATGTAAAAATAAAAATGCACTTCAAAATGACGATGTCTTAGAGAGGTGCATGACCTATAAGTTTGCAAATGATTCAACTCTAGGTTCCAACACCACGGACCCTTTCTCCATCTAATGGAGAGAGGATGTAAGCCCCTTACTAGTTGGCAGTACCATAATTTTCTCAAGAGAAGCATTGCTCCTCAAATAGTCATGATCGTGTAATGAGTTGACATTACTCCCAAGAGAAGCTAAAGAGGGTAAAACCCCCATCACAATAGATATATCTCCGGAAGCCTTGAGATATTTTCGATGGTCCTCCTGCTCGAGAATAAAACTAGAAGAATATACATTCACCATTACTAGATCCCCTCCAACAACATATTTGATTCTCTCCCGACAGCTTGTTCCAGTGGTAGAAGAGACTATACCCCCCATAGAGCCATCCATAATTGCATCCACCAACCCACCACCATGCATGCCATATCCAAACTGAACTGGAAAAATTCTACCATAAGATTCACATGCAACATCAATGTTCCCCTCCACAAACGTATCTATGCTCAACAAACAACCTTGGTATGAGATAGTAGGTAGGTTCCCCTCCAAATCTCATATTGAGATTGGATTTACCATCTTGGCACTAGGGTCACCAGAAACCTCCATAACTATCATATGACCATTGACATTACAAGAGACCAATGTTGATTCCACCACCTTCAATCTATCCATAGAAGAGGCATTTTCAATGTCTGAAGAAACCTAATGTACATTGACAACATTCTTCATTATAGTGATTTCCTCTTCATTCATAAGAAAGAAAACTGTCGAAAATGTAGAGGGTATGCCTTAACCAAATGCCCATGTTGGTGGCATCTAATACAACATAAAGGAACACCTACGTAGTCTAGATTTTGAACATATGAGTATGTGCCCCTGGTATTGGATATTTCTTCATTAAGACCCTCATGAATGTCCAAATTAACCAATATTCGTGCTAAATTCATAACACCGGAAGACAGAAAGCTCATATTTGCGTGAATGAAGGAGCCTAGTTCCTTACCTATCAACACAAAAATTTGTTCAAACCACAACTTTGGAGGAAATCCAAGCAAGAGAACCCATATTGGTTTGATGTAAGTTTTCTCCCTGACCGCCTTGAAGAAGGGAGCCCACTCCGTCAAACCCCAAGATCATACACCAGCTAGTATACAATCAACATCCTTCCTGTCCCTCATGATTGTACCGACCCAACCTTTGGCAAGGACAAAAGGCTTCCAGGTGTATCCTATGGCCGTTGACCAGTGAGACTCAACCCGTAGCTTCAAGATTTTTATACTCATATCACTACTGCAAAACCATCCAACCAACACAATTTAAGAGAGAGCTATGACTTCACCTGAAGCTACATCATCGCCCAACACTAAGTTAGCCTTCATCAACTTCTTTCTAACACAAGACTTTGATTCTTTGTCAACTTTCTTAGATACACCCCTGTGGGAATTCTATGGACCAAATTCAATGGATTGATCCTAAATAGCACCTAGACCATCACCCTCTATATGTACTACTAAACTAGACCTTGGAGATCTGCAGAGCTTGAAGTAGAGCCTACACTTAGAGTAATCTCAAATCATAAAATCCTCACTTACTAACAATGTCAAATTCCTCATTCTCCTCTAAGAATTAAGCATTTCAAAATGGAGCATTCTCAAATAGGGAAACACTCACATAGTGAGAATGTGAGAAAAAGTGCATTTTTCATTTCTTCCCTTAATCAACTTCGAATTGAATTTATCACGATTCAATTATTTGGAGAAGCATTATTGAAGGTAAAAGATTTGATAAATTTTATTCACATAGTGAGAACCTGAGAAAAAGTGCATCTTTCAGTTCTTTCCTTAATCAATTTCAAATTGAATTTATCATGATTCAATTATTTGAGAAGCATTATTGAAGGTTTATAAAGTTTATTCACATAGTGAGAACCTGAGAAAAAGTGCATCTTTCAGCTCTTTCCTTAATCAACTTTGAACTGAATTTATCATGATTCAATTATTTGAAAAGCATTATTGAAGGTGCAAGATTTGATAAAGTTTATGAAAATGTTAGAAGGACCGGTAACTATGACATTAATTTTTATGTTTAAAGCAAAACTAAATCATTTTAATTTTTAAGTTTGAATTGATTTTGTTTCTCCAGAACATGGATGCAATAATTAATTTAGTTATTTAATATTATTTTTTCATAATCTTATGATATTCCTTCACAGAGTCTAACATAAACACGAGACACAATATGGAAATGTTTGTGACATCTAGTAGTAGGAAACAACGATAGGGTCTGTAACCATAAATACATGCATGTAATGGCAAGAAAGCGCTGTCGACTTGAACTTTCAACTAATGTACGTAAAGGGCAGGTAGAAGAAACTCAATACCAACTTGATATCCCTGTTTATGAGAACTTGTTGCATAGAGGACAAATCCTCCAATCTGATAACAATCTTTAAAAAGGGGTCTCTATGAAAGCAATGATATTTGGTAATGAAGTAATAGAAAAGGACATGGCAGTGAGCCATGAACTATAGTCTATCACCGAGAGAGCATGTCAAAGTCATCAAAGCAAGCTAGTATTTGCATGTATCTTTGGCAAAATTTTATTGCTAAAGGTCACAATCTTCATAATTACAGTTGATACTATAACATACACCTTAAAACGAGTTTGTCACAAAATGGTACCTAGAGTCCACTTAGCTTTCGACATTCCAAAGAAAGCTCCCAAAAGTGACAACGTCTAAAACCATACTTGTCAAGCCTAAAAAACTTATCTTAATTATTGATTTTTTGTAGTTTCCACAGACCCACCTGCAACTTGAACTTTAGGCCTTCCAAATAGGGCTTCATAATGCTTCTCAATTATACTGACTCGTTCCTCAGACCTCATAGTCACATACCTCTGCAAGGTCTCTGGATCAAAGGATATCACATATGTTCAATTTACAAAACTTCACTCCCCTTCTACCATAAATTGTTGGGTTTAAATATGATTTGACTGTGTTCCTATACCAGGCATTACTGCATAAGAAACATGTGGAGATGAGCATTGTGTCTAGAATTCACCTTTGGTTTTAGAGTCACCACCTAGTGGCTGCTCTACATCGGAGTCTTCATTCAATCCAGAAGGAAGAGTTTTCATTCTCTTATCAAGTTGGAAACATCGATCTACTCTTCTCTAAAAGTATCCAAACATAACTGATGCTGCATATACTTGCCCTACTCACAGCTTAATAATCTGGGCAATAGAACTTGAGTCTAACAAGCAATTGCCAAGAACAAGGAGTAGATGATTCTTTATCATCTTAAAGGACTCGGAAAAATGTACTGCCTCAAGCTTGTCGTCTTGTTTGGGCCATGTATCAGTTTGACTAGTCACAAGATTAGGCATTGAAGTACATGGTATCAAGGAAATCCTGGAAGCTATGAATTTTTACCTATAAGGGCATAGATCATTTCTTCCAACGCAAATTGTCCTAAACTCATGAAAAGCATACCATAGCAAGTGAATTTCTTCTATAAAAAGAACATTAAAATAAAACTTTCTATTGAAGAAGACAACTACTTTTGAATATAATAATTTAACATTTGATCCATTCAAACAACGTACAGTACGAGCCTTGTTCTAGTCGATGAAGGTGGCTCCTATTTGATAGCTGCATCGTGATCAACAAAAAGCTGGTTGACTGAGATGCTTAAACTGTTGTTGGTGGATCGAGAAACCAAATAAAAAAAACCTTAGCTATCCAATTGTTATATCATGCTTAGGGATGCCCTCTTCTGCGTGCTTGTATCTCTATCCTCTTATGGATTGAAAACATGCACAACAGAGCACCGTACATCACAATCCCAAGGTAGATGGCAGGTTGATGTGCAAGGGATAGATGTCGAGTGAAAACCTGACTCCAAATTTCGAGGTATTTTCCTAACTAAGTAAGGAAATGTGTCGCAAGACACAGGAAAAGATAGATTACATGTCCAAGATTCCCTATTCATCAGTAGTTGACAGCTTGATGTATGCCATGGTGTGCACAAGACCAGATATTGCACATGCAGTGGGAGTTGTGAGCAGATATATGAACAATCCAGGTAAAGAACATTGGAAGGAAGTACAGTGTATTCTCAGGTACTTGATAGGTACTACCACTCAGGCATTATGTTTTGGAGGTTCAGACACTGTCCTACAGGGATATGTTGATGCAGATATGGCAGGTGATAAGGACAGCAGGAGGAGCACCACAAGATATGTGTTTACTGTAGGTGGAACAACAATAAGTTGGATTTCGAAACTGCAAAAGGTTGTTGCACTTTCAATAATGGAAGCAGAGTATGTTGCTGTTACAGAGGCTAGTAAAGAGATGATTTGGCTGCAGAGGTTTATGGAGGAATTGGGTAAGAAGCAGAAGGATAGCAGGTTGTATAGTGACAGCCAGAGTGCCATTCATCTTGCAAAGAACTCAACATTCCATTCCAGGACTAAACATATACAAATCAAGTACCATTTCATATGCTCTGTTCTTGAAGATGAATTGTTGAAGCTGGAAAAGATACATACTATCCAGAATCCTGCAGACATGTTCACAAAGATAGTGACCAGAGAGAAACTGAGTTCCTTCTCGATTTCAGTCGGCCTTCTAGCATGAAGGTGAAGATGAGAAATTTTCGAATTCCAAGGTCCAGCAAGTGTAGCAGCGGTGGAGTTGTTGTGATCAGTCTCCAAGTGGGAGATTGTTGGTTGTGGAGCCTGATCTCCCAGATTCAGAGATATTATTATCCAGCCGTTTTTGTACCCCATCTTTATATGCTATGCAAAAGGACTGTACACTCACCCCAACGGGGGTGTGTGGGGGTAATTACCCTCGATTGGGGGGTCTATGGGCCAGCGGGCACCTGACGGGGTTCAGGGGCGAAGCCCCTGTAGGAAATTTTTGGGGTTGTTTTACGTGTCCATGGTTTTGGGTAACCCGTGGTTTTTTCCCATGGTATTCCCCTTTATAAGAAATACATTGTAATACGGCTAGGGTTAATGTATTTGGTATTATGCATTATAAAGATCTCTGAGATCAAAACAAGAGACCGTAAGACAGTGAAGAGGAAGTGCAGCAGATGTGCTGCAGGTTGTATCCCTTCATTTGTTGGATGGTATAATAATAAAGACTGGCAATTTCAGTGTGGACGTAGCCCATGTTGGGTGAGCCACGATATATTGGTGTCTCTCTTGTAATATTTTTGTGTGATTGTACTTGTTTATTGTTTATTGCTCTGCGATCCTCTTTTTCTAACACAGAAAACTCTTGAATCTGTAGGTAGTGAGATCGATAATCCTTCTGATACTCATAGAACTAGATCTAAATTTGCTCTTATGACGAAATTTTTGGCCACAGATGATCCTACTTATTATGCTCAAGCTAAGGGTAAACCTCATTGGGAACAAGCTATGCATGTTGAGTATGAATCTCTTATGAAGAACAAGACTTCGTCTCTTGTTCCTCTTCCTTCAGGAAAGAATTTAGTTGGTTGTAAATGGGTTTATAAAACTAAGTTTACTGCAGAAGGACAAATTGAAAAATATAAAGCTAGATTAGTTGCTAAAGGTTTTAATCAACTTGAAGGTATTGATTATAATGAAACTTTTGCTCCTATTGCTAAAATGAATACAATAAGTACCATCTTATCTCTTGCTGTATCTTATAAATGGGAAATACACCAAATGGATGTTAAAAGTAGTTTTTTAAATGGCGATCTTAATGAAGATATTTATATGCAACAACCTCCTGGTTTTATTAATGATGAGTCATCAAGTTTAGTATGAAAATTACACAAGTATTTATATGGTGTCAAACAAGCACCTAGGGCTTGGTATGATCAAATTGATACTTATTTCTTGACTAATGGTTTTAAGCATTGTATATCTGATTCAAATCTGCATGTTAAGAATTTTGGTGATAATATCCTCATTATTGTGTTATATGTGGATGATCTTATCATCACTGGAAGACAACTTGTTTTAATTCAAAGTGTGAAAAGTGAACTTCAAAAGCAGTTTGAAATGAATGATCTCGTATATTGCACTATTTCTCAGGTCTTCAAATCTAGCATATGGCAGATGGTATTCTTCTCTCTCAGTCAAAGTATGCTCCAGAACTATTGGATCGTTTCCATATGAGTGATTGTAACCCTGCTCCTACGCCATTTCAGTCCGGTGTAAAGTTAATTGTTGAGTGTACCACTCCTCTTCTTGATGCTACTCTTTATTGTCAGCTCATAGGCAGTTTGATTTATTTAATTCATAGCAGACCAGATCACTCTTTTTCCATCAGTATGGTTTCTTGGTTCATGAAGCAACCTCATGAAATTCATTGGCAGGAAGCCAAGAGATTTCTGAGATATTTATAGGGGGACATTGTACTATGGTGTCTTTTATTCGAGCAGTGCTACAGTTTCACTTTTTGGATATACAGATTGTGACTAGGAAGGTGACAATTATGATCGACGTTCAATTGTTGGTTATATATTTCAAGTTGGTTCAGGTCCGATTTCTTGGTCCAGCAAGAAGGGGAAGACTCTTTCTTTATCTTCGTTTGAAGCAGAGTATAGAGCATCCAAAGAAGAAGCTAAAGAAGCAGTTTGGTTATGGCATATTCTCACTGAGCATGGTCTAGATCCGAAATATTCTACTATGTTGAAATGTGACAATCATGGTGCAATTAATCTTTCTTATAATTTGGTATATCACTCCAAGACAAAGCATATTGACCTTGATGATCATTACATTTGAGGTCTCGTCGCAGATGGTATTCTTTCTCTTGAGTATTGTCCTACCGAGAAACAGGCATCTGATATCTTCACCAAATCCTTAACAGCAGCGAAGTATGGGAATCTTTGTTCCTTACTTGGGATGAGGGAAGTTACCATCAAGGGGGAGCAGTAATAAATCCTTCATTCCTTAGTGTTAGTAAGGGCTTTTCTCCCAACCATTATTAAGGGGGAGTGTTGGAATATATTATATTCCTTGGAAGGTAATAATGTGTTTGCATTATGTCAGAAGTTATCCACAATCTTATGTAAAAGAGTAATACGTTTTATCCCATATTCATTATGGTAAAGTTTACTCTTGATATCCATCATTATATAAAGAGATGTTATTATGGAGAATTATATTATCCCACATGCAATATGTGAGAGTAATTCCTCCACATCTCTTGGTATATAATAGGGTCAAGGGAGTCACATCACATATAGTGGTATACAATCAGAGGAAGTAACAACACATTGTATTGTGATCACAAGCTCTCTGCTATATTGTATTGGGTTATTTGTAGTTTCTCTCTTGTAAGATTGAAGGAGATTTTTGAAGATAATAGAAGACAACCTTCCCGTGGAAGTAGCCCAATTGGGTGAACCACGTATAGTGTATTATTTTCCATGTTCTCTTTCTATTCTTATGTATGTTGATATGTTATTGATTGGTTAGATAGGTAAGCTAGTTTATCTAGATCTATAACTCTAACAAATTCTTCTTGGAATATTCTTATTAATGGAAGGATTCTCAACATGGACATTATCTTTATCTTCTTGAGTACCTTGGAACACATGATCACTTGTAGGGGGATTACCTTTGAATTTTGTACGATATTACCAATATTTTTCATATTTCCTTCCATATTGTTATCCATATGTACCATCATCCTTTCCTCTAAATTAAGTAAATCAATAATTTTCACAAACCCTTTAATCATATCTTCTAACTTGGACACTTGAAAATGTAGGTCTTCACTTTCATCGTAGGTCAGGGATGAATCCTCAATTGGTTTGATTGGAGTGTGATTTTTTCGACTGCATTTTGAACATTATAAATAGATATCATACTTTGGGTTCACCTCAAATAGATCCTTCTACTAAAATTTATTCAAATTTAAAATAACGTACCTCTTTCAAACCCTCATTTGAAGATTGATTTTCTATTCGAACTTCCAAATGAAGTAACCCTAAAATTTTAGCTCCTATGAGTTTAAAATATCTTCCCGTGGTATCCTGATATGTCCTCTTTCTAATTCCATAGTTTTTGTTGAATTTGGATTTTCCAAAAGGAAGTTGTGACAATTTTGCCAACACTTGTTATTTTTGGCCTTTTTCAGAAGAGAGAGAGTGTACGGCCTGCTACATGTCCAATTTTCTTTTTCTTTTTTGATTCTAAAATTGCTACCCAAGATAGTGTGGTTTGTCTTCTTTATGATGCAATAGGTCTCACTCAATTTGGATCTTTCATTCCCCAGATATAACCGGTTTCCCCAAAACACATGTTTTAGACTATTTTTTGGACTAGTCAGAAACCCTAACTTCCATTGAGTATACCTCCGAACTTGTAATGAGTTAGGATCTGAAACTTGTACCACACCACAGATTCCTTATTATGTAATCTAAGTCCCTTGTGAGTTGGGTTGTCTAAGACATCCTAAAAAAAAAATTATAGTGAAAATTCCAAGTTGACTCATTTTGGGAGCGTCTCAGCACTGATACCAAATGTTATGCAACCAAGTCACAAAAAAGAGCATGAAAAGAACATAAATAGACAAGAAAGAGTAATCCACACCTTAATAATGAATAAAAGAGATGAATAGAAATCTTCTTTGAGGAGGAAACCTCCTTATAGAATGTACTAAGTACACATGACAAGACAAGACACGATGATTCAAATGAAAAGGTATCCTTCCTCTATATAGGAGACAAAAGGGTACACTTATAACTAATGGACCCAATCTGACATAAATAATATAATAATACTAATGACAATTACCACTAATAGACCCAATCCAACGACAATAATATGTAATGAACCACAATATAGGGGGTAATTTTCCAACATTTAGGGCTTAACAATAAATGGTTTAGTTGATGTTTTTTTTATCAAGATGTTTCCTAGTGATACATTGGGTTTGATCTAGCAATTGCTTAAAATATATCATTTCTTAGTTGTGAGAATCCATGACATTGGTCGAATTAAAAGGAATCTAGGAATTGGATGGGGGATCAAAAGTTCAGAATTTATTACATAATATCCATCAGAGAAGGTGAGTGAGTCATGCATCTATGTTTTTGGCATGCACATTGAATAAGTTCTCAACATGCAAGTGGAGATGTGGATAAATATCGGTGAACCAATTAAAACAAACAAACAGAGTAACCAATGACAGATGCCATCTTTTAATTGGCTAGGAAGGTTAATATTTTGTCCGTAGCTAGCTAGAAGCCTAATTTAGAGCCTAGGGCCCACACTTCCTCCCTGGATCATATTTAGGGACTTAAATTTGGATAACAATGAAGTTATACAAGCAAGTGTATCCCATTTGGATTGGACATTAAGTTATATAAGTAGGGCCATTTCACCATCAAAAACTTACTTGTCAAACCCCACACATGCACATAATAAATTTGAATTATACAATGAATTACTTAAAATTCACTATTTATGTATAATGGTTCTAAATCGTGCATTGAGTGATGGGCCAAGATTAATCAACCATCAATAAGAACTTGCACATTTTCCTCTTTAATATTTTTTATTGTAAACAATAACACACATTTCTCTGAATATTATTTAAAATATAAACAATAATTCACATATATTATGTATCTTACTCCATGTGGTAGATTTGAGTTCCATAAGGACGTGCTCACATTTAGTAATACTTATCTCACCCATCTATCACTTGTTACTCGTGATCTTTCATCTTGCATGTTTTCTTTAAACTTAGGTTTAGAGTAACCAAGTTGGTGGTATAGAATTCATGATATAGAATGCATAAGCCATAGTAAATTCAAAGAATTTTTAAAATTTAAAATTATGTTTTGTTTTCCAAAGTATAAATAATTTTTTAAAATAAATATTATTAATTTTTTAATATTTTCTTATGGCATTGTTCATTAACCAAAAAAATATACTATTAAGGTTTTTCCTATAACTTATATGATGCACTTCTATATAGTGATTTCTACACATTTTAAAAAAATCCATTTATATTATGTTGAGACTTTTAAATATTGCACCAACATTAAACACATCTTAATTTTTTTCTTGCACCAATATTTTGTGTCCTTTACATATTACCAATTTTTATATAATGATTCTAACTAAGATACTAAAATACCACACCAACATAAATATATACTTTGTATATTCCAAGCAAATTATAATACAAACCTTAATGTGTATTATATCTTAAATTTATTAAAGAAATAGATTAGGACCAAACTTGTTTTTCATGCACTCTCACATCTGACCATTTATATAATAATGTGTCAAAAACACTAGAATTGTTTTCCATGGGATTACTTTATACAGTCATACAATCAACGTATACAATACCTTATGTGCCATGTACTACTTTATACTGGTACATGTTATTCACCAACAAAATCTGCCCTAAAGACTTTAGGTAAATTTAGAAGAATCCTAAATTAAAATATAAATATAATATAATGGTTTAAAATAAAATTTAAAAAAATCCCTAAAATAAAATATAAATATAATATAATGTTTTAAAGTAAAGTAAAAAGAATCCTTAAAATAATATAAATATAATATAAAGTTTTGAGTCATAATGTCTTCACTTAAATTAAAAAGAATTGCTAAATTAAAATATAAATATAATATAATATTTTAATGTAAATTAAAAAAATTTCTAAAATAATATAATATAATATAATGAATAATGAATTTAAAAAAGGCGTGTCACTGAAATGAGAATATATATTATTAAATAATATAAACAACTTTTATAAGAATCAAGTTGTTAAATAAATATATAAAATCCTTAATGAATTAAAAAAAGGCGTGTCACTGAAATGAGAATATATATTATTAATAAAAACAATTTTTATAAGAATCAAGTTATTAATAAATATATAAAATGTGTCACTAAAATAAGAATATATTATTATTATAAAACAATGAATCAGGACTACTTGCAAATGTAGATAATATTTGCAAATCTTCAATGAAGACCTTGTTGAAGATAAGATTACGTTTGGAGATATTATATAATGAAATTTATGATTATGATGAGTGTTTATTTATGAATATTCCATCACGGCAAGGTGTTAAAGATCCATGTACGAAAATTTGGGGATTTGATAGGAAAATTTCCATTTGAAAAGGTATGTCCTTGAAATGAGATCAAATTAAACATTTAAAATATTATATTTAAAAAACTGGACAGATTTTAAAAATAATATCGTGTGCTTCATGTATAACTTCTTAGATGTAAATAAAATGATATAAGTTATTTTATATTAAAAAATAAAATATTTTTATATAAAAATATTTAAATAACAAATTTAAGTTAAATATATTTAATTTTATGATGAAAATCAAGGAAAATTTTAAAGATCTATAATTTTTTCAAAGTGTAAAAATTTTGGCGAATCTTATTAATTCTTGCAACCATAAAATGTTTGGTGTTAAAAAAAAAAAACAAATTTCGAAGGAATTTATATAGTTTTGAGAATTTTTTTGACTATTTTTAGAGTAAAAAAAAAAATTCCCATGGAATTTGGGTGAACCATCTTTGAAAAAAATGGCAAATTAACAAATCCTTTTTGGGAAAAAATGTCAAAAAATAACACATGGACTAAATTTCACCCCTAATTTGCCTTGAAAATCACTATAAATGTATTAATAATAATTGCTCCATAGTATTTATATAAAAAAATCACTATAAAAACTAACATGCACCCAGATCAAATTTTTTAAGAGATAAATTTTTTTTGGCACTCCTTTATTATTAAGGGTTAATTTTTTAAGAGTTAGATTACTCCTTTTTTAAAGGTTAAATTACTCCTTTATTATTGTTTTGTTAAATTTGTTGGGGCACACTTAAACATTTTCTAATCGTTAAGGCTTACATAGAAAAATCCCAAAGACTTTTTTTTTTTTTTGGAAAACAAGCACAATATGGCTTTCTTGGGCTTCTTTTCATGCCTTTTTTTAAATATTATTAATAATTTGGAGCTTTCACCCACGCTTCAACTGGATTGAATAGGGGGACGTGGAGGATAAACTACTCAACTTGTAGAACCTTCGCTTAGAACAACTGTTGAAAGAAAGATGAGTCCTCTAGATTGAAAGGCTTCCTGGGTAGTGTATGGATAAAACCATATGAAAAGCATGGTAGGTATGGCATGTATTTAAATCCAAAAGACTCCCTTTATTGAAGAGAAGGTGCCCACCGTCTGATCCTTTTTACTGGAATATTTGAGATATAACGAGGGAAAGCATATTCACTTAATGAATGAATTTACCTTATCCACCCCTGACAACTCAGTTAAACTATATAAGGCTTCTTGCTTGCATTGACATCGCTTATCATACCTTTCTCACTCATATGCAGAGTATAAAGTTCACATTAGTAAAGTAAAGCTTGCTGCCTATATACCCTAAGATATAGAATTGGTGTATTCTTATATATTGGTTTTTATTTTACAATTCGTTGGTTAGATTTAAGATCAATATCCAGTCTCTTTAGTAGCATTGTTGCACTCTTCTTTTCCTCCAAGCTTCATACCAACATGTCAATATCTCGTATTATTTCCTTTCTAGAACACAATACACTCACTTCTATGGTGATGGGATTTTTAAAGACTGTTGGAGGAGCCTAGTCGGCCAGCTTACTAGGTCCTCTCAATCAACTAGGGAAAAGTCGGCTCAATCGGTCAAGCCGGTTAGGCTAACCAACCAAACAGTTAGGAACTTGCAACTGAATAACTACTTGTATGAACTATATATTAGGCTGGTAAGTCGAGAGAAGAAAATATCTACCTTTTGTACATGATTGGCATGCTTTGATAATAAAGACACTTGTCCTTCTGGTCCCAGCTACTCATCTATCTTTGCTCTCATTATCTATGTATGATCTTGTATATAATGTATCTTTATGTATGATGTGGATGATGTACTACTGGTAAATCCTTGCAATCCCATAGATTACAACAATGATATCATCGCTAGTAGTATTGATCCAGGACATGAAATGATCATATATATATATATATATATATATATATATATGTAAATGGTGACTGAGGGAGAAATTAGAAGGTGGTAGAACCAAAAAATTGCAAACTACATACATAACTATTCCAAAAGGAACACATTAGCACTTGCACACGCCAAAGAAAATTTCTTCACCGAGTCCATGAACTATTTATAGAATTCCCCCCCCCCCATGAAATAAATAAATCCGTCAACAATGTTCATGAGCAGGCTAGATACCCAAACTAAAATATTGTTAATGCACAAGCTCAATAATGGAGGAAGAACGAACCTATACGAGTGGCTCGAGAAGATATGCGAAGAATTCTACGAAGAGAAAGCCATGGAAGAAAGAACTTTAATTGGAGAAGTCTAAATAATATTCTATAATGAACTTCAAGATGGATTTTTCTTTAAAATACTGACTTTTCTATATAAGTTATTAATTGACAAAGGATCCAGTGACATAGTTGATCCATGACCTCTTCTAGGCCTAACTGCTACAACAAAATGGGAGAAAGAGAAAAAATAATGGGAGTTCTTCGTCAATGAATGTGAGTGGGAATACTTTCTTAGAAAATGAAATCCATTCCTGAGCTCACTTTCTTTGATCAATAAGATTCGGTTCAACATTGAGGTAGGGGGTCACTGACCATGTGTGTTGAATATAAGGATGATGTTGTTTGACAATAAATTGAGAATAAATCCCAACAATAATCCAACTCCGCTTCGACGAAATAAATGTCAATCCAACAAAGCAAATAACAGATATCCCGAAAATAGAAACAGAAAAGAGGTTCAAGAGACGGGAGGAGTTAAGGGACATTGCAAGGCCACTGTGTAATAGAAGAATTATGAAGAAACTGATGAGATGATCAAGAAACCAAAAGACCACCCTAAGTCAAGGGGAATTCAACTATATGCGAGAAAGTTTGAGGTGCCGACACTGGTGGAGGGGTCACACGCGATGGTGCTAAACCCCCATCCCTTGCATATTTCAATTCATGATGCCTTGGTCCCCGTTGAATATATACCAATGATAATGGCGATTGGACCAACTATCAGACAAATCATCAAGTGAGACCTAGGACTTGGACCGAGCGACAACAACATATGGAGTCAACTAGACCAATGTGGATGAATCACAGACTAATTTTTTATTCAACGATCACACCGTGGTAATTATATTACTTTCACACCCAAGTTTGAAAGACACTCTTTTAATTTATTCTATTCAAACCATGTGGAGGTACCCCCTACCAGCAACACTATTCATTGAAACGAACAACCCCTCGTAGATCTGACCTAGTGATGAGGATTATGTTGAAGAAGTACGTCTATCATGGTATAAATCTTATAAACAAGAAATCAGTAGCGAACGTGATTGTGAAACAGTAAGTCAGCCACTCAATCATTCACCTCTAGTAAGTATTCAAACATAAGGTAAAAATTTTAGTTCTATTAAAATGGCTTATCGACATCCAGTAAATATGCTTATTTATGAGGGGGATGTAGACCCTAAGAAACATTAGTTTGTATGTGAATCACTCTGTAAATTTAACCTCATCGACGATGAGAATAAACAAATTGTGCAATTTGCAGGTGGTCTTCGGAATAGGACACTTACATGGTACATGAATTTCATTGAAGATGGTGCCAAGACAAAGTAGCAAATTAAAGATAATTTTTTAGATTTTTTCAAGGAAGATGAAACCAAGAATCTAGTTGGGAATAAATTAAAGTAAATCTCTTATAGACTAGGAGAAACAGTATGAGAGTATGATAGAAAATTCAAAGACCTCCTTAGTCAAATGCCATCCAAAATGGATCAGGTTATTGTGATCCAATTTTTTGTTGCAGGTCTGCAGCCATGAATCAAAATGCCACTGCTATTGCATGAATAAACAACATACATCGATGTATTAAAGAAATATTTAAGAGTCGAATCAAATGCAGAATACTAGACTGGACATGTCGGCGGATGACTAGAAGAAAAAATAGAAACAATACAGAGATCACTTCAACACCTTACCATAAGACATAACGACTTATGGTGTACCACGTGCTCATCAGAAGGCCACATCAAAGAAAACTATGCATACAATGAGCGAAAAGGATATCATGATGACATAAATGCATATCAAGAAGAAAGAAGACAATTCCAAGATGACCCTAGACCATTCCCAGAAGAGAAAAGACCAGAGAATTTTCACACAACCCAGATAAGTTACTTCTGCGACATATGCGAAATATTCGAGCCCCATTTGATGAGAGAATTCCATTATAATGCTGAAAAATGTAAAACCTAAATGGTGTGTCATATGTCGGAAAACACAACACACAACAACATAATGTATCAAGAATTTGAAGACTAAGGAAAATTATCATACAATTTACCAAGTGGATACAACTGAGCATGGTAATCAAAAAGTTCGAGACTCCTGCAATCACGACTAGCGTAATAATGGAAACAACCAACAAGGAGAATATAATGATCAAGGAAGATACAACAAAAATCAAGGGAATCGCCCAATTGGTCGAGGAAAGTCATGTTGCTTCTTTTGTTACAACGAAGAACATTTGTGTCCCGACTATCCATGGAAGGACAAAAGGAACCTCAAATTTTGTACAAAATGTTGGGTGGGGGACCAAAATCTAGAAGAGTGTCCCATTATGTTAGAAATACATCTTGATAAAAAGAATGTTAATATCTTTTCTAGTGTCCCTAAACATGAAGCATTGAATACCAAAAATTTGCAAATAAT
This sequence comes from Larix kaempferi, assembly GCA_027924585.1. Classification (NCBI taxonomy): domain Eukaryota; kingdom Viridiplantae; phylum Streptophyta; class Pinopsida; order Pinales; family Pinaceae; genus Larix; species Larix kaempferi. Next base: position 20,443,568 of record BSBM01000068.1, read on the forward strand.
CACTTAGCAAGGAACAAAGATTGGATGAAACAACCCCCATGTCATGAGAATATAGAGAAAATAAGATAACTATCCTAATCTATCCAAGTAAAGAGAAATATTAATAATGCCACAAAAAATATTTGAAGAAATTGCTTCCTAAGAAAATACTACATAATCCAAAAACAAAACAATTAATGAGTTATTACAACTTCTAACGAAAGAAGAAGTTGTTGCACGATTAATCGACTTAGTGTATATCATCAAAAACAATCCAGGAAATGAAAGACTTGTTGAAAATATCTGCAATGTAAATAAAAAATAAAAAATCGATATTGATCCTCTAGGCAATCTCGAAGTCAAAGGGTTTTGCATTTTGCAAGTCATCCTTGACATTAGGTCATAAGCCAACATAATGAATAAAGGACAACATGCATGTCATCATAAGGAAACAAGTAGAGGCCTTGCTCCATTCCAAAGTGTTGCCACCATTTCTTCTCTAATCGGTCTGTCTCATATGTAAGTACTTCTCAACTTTCCCAATTTACTTTTTCCAAATTACTAAACATGTTTCTTATTAATGTTCCTAACTATAGAAATCTCAACAAGTTGTTCCATTTTCTAACTACACAACTTCACAATTTCTCATTAATGTTTTTGTCTACATTTTAAGTTCACACCTTCACTCTTTTACTTCATCTACTCTTTTTTTTCATAGTTCTCTTTACCTACTATTGATACTTACTTTCCAATTGCCTTTTCCATGTGCAGCAACTGAAATGTGTAAAATGTTTACATCTTCGTGAATCGGAAAGCAAACATTGATCCTTGCTTGGAACAACAACCACATATCAATATGTTTACATCTACACTGGATTATATCACCTTTCCATAAACATATTTCTTGTAACATTCTACATTAGTTTTGATTAACTTTTTTATATCATATGCTACTTCAGATTCCTACTTCAACAAATTCTACCACTGCACTTCTAATGGCACTTTTATGTGTACTGTTTTCTAAAACTATAAATGTTATCACTGCACTCCTACTAGCAATCATTCATAGAAAAAAAATGCAATATGTTTTACACATACATGCTACATTGGTTCTTTTAAATGTATCTTTCTTTTAACATTTCATCGTCCTTATCTATTGTGTGTAACATGTTGATTACATCCCTGCACCCACTCTCGATGAGACAACATTTGGAGATGAGGATTCCAATCATAACATACATTCCGACATGGAGATGAACGAATGGCAAGTTTTGTCAAGATTAGTCCCTAAAGGCAATATCCACATAAATGAGCTTGACGTGCTTGGCCTCCGAGAATTTGACACCAAACATGCATGGAATCGTCCAGGAGCATCAACCCATTAACCCACCCATTGTACTATTCATACATACTCAAATTGAAGAAATGTTCATTGCTTGTGTTAGCCCAATTTTGCAAGCTAGGCATGGTTGGGGTGGACAATACAAGTATTGTGGTCACACTATTAGTTTCCCTCAACAAATTGTTCAAATGGAAAATTTCCTTCCATGCCACCTTTCAGATATTGATATCTTGGTTGTGAGGAGGCATGGAGTGAAAGGTAAATGTTATGACTGTTATGTGACTAAATCACATGTCGTCAATGTATTTCTCTATAAGATACAAAATGAAAAATGCTATAGTGATGTACAACTTGACCAAAATTCAATCTCATCACTTCTATAAGCATGCATTGATGTCTCCTCTCAACTCCATTCCATTTCTTGGTAGCTATTTGGGCCAACTACCACCTGTGATGGACAAACCTATATATGTAGGAGCAACTATGGGGAACTACTTATGGGAACTTCGATATGTTGTAATCACTCTAATAATTTTAGAAACAACCTTCCATCAAAGGGTTACTAATGTTGCCCAACTTCATTTTCGGCAGTTATTAACAAACATACACAATGCAACACCAACCTTGGAAGACTGGAGCCTCCATTCTAGGACTAATAGATTCTTGTCAACAGAGGAGAGTTGAATATTTGACACAAAAATCCAGCTCTTTATAATGAACAATCTTGCAAACAATCATAATAAATACCTGCTCCAAGCATTGGTTGATGAAAGACACTTCATATGTCTCACTTCGAAAAAAACAAGAGGCAGGCCTTCATTCTCTGCCCCTTTCACACTTAAAACTGCAACCCTCAATCCTTGCACTCCCCTTACCAAATGAAAATATCAATTTTGGTTTCTAATATAATTAGAATCAAACTTGATCACTACTTAGCCCTTTATTGTTTTACTCACATATGTATACTTTCTCGTATGACAAATTAATGTATATTTCATTTTACTTTCCATCAATTATATGGGTTTCTATTTATTACTTATTATTACTTGCAACTGTCTTTTCCTATCAATTTCATCAACTACTATGCCTACCATAAATTAGCTCTACTTGATTTCAACACATAAAATTATATTAACATACATAACTTTCTCTCATTTTGCAACATATTAAATTTCTCTTCGGCGTTTCATTTCCCCTGCTTTGGGGGTATGCATTAAAGACTGCACCAAACTACATTGCCTACAATTGAAGGAGTGGGGAAGTAATACAAGATAACGCTCCCTTGCCTACTTCCACAAATGCATTATCTCACAATCAACAACTTGCATTTAACATAGTCCTATAACATTCACAAGTACCTGGAGCTAAAGCACCATTTAGGATGATCATCCAAGGAACTGCATGCATAGGTAAATCCTACCTTATAAGCACCATGAAAAAAACACTATCTTCTCAAGAAACCTCTGGCGATAACCCACTATTGCACCTCGTCTGTACAGGAATTGCAGCATTTAACATACATGTAACCATTATACATGCAAGACTCCAGATTCCTATAAAGGACATGAAGCCTTTACAAGGACAAGCCTCATTAGTGTTCCAAGAAGCTATGAAACATATCCAATACATTCTCATTGATGATATGAGATTTGTAGGGCCTAAATTGTTTGTACAGATTAATGTCGCTTGCGTGAGTGTTTTCCAAAACAAAAGAATTACTCATTTGACAACCACCTATTTGCAACAGACCCCAACTTTGGACCCTTTATGTCTTATTGGCCTTGCACAACAATGGTCATATAACCAAGGACGCAAAACTAAAAAGTGGAAGAAGAGAACTGTACCTGCAATCGTCCATGTTTGGTCATGCTTTACTTCAATTCCCACCAAATATTTCAATGCCTTTCTTATATTTTTCTGGAGTGATATGCTTTTATATAAACCCTTTTGTTCTTCCACGAATGACATAGGCCTTACAGAACATGGCATTTTGTCAAACTAGGGACGCATACAAAATATCTACTATTCGTGGTATGTTGATCGCATCCCTCCACCCACTCCCAATGAGACAACATCTGGAGATGAGGATACCAATCATAACATACATCTTGACATGGAGATGAATGAATGACAAGTTTTGTCAAGATTACAAAAATATCCACATTAATGAGCTTGACATGCTTGGCCTCCGATATTTTGACACCAACTATACATGGAATCGTCTAGAAGTATCAACATATACATTTGATACTACACCAAACTACATTGACTACAATCGAAGGAGTGGGGAAGTAATACAAGAGAACACTCCCATCCTACTTCCATAAATACATTATCTCACTATCAACAACTTGCATTTGGCATAGTCCCGCAACATTCACAAATACAAGAAACTAAAACACCATTATCTAGACTTGCTTTCAACACATAAATTTATAGTATCTACATACACAACTTTCTCTTGTTTTTGCAACATATCAAAGTTCTCTTCAACCTTTCATTTACGAGCTTTGGGGATATGCGAGTTTAAATTTAAATTCAAGCTTTACATGTGCCTAAATATTTGTGCCGGCCTTCAAAATTTATATTATACATTAAATCCCAAGAAGCAGGTTTGTCCACATTTATATTATACATTAAAGTCCAAAATGCTCTGAATATCGTTTTGTGAGTAGAGAGAATGCGCCTGGTAAGTTACGCTGAACTCAAAAAATAAAATAACGATATAATTCGGGCTTTTCATGTGTGGCTCCACCAAAGATTTATATAATACATAAAAGTCTTTACCAAAACCAAATAAATGCATGTGCCGGTCCACCAGAAATAGGCTGAATATGACATCACAACCAAGTTAAGTAAAGTGTTTCATGTGGTCTGCCTTCCGTGATGAACTGAAGACCTGGGATAAGCTGGTAAAAGGAGATGGGTGGAGCCTAGTATTTGT